>CM076582.1:584756954-585134497 GCA_034641835.2 Pinus albicaulis | reverse complement strand
TTAACTAATCTCAACTAGTTCAACTAAAACAAATAGAACATAACTCCACTACTTGTCCCGTTAACTCCTCCAAAACTTCTGCCACTGAAGTCTAACTGAAGTAAACCATGCAAGATGCCATCAAACCCTAGGAACCACGTGATTCCTTGTGACAGTTGCATGAGCCACCTCCATGACTCAAACTGAAGTGCGCCAAGAGAGTAAACTGCTGTTTATAGTCAAAATATTATTAAGGGTAAATAATATTTGACTTCCATATTTTTAGGAGATCAGTCTAAAAATAGCCTGGGTCCTAAAAATAAGGGTCTCATCTATTTTTACCGACATGTCGCATACTCCAAGAATCTCCAAGTAGAATTCTCAAATTATGCTCCGTATGTCTAAAAATAGACATAGTCTAAAAATAGACTTTGCGCCAGAATTTGCCTGCGGGCCCACTTAGTGAAGGCGACTTCATTTCACTAAGCTCCATCATCTTGCTGCATTCTCAACACCCCCTCTCAGCAAGATATGGATTATCTGCAACCCCTATCCTGCCTCTGTGGAATTCGAACTTGCTCCTGGTGAGCGCCTTCGTCAGGATGTCGGCATCCCGATCCTCCGTGGGAACATATGAAAGCATCATGATTCTCCGCTGAACACAATCTCTGATATGATGGTACCTGATGTCGATATGTTTGGACCTATCATGAAATACTGGATTAGCCGAGAGCTTGATGCAGCTCGGGTTATCACAGTAGATCACTGTAGGCTCCAAATGCAACCTGAACAAACCTGCGAGGATCTTCCTCATCCAAATAGCCTCGCATGCAGCCAAACTTGCTGCCATGTACTCGGCCTCTGCTGAACTGAGTGCCACGGATCTCTGCTTCCTGCTGTACCAGGAAACTGCTGTCGACCCAATGCTGAAAACTCTTCCAGAAGTGCTCTTCCGGTCCGTTGGACTCCCTGCCCAATCTGCATCAGTGAAGCCAGAAAGCTTCACTCCATCCTCCTGTCTGTACCATAGACCATATCCCGATGTGCCTCTGATATAGCGCAATACATGCTTGCCCGCCTTCCAAAAGAGCTTGGTAGGTTTAACCATAGCTTGCGAAAGCTGGTTAACTGCATAGCATATATCGGGTCGAGTATTGACCAGATACATCAACGACCCCACCAACTGTCGATAGACAGTGGCATCCACTACCTCCTCCGAAGTAGCATCTCTCTTCCTCCAACCTCCAGGAAGAGGGGTATCAACAGGCTTGCAGCCTTGCATGTTGAACCTCTCCAGAATCTCCCGGGCATACTTGCCCTGAGAAACAAACAGTCCTCCACTGCGCTGCCAAATCTCCAATCCCAGGAAATAATGAAGGATGCTCAGGTCCTTCATCTCAAACTCCCGTGCAAGATCCTCCTTGCATGAAAGTATCAACTGCTCGTCGCCAGTCAAAATCAGATCATCTACATACAGTACGATGATCAACAGCTTCCCCTCCACCACAATCTGGTACAGGTTTGGATCCGCCTCACTCTTGGAGAATCCAAGCCCGGTGAAGTAGCTGTCCATCCGAGTGTACCAAGCACGAGGTGCTTGCTTCAGCCCATACAGTGCTCTCTTGAGTCGGCACACATGCGACTCACTGCTGAAGATCTCAAAACCTTCAGGCTGCTCTATGTACACTTCTTCCTCAATAACTCCATTGAGGAACGCAGTCTTCACATCCATCCGATGAATGTGCCACCCCATCTGCGCTGAGAGAGCAAGGATCGTCCGTATGGAAGAGTACCTTGCGACAGGTGCAAAAGTCTCCTCATAGTCAATCCCCTCGATCCGTGAGAAGCCACGGGCGACAAATCTCGCCTTGTACTTCTCCACACTCCCGTCAGCCGCCTGCTTCACCTTGTAGATCCATCGCGAACCTACAACTGATTTCCCAACCGGTCTTGGGACAATCTCCCATGCACTGTTCCTGATGATCGAATCACATTCTTCGATCATGGCATCAACCCATGCGGGTTCCTCCACAGCTTCCTCAAAAGAGGATGGCTCTGTCACAACACATTGACTCATAAGAGCCATGTATCCAGTGTACCGATCCGGTGACTGTCTCTGTCTGCGCTGTGCCGTAGGTGGTCCTACAACCTTCTCTGCATCCCGAGCCAGTCGCTCAGCTTCTGTAGTGCGCATGCGCCCTCTGATGGTTGGCGCTGCCTGGGTGGTTTCTTCCACCCCCTGAACCTCCTCTTGTGGCTGATCCACATCCGGAAGCTCCTCCTTAGGAACTAACAGCTCCTCATCTGCATGCAAGTGTAGCTCCCTCTCAAGCGAACACTGCATGGCTTTCTCCTCCTGGAATTTTATATCCCGTCGCACAACAGTCTTGCGACTGTCCGGCACATACACCCGATAGTTGTGAGGTGTATCAGTGTACCCCACAAATATTCCAACTTCAGCAGTTGGATCCAGCTTCCTTCTTGCATCCTTCGTCACATGCATGTAGACAGGAGATCCGAAAATCCGCAAATGGGAAATATCAGGCCTCTTGCCAGAATAAGCCTCCTCTGGTGTACTCATGCCAAGAACCTTGTGAGGACAACGGCTCTGCACATACACTGCTGTATTGCATGCCTCAGCCCACAAGTGAAGGGGTAGGCCCTGATCATGCAACATCGCCCGTGCAGCACCCACGATCGTTCTGTTCTTCCGCTCAGCCACCCCGTTCTGCTGTGGGTTATGGGGTGCGATGAGCTCTCTCCGAATCCCTTCTACGCTGCAGAACTCCTTGAATTCATTCGAGATGAATTCACCACCGTTATCACTCCTTAGAGCAATCACCTTCTTCCCCGACTCCTTCTCGACCAGTGCTTTAAACTCACAGAACTTCGCGAATGTATCGCTCTTCTTCGGCATGAAGAAGATCCAGCACTTTCGAGAGAAATCATCAACAAAGATCACATAATACCTATGCTTTGCTGTCGAAGCAACCGAGAAAGGACCACACACGTCTATGTGAACTCTCTCAAGGATTGTCGTGGCACGACTATCCTTCTCGTGAAAGGTGGCTTTCACATACTTCCCTAAAGTACACCCCTTGCACTGATCTGACTGCGCAAGAGTGCCCTTAGGAAGTCCAGTAGAAATCTGCTGCAGAATCTTCAAAGCTCCATGGTGAAGATGGCCCAATCTCCCGTGCCATAGTTCGCCCTCATCATCCCGGCTCACCACATCTCCAGCCTTGCATGCCATAGCTGCGCAGTCATCTACCTGCAACTGATAAAGGTTCTGAGTTCGAACCCCTATCTTCCGGGTCTCTCTAGTAGTCTTACTGCGCAGGAAAGCTTTTCCTTCGCTGAAGACAACATCATAACCCTTATCCTCCAACATCACTACTGAAATCAGGTTCTTCTTCAATCCAGGTACATGCATGACATCCTTTAAGACAAAGGGTTTACCAGACTCCCTCTGAAAGGATACGGTACCGATACCAGTCGCACTGTATCTACCGTCATCGCCCATCTCGATGTGCATACCGAAATCCTTGTCCTCCAGATCTGAGAACAACTCCCGATCTCCCGTCATATGAAATGACGCACCGCTGTCCAAGAACCACACCGATCCCAGCATACTTGAAACTAAGCATGCAATCAGTGAAACTTTGACAACCACCCCCACACTTCCCAGCTCATCTCTGCACCGAGTGAACTTCGTGAGGTATTTGGCGATGCTGTCGCCCTTCTCCATCTTGATGTTCCTGAGCTTATCTTTGAGCGCCAGCTTCCTTTGGTCACTCTTACTTTGGAATAGATCCGTCAAAGCTTTCCACATTAAATATGGAGTAGCCTTACCATGAAGGCTGGATACAATATGATCCTTGACGCCCTCCAACAGGATCCTTCGACATTTCGCGATCTTCTTTTGCCATGCATCGAACAAAGCTGCATCAGTGGGCTTTGGGACATCCGCATCCACGAACTCCTTCAGACCATTATCTTCTAACACTGCTTCCATTCGATCCTTCCATGCAACATAGTTCGAACTGCCTTCAAGAGCATATTCGAGTCGCAAACCATTGAAAGAAGACATCTTTCAACACTGGCACCAAGAAAATCAACCTTCTGCAAAATTCTAATTCCAAACTCCAAGCTCTATCGCTTCCGATCTATACTTGAAAACAAATTATTTCCAAATCAGAGATTGACTGCAAAGGGCATTCACCAGATCTTTCACCCTACAAAGAAGGATGAATATTCCGGAGGCTACCTGGCCCGCATGCAGACTCTGTCCGAGGAAATAAGTTTGCAATCACCGTAATAGATCTCGACAATTAATCTCGCTCCGATACCATGTAGAAATTAGCCGAATAAATCACTTATTCACTGAAGATTAACCTGGTCATATATCAATTTCGAATTGCATACATAACACATAACCTTCTTCTACAATTAATTGTCACATGCGGAAATAACAGAAGCAATCTCACATCAATTCAATCACACATTAACTCAGTATGTATGGGGAAAGCCTATAGCTGAAAACCCCCAGCTATTGTGTATATTATAATGGAGTAATCATGTAACAATCATAGTACAAAAACTCTTTACAAGCTCTCATGCACTACCTCCCATGCTACACACTATCAAGCTAGATCTAGCAAATCACTTGCTCCAATCCTTAGCCACTTGATAGCCAACCTTGATTGCGTGTTTCAAAGCTATGGGATGGCCTCTTTATATAGATAAACCACCAGCCTAAAATTTGCAATACTCATAGCTTACTCCACCTATCTATGTGTTGCAAATAGCAACAGTATAGTCACAACTGATAGCTTTACTCACCCTTTCATCTATCTCTTTCACTGGTCTCCACTGAACTGATCATGCACTGTAGTGAACTGAAGTGTTCTTGAGTTGACTAATGAGTTAATATTTAGTAAATTAAATATTATTTAATTTACTCCACTCATATCTAGTTGATTAGTTAGTTAACTAATCCCAACTAGTTCAACTTAAACAAACAGAACACAACTCCACTACTTGTCCCGTTAACTCCTCCAAAACTCCTGCCACTGAAGTCTAACTGAAGCCAACCATGCAAGATGCCATCAAACCCCAGGAACCACGTGATTCCTTGTGTCAGTTGCATGAGTCACCTCCATGACTCAAACTGAAGTGCGCCAAGAGAGTAAACTGCTGTTTATAGTCAAAATATTATTAAGGGTAAATAATATTTGACTTCCATATTTTTAGGAGATCAGTCTAAAAATAGCCTGGGTCCTAAAAATTAGGGTCTCATCTATTTTTACCAACATGTCGCATCCATCAAGAATCTCCAAGTAGAATTCCCAAATTATGCTCCGTATGTCTAAAAATAGACATAGTCTAAAAATAGACTTTGCGCCAGAAATTGCCTGCGGGCCCACTTAGTGAAGGCGACTTCATTTCACTAAGCTCCATCATAAGCTGGCATGGGCTCTTGCAATTCACAAGTCACAAGGTTTGACTTTAGAGCGAGCATCAATTGATATCGGGAATAGAGAACAACAAGGCTTGACCTTCACAGCCATATCAAGAGTGAAATCAATAGATGGTTTACGCATTGCACCGCCTTTCTCTCTTATCAAATAAGTAGCCAAGATGGAATAAAGGGAGTGTCATAACGAAAGAAAGAAGAGAGAGATTAAAGTCCATATCGCTATGATATGCAGCTATTAACATAATACAGTTGCTTATGATATATTAATGAGATGAATACATTAATCAAATTCATAGTAGTATTTTGGAATGTTGTTTACATCATTTTTTCGTGTTGTTTAATTTTCTTATTTTTTTAAAGTGGTTATTGTTATTTTTCTTACAATCAACTATCTGCGTAGCACACTAGTTACAATAGCCAAATTGCTAAAAAATCAAGATGGAATTTGCGATCACCGCTACCTGTAGCTAATATTATTCCTATATTTATAGAATACTATAATTGTTTTTATTATCGCCCTTTTTCTATTTAGTATAAGAATTCTTTGATGTATTAATTAAATGAATACATTCATGAGATGAAATATAGTAATATATGAGAAATTCCATAATGCTTTTTCGCGTTGTTCAATTACTTGTTTTTTAGTCGCTATTTGTTTTTTGTAAATTAGCAAAGTTCATTCGCATATATAACTAATTTTCGCCGAGTATTAGCCAATCATTAAATTCAAGATTGAAGTCCATATCCCTATTACATGAAACTAAAAATATTTATCAATGTGGTTTGCTAAATGTGTTGTGGTTTGGTTCAATGACAAGATATTTATATTTGTTAATAATATTAGACTAAAATTAATATATACATTATAATTAATTTAAATACAAATATTGAATTACTAACATTATTAATATTTCATTATAAACATTGAGTTTAAAATTTTGTGCTTTCTTGTTGATTATCACTCATTTCATGTGTGCAGTATGTATTTCTAATGAGGTTTATGTTATTTGTAATGACGTTTATAGCATCATGTTTTTAAGATTAAGTTTTTTAAAAACAATACAAACAGGGTGTTATATATATATATATATATATATATATATATATATATATATATATATATGCTTAGATGTTTCTATCTCTTTCTATATTAATTTTTATTTTGTTGTTTTTCCTTTCAAATGCAGGTATGGATAATAATGATGGCATCTATTATAATCAAGCGGTGGCAAATATTTATAGACTCATCAGTCTTGTTTCTTACATTCCGAACAAGCTCGATAGAAAACATGGCTTCCATCCTTCTTTTATTGATGAAATACTTGTTGCATGTGCACATGAGGGAGGCTAGGAGAAAAACAAGAAGGGATTGGTTGGAAAGCATTAAGTATCGTGATAATTATCCTGTTGATTTGAATTGGTGTTCCTTTTGTGGTTGGTCTGGTTGTGTTCTTAAAGAGGCTATTTGATAAATGACCTTTGATGGAGAGTTTTGAGTCCATTTTTGTGGTGGGATTTCTTTATGTAAAGACAACAAAAAACATATGTTAATTTCAGTGTTTTTTTTTTGGTTTCACTGATGGCGGAATTGAGTATCATTTTAGTTTATTTATTTATTCGGTTTATAATATTAACAATCAGTAAGGTTGATTGATCACTTGCGGTTTATCATAATAATATTCATGTGACTTTAAAATTCTTCTCTATTTAAAATTTTGGGTCGTATTCTTTATTAAGCTATTGCGTTTTTGATATTGTTCCCTTGGCCTTAATGGTCCCTTGGGTTTATTAGTTATTTTGGTTTATAATATTAATAATCCCTTGGGTTAATTATTTGTGTTCATCAATTTCTTCAACTTGAGTATTTTGCTATTTTTTTTTTATCCTTCAACTTTATTAATCACTTGAGTTTATTAATAATATTTGTTTCCAATACTAATTTGTTGGGTTTATAATATTGATAATCCCTTATGTTTATTGACGTTCAATTTTTATATTATTAATGGTCCCTTTGCTTTATTGATGTTTTATGATTATACTATTAATATTTCACTGTATTTGTTGATCAATTGGGTTTATAACATTGATTCCTTGATTTTTCGGATCCTTTCGGTTTGTAATAATATTTCGTTCACATTATTAAATTCAAATATTGGGGTTTTTATATTAGTCTTGGAGTTTAATACTAATGCATTGTCCAATTTCACATTATGAAAAGCACTCACTCAGCTTAATAGAAACAAAAGGGAGTATTGATATAACTTATGTTTTTAATAATGTTCCCTTGAGTACACCAATTCCTTTGGTTTATAATATTAAACCCTTGGGTTTATTATATATATATTTTTATATTATTAAGAGTCCCTCAGCTTTATTAATCTCTTCATAAAATATAATGTGGTTGTGATACTAATATTCGACTAAAATTTTATTCCTTCGTTGCCGGGCTCGAAGTGAAAACTCCCTGGGTTCACCTACTCCTTTGTTTTCTAACATTGAACCCTTGGGTTATTACTTCTTTTGGTTGAGCAACACTTTTTTAATCACTTAAGTTTGTTAATAATTTTTATTTTCTATTACTAATTTGTTGGGTAATGTTTTTCCCTTGGTTCACCAATCTTTTAGTTTATAATGTTAAAGCCTGGCTCATAGTTCTTTTTGGTTTATAATATGAATAATCGATTAATGTCATCCCCGATCAAACGTCAGATTCTCAACATTGTCTCGATATGAAAATCGACTTCCATGGCCAACCATGGTCATAGTTGGTCCAACGTCGCATTGTGACAACAATTGTCTCAATGTTTAAATCAATTCCCTTGGGGTCACCAATTCCTTTGGTTTATAATTTGTTGGGTAATGGTTTTCCCTTGGGTTCACCAATTCCTTTGGTTTATAGTATTAAACCCTTGGGTTTATTATTTTTTTTGGTTTATAATATGAATAATCGATCAATGTCATCCATGATCAAATGTCACATTCTGACAAATATTGTCTTAATATGAAAATCACCCATGGCCAACCATGGTCATAGTTGGTCCAACGTCGCATTGTGACAACAATTGTCTCAATGTTTAAATCAATTCACTTGGGTTCACCAATTCCTTTGGTTTATAATTTGTTGGGTAATGGTTGTCCCTTGGGTTCACCAATTCCTTTAGTTTATAATATTAAACCCTTGGGTTTATTAGTTCTTTTGGTTTATAATATGAATAATTGATCAATGTCATCCATGATCAAATGTCACATTCTAACAAATATAAACTCAATATGAAATCACCTACAATAAACCTTTTAAATATGGTTGGTCCAACGCCACATTGTGACAACAATTGTCTCAATGTTTAAAGCAATTCCCTTCGGGTTCACCAATTCCTTTGGTTTATAACATTAAACCCTGGGTTTATTAGGTTTTTTGGTTTATAATATGAATAATCGATCAATGTCATCCATGATCAAATATCACATTCTGACAAATATTGTATCAATATGAAAATCACCCATGGCCAACCATGGTCATAGTTGGTCCAACGTCGCATTGTGACAACAATTGTCTCAATGTTTAAATCAATTCCCTTGGGTTCACCAATTCCTTTGGTTTATAATATTAAACCCTTGGGTTTATTATTATTTTTGGTTTATAATATGAATAATCAATCAATGTCATCCATGATCAAATGACACATATGACAAACATTGTCTCAATATGAAAATCACCCATGGCCAACCATGGTCATAGTTGGTCCAACGTCGCATTGTGACAACAATTGTCTCAATGTTTAAATCAATTCCCTTGGGTTCACCAATTCCTTTTGGTTTATAATTTTTTGGGTAATGGTTGTCCCTTGGGTTCACCAATTCCTTTGGTTTATAATATTAAACTCTTCGGTTTATTAATTCTTTTGGTTTATAATATGAATAATCGATCAATGTCATCCATGATCAAATGTCACATTCTGACAAATATTGTCTCAATATGAAAATCACCCATGGCTAACCCTGGTCATAGTTGGTCCAACGTCGCATTGTGACAACAATTGTCTCAATTTTTAAATCAATTCCGTTGGGTTCACCAATTCGTTTGGTTTATAATTTTTTGGGTCATGGTTGTCCCTTAGATTCACCAATTCCTTTGGTTTATAATATTAAACCCTTGCGTTTATTAGTTTTTTTGGTTTATAATATGAATAATCGATCAATGTCATCCATGATCAAATGACACATTATGAGAAACATTGTCTCAATATGAAAATCACCCATGGCCAACCATGGTCATAGTTGGTCCAACGTCGCATTGTGACAACAATTCTCTCAATGTTTAAATCAATTCCCTTGGGTTCACCAATTCCTTTTGGTTTATAATTTGTTGGGTAATGGTTGTCCCTTGGGTTCACCAATTCCTTTGGTTTATAATATTAAACCCTTGGGTTTATTAGTTCTTTTAGTTTATAATATGAATAATCGATCAATGTCATCCATGATCAAATGTCACATTCTGACAAATATTGTCTCAATATGAAAATCACCCATGGCCAACCCTGGTCATAGTTGGTCCAATGTCGCATTGTGACAACAATTGTGTCAATGTTTAAATCAATTCCCTTGGGTTCACCAATTCCTTTGGTTTATAATTTTTTGGGTAATGGTTGTCCCTTGGGTTCACCAATTCCTTTGGTTTATAATATTAAACCCTTGGGTTTATTAGTTTTTTTGGTTTATAATATGAATAATCGATCAATGTCATCCATGATCAAATGTCACATTCTAACAAACATTGTATCAATATGAAAATCACCCATGGCCAACCATGGTCATAGTTGGTCCAACGTCGCATTGTGACAACAATTGTCTCAATGTTTAAATCAATTCCCTTGGGTTCATCAATTCCTTTGGTTTATAATTTTTTGGGTAATGATTTTCCCTTGGGTTCACTAATTGCTTTGGTTTATAATATTAAACCCTTGGGTTTATTAGTTTTTTTGGTTTATAATATGAATAATCGATCAATGTCATCCATGATCAAATGACACTTTATGACAAACATTGTCTCAATATGAAAATCACCCATGGCCAACCATGGTCATAGTTGGTCCAACGTCGCATTGTGACAACAATTATCTCAATGTTTAAATCAATTCCCTTGGGTTCGCCAATTCCTTTTGGTTTATAATTTGTTGGGTAATGGTTGTCCCTTGGGTTCACCAATTCCTTTGGTTTATAATATGAATAATCGATCAATGTCATCCATGATCAAATGTCACATTATGAAAAATATTGTCTCAATATGAAAATCACCCATGGCCAACCCTGGTCATAGTTGGTCCAACGTCGCATTGTGACAACAATTGTCTCAATGTTTAAATCAATTCCCTTGGGTTCACCAATTCGTTTGGTTTATAATTTTTTGGGTCATGGTTGTCCCTTGGATTCACCAATTCCTTTGGTTTATAATATTAAACCCTTGCGTTTATTAGTTTTTTTGGTTTATAATATGAATAATCGATCAATGTCATCCATGATCAAATGTCACATTCTGACAAATATTGTCTCAATATGAAAATCACCCATGGCCAACCATGGTCATAGTTGGTCCAACGTCGCATTGTGACAACAATTTTCTCAATGTTTAAATCAATTCCCTTGGGTTCACCAATTTCTTTTGGTTTATAATTTGTTGGGTGATGGTTGTCCCTTGGGTTCACCAATTCCTTTGGTTTATAATATTAAACCCTTGGGTTTATTATTTCTTTTGGTTTATAATATAAATACTCGATAAATGTCATCCATGATCAAATGCCACATTTTGACAAAGATTGTCTCAATAGGAAAGTCACCCATGGCCAACCTTGGTCATAGTTGGTCCAACGTCGCATTGTGACAACAATTGTCTCAATGTTTAAATCAATTCCCTTGGGTTCACCAATTCCTTTGGTTTATAATTTTTTGGGTAATGGTTTTCCCTTGGGTTCACCAATTCATTTGGTTTATAGTATTAAACTCTTGGGTTTTATTAATCTCTATTGTTTTTAATATTTCCCTTAGCCTTATTGATCCCTTAGGTTTTTAATATTTATCCCTTTGGTTCACTGATTCCTTTGGTTTATAATATTAAACCCTTGGGTTTATTAGTTTTTTTGGTTTATAATGTTAATCACACATTCGGTTTATTACTTTCTTGAGTTTAAAATACTAATTCTCAGGGTTTGTTAATTTCTTAGATTTTTCAGTTTAAAATATTAATTCTTAGGGTTTATTAATCTCTATTGTTTATAATATTCATCCGTTAGGTTTATGATATTTATCCCTTGGGTTCGCTGATTCCTTTGCTTTATAATATTAAACCCTTGGGTCTATTAGTTCTTTTGGTTTATAATGTTAATAATCTCGTTGGTTTATTAGTTCTTTTAGGTCTATTAGTTCTTATGTTTAAAATACTGATTTTTATGGATTATTAATTTATTAGGTTTTTTAGTTTAAAATATCAATTCTTACGGTTTATTAATCTCTTGTGTTTTTAATATTGATCCCTTATGTTTATAATATTTATCCCTTTTGTTCACCAATTTCTATGGTTTATAATATTTAAACCTTTGGTTTATGATGATATTGGGTTTGTATTATTAATTATCCCTTGGGTTTATTAATATCTTCACTTTAAAATATTAATTGTTAGGGTTTATTAATCTCTTAAGTTTTTTGTTTTTAAATAGTGTTTCATATGGTTTATTACTCTCTTGAGTTTAATATTATTAATATATATTATAAATAAATATTCAAATATTTATTAATAATGATTATTAATAATATTATAATATTATTAATATATATTATTAATAATATAACCAACTATGATATAATATATATTATTAATATATTATTAGTTCTTTTGGTTTATTAATAATATAACCATCTATAATATTAATATATTAATAAATATTAAAATATTATTTATTATTAATATTATTTTTATATTAATAAATATTATTAATATATATTATATATATTTCAAGTTAATTTATAGTATGTATATAGTTAATATTATTAATATATTAATAAATATTTTTAATATATATTATTAATAATTATTAAAATATTATTAATATATATATAATATTTTTGTAATTTTAATCATAATTAATATATTTAATATATTAATATTCTCATTAATATATAATATATATATTTCAAGTTAATATAATAAAATTATTATATATAATATTTATTTATTGATATATAAATTAATGTGATGGGTAGTGGATATAGGCTTATCAACCACATTGATAAATGTGGTTGTAAATCTATTTTATATATGTCTATCCACTTATGTCAACTACATTAGTAAATATAATGTGGTTGTGCTAGTTTAATTTCTATATTCATACTTGCACAATCTCAGCCATGTGATCAATAATTGATTCTGGGTGGATTCACATCAAACAATGGCGATGGGAAGCGATGCAGAGTCGGGTGGATTGAGAAACGGGAAAAATGTTATCCAATCAAAGGATCATCTGGATGCAGGAGCTGTATTTGTCTTGGAATCTAGAGGTCTTTTTTTTAGTTTTTTTTGGGTATATATTTTCATTATAGCTGAAAACGCTGTATAACAACTTATGTTTGTTCTGCAGGGAACTGGTTACACGCCGGTTACCACTTGACTACATCCATAGTAGGACCGGCCCTTCTGAGTCTGCCCTTTGCATTTGCAGCGTTAGGATGGTTTGCGGGGGTTTTGTGTCTCATAGTTGGAGCCGTCGTCACATTTTATTCATACAATCTCTTGTCACTGGTGTTGGACCGCCTGGAATTGGAAGGCAATCGCCACCTCCGTTTCAGAGACATGACCAGAGACATTTTAGGTATATTATTAATTATTGATCATGATCATGGCCCCCCTTATCTAATTTGTTAGAACCTTCGAATGGAAATTTCATCCTTTTTTCAGAAGAGAATGGAAATTTCATCTATTCAATAGACCATGTGTTTCTTCTTTGGCATAGGACCCAAATGGGCTCTTTTCACAGTGGCGCCGATGCAATTCGCAGTTTGCTTGGGTGCTGTCGTTTCCTGCATTCTGGCTGGGGGTCAGAGCTTGAAGGTTTTCCCCTTGATCTTGTCCTGAATATAGTAATTGCAGCTACCTTTTCCTCTGCTGCTAGAAGAAACATGATAAGATATAGAATCCCGTGCTTAAAATGAATCTGTAATATTAATAGACTGTCTGCTAACCGTTTTGAATCTGTAATACTGCTAATGAATCTGTAATGTTAATGGACTTAATGTTTGTTAATGTTTGCAGTTCATATACTTGATTTATCATCCAAATGGAGTCATGAAGCTGTATGAATTCATCATCATATTTGGGATTGTCATGTTATTCTTGTCCCAAATGCCATCATTCCATTCCCTTCGCCACATAAATTTGCTTTCCTTGATCTTGTGCTTGGTATACAGCTTATGTGCGGTGGGTGGATCTATTTATGCAGGTTTGTTGTCGATGACTCGTTTGCAGATAAAATTGCAAGTCATTGCCATATGCTAAATACGCGTGTATGATGAAATATTCCTTTATGAATTGGAATTTTCTTTTATCCACAGGACATTCAAAACTGAGCGAAGAAAAGGATTATTCTTTCACTGGAAGCACTTCCAGCAGGGTCCTTGGAGCCTTCAATTCCGTGGCAATTATTGCAGCCACATACGGCAATGCTATTATTCCAGAGATCCAGGTCTGTCACGCTCTTTTTTTTGGGTGCCACATTTGGCAATATGATTATTCCAGAAATCCAGTTAGGGTAGACTTTATTATTATTATTAGGGTTATTGTACCAATAAACTCACTAACAATATCATCTACTTGTTATTCCAAAGAATCAAAATAGATAGACTATTATTTGAAGGAATCAAAATAGATGATAACATTACATAGTGATCAAACATGTCACAGCATAGAACTTGGTAGGGTCCTCCAGAATAGATAATAATTACATAGTGATCAAACATGTCACAGCATAGAACTTGGTAGGGTCCTCCAAAATAGATAATAATTACATAGTGATCAAACATGTCACAGCCTAGAACTTGGTAGGGTCCTCCAAAATAGATAATAATTACATAGTGATCAAACATGTCACAGCCTAGAACTTGGTAGGGAGAAAGAAAACAGAAACCACACAACCTACACTAAACTAGACTTACTTGACACTGTTACACTCATTTCTTATATCCTATTTAATCTATATGAAACACACAATTTTTTTTTTTTTGGAAATCAAAATAGATAATAGCATTACATAGTCAAACATGTCACCACCTCTAACTTGGTGGGGAGGAAGAAAACAGACAGTACTACACTAACCTAGATTTGCTTGATACTGTTACGCTCATTTCTTATATGCTATTTAATCTATAAAATTCAAGACATAAAAAAATGTTTTTTCTTTTAATCAATATAAATATTATCAGACATAAAAAAAAGTTTTTTCTTTTAATCAATATAAATAATATAGATAATAGCATTACATAATCAAACATATCACAGCCTGGAAAATAATATAGATAATAGCATTACATAGTCAAACATATCACAGCCTGGAACTTGGTGGGAAGGAAGAAAACAGACAATACACCGCACAACCTACACTAACCTAGACTTGCTGGACACTGTCACACTCATTTCTTCTATGCTATTTAATCTATCGGATTCAGGACACAAAAATGGGTATTTTTTTGTCCTTAATATATATTGAGGTGCGTAGAGAAACAATGTCAAACATAACTATTGCAAGTAAACAAATAGAGTAACAATGGGACTATTTGAACTCGTGATCAAGGGGTTTGTTAAAATTATAATGGGGAGTTAGATAAAAATTTTCTGAGAGAGGGTAAATGTCTAATTTTGTTAGACTTCTAATTAAACAGTCTTTGACGGCCAGAGAACAGGCTTCAGCGGAGGGACTTCTGTAGTTTCAAATTATGGTTGTCTCATTCTGTTTTTACATAGCGATTCAAAGTGGTCTTTATGTTTAGTTTAGATAGTGTGATTTTTCTTTTTTGTGTGGATGTTTTGCAATTGATTTTCCTTTCTAAACATGGGTGGGAAAAATGACCAAATGCAGAAAGATGTGAACATAAGTTTCTCAACATAACTTTCAAGACAATTATAATTAAAAATAGGCAAACTGGTTACTTCGTAAATTTAACATTAACATTCCAGTTAGAGGACTAGGTGGTCTGGCATCCCAAATCCTTATTTCCTTTAACTTCAATAATGTTTCGATTTGAAGTTAAATTTCCCTTTTTTTTTCCTATCAAGAGAACGCATAACCATTAGTCTAATTTACAGGTAAGCAACCTGCATCTGCCTTCTTAATTTGTATGTTTAAGTTTAGTTTTTTTCAGAAGGAAAAAACCGCTGTCTATTAAAATATAAACAGTACATATTATCAAAACATTGTCTGAAATCTCAGATTGAGATCATCATTGTCTGGTATGTTGAGTTTAGTTAGGAAGACAGTGTAACATCTGTGTGGGTGCAGTGAAAAAATTCATCCCACATTTATAGTATATAAAAAGATTTGTATTCCACTCATGGCAAATTTCAGCACTTCTTTATAACTATTACAAATAATTATGAATAAATGTATATATCTCTAAATGTCTGGCACTGATTCCATAGGCATATAATATTTTGCAGGCAACACTAGCCCCTCCTGTTTCTGGCAAAATGTTCAAAGGTTTGTGCATATGCTACACAGTGGTGGTCTCGACGTTTTTCTCGGTGGCAGTATCAGGCTACTGGGCATTCGGTAACCGGTCAGCTGGCAACGTATTCAACAACCTTGCTCCTGCTGGAGAGCCCTCTCTTGTTCCTAATTGGCTGCTCTTAACAGCCAACGTTTGCATTATCCTCCAATTATTCGCAATTGCTTTGGTATAGCATTCTATCCATTAATTTACATGTTTCATCAGCCGCCAATGTTTGCATTATCCTCCAATTATTCACAGTTGTTTTGGTATAACATTCTATCCATTAATTTACATGTTTCATCAAAATTTAGTAAGAGAAGAAGGATATGTGAGCCCATGTTTGGTACTGTGATAGTGAAGTAGGGAAGCCATGTTTCAGGTATATTCACAGCCCTCATTTGAAGTTTTGGAGGGAAAATCGGGAGATGCGAGCAACGGAAGGTTTTCTCTACGCAATCTCCTACCAAGACTGTTTCTACGGTCAGTATATGTAAGCGTGGCCACTGTGATTGCAGCAATGCTACCATTTTTTGGAGACATTGTTGGAGTGGTTGGTGCATTTGGATGTTTACCTTTGGACTTCGTTTTTCCTGTAGTTTTGTACAACATAACGTTCAAGCCTTCAAAGAGGAGTTTGATATTCTGGGTGAACACCATCATAGCGGTCATATTTTCAATTTTGGTAGTGTTGGGTTGCATTGCAGCCATTCGCCAAATTTATGTTGATGCGAATACTTACAAACTATTCGCAAACATATGAATTTGTATATTCATCATTGGCACTGTATTTTTCACTCCCTTCCATTTTATCTGAATATTGTTCTCTTACCAGGCACTTGTCACCGCAAACCTCCAACTTCACTCCCTATAAAAATATATCACAGATTTATTTTCATCCACACGCGTTCTCGTTATGTGAAGTTTGGATTCTCATGTTTCGAAAACACGATACAAAATCTTCTTAATATGAAAAAAAAACAACTCTATGGTTTAGCTGGCTTTCAGAAATACGAAGCGTCAGAGTCGAAATATAACTTTTGAATAAAGTAAATATGATGAAGAAGAGTAAAAAGAGAATAATATTAAGAAATAAATAAAAAAGAAGACAAGGGAAATAAACAAATAAGATTTAGTGTTTTAGCTTCAACAATATTTAAATATGTAGATATTTTCTAGACTGAAATTATCATGATGTTTCTCAATTTATAGAATTTTTTTAATAATGTGTGAATTACAGTAAGGAGCTAGTGCCAATATTTTATTTTGGTAGAAGCAAATGAGATGTTTATAAGTAAAAGCCTCTTGAACAATAATCAATTTTGAGATGTGGGTGTAGAAAAGTGTTTGCAATGAGTTCTTTGAGACAGGTTTTGAAAGAACGGTTCATTTTCCCAATGTATATTTAGAATTAAGTTTTACAATAAAATATTGGTAGATTGAGTTGAAATATTTTCTCAAAAACAAATCTCTTAATTTAGAATCTTTTAATTCTCATAACCACTATCTATATATATATATATATATATATATATATATATATATATATATATATATATATTGATTTTGAAATGTAATATAACAATTTTGTCAGTAAATTGTGCACTCTCTTTGTTCCCTAAGTTTCTAAGTTGGTGTCAGAGCTCATTTGAGCTTGACTCCCTCACATGAGGGCTTAGGAAGATGTAAGATATCTGAGGTTTAATTCTCTGTACATAAATAAGATAGCATGTCAGGGTGTTTAGTTTGTGTGTGTGTGAAGTTAGAGTTTTCGTGTGAGTTTTATCTCCATGTGTACATATGTGTTTGGTTTGACTTATGTGTTTGTTTTGACTTATTGATCGGTTTGCAGACAACAAATTTAGGGTCCAATTGTAGAGGAATTTCATTGATCAAATCCTAGATCTCTTAATTTTTTGTAACCAGGGCATTGAGCAAACAAGGTTCGTTGGCAGAATTCTTTGAGAATTCATGGGAGGATTTACTTCCTTGAATATACACTGTTCAAATTTCGATGAGTGATTGCCAAATCTGATAAGCATTTAGATAACAGAGAGTCACCATCTGTTCGGTTTATAGTATGTGGCTGGTAGTTAACGTGCTTTCTGTCATCGAACCTAAATTTGAAAGGGACACTTGGATCCCATGTAGTCGTGACTCTTCTCCCTTCACTTTTCACTCTCATTTGTGTGCTTGGCCTCAACTCATTCCTCAAATTCACCCTATGTTGCAGTATTTCAATGGTGCCTCCCTCATCTGATCCTTGAGGTGGTTGTCTCGCAAGCGAACACTAGTTTGAAGAAGGAGGCCTTGAATGCACCGCCCATCATTATTTACACCACCACATCACATCCACTATACAGTCCCATGAATTTTCCTATAGGGAGAGAGGTTGATATTGATGCCCAAATGTAGTCATGACTTCCACGTGGAATGCCTCGATTAATTAATTTTGCGCGCAGTCCTATGCATAAAATTTTTTTGGATCTCCATAGCGAGAACAAAAAGACAAGAGGGGTTGTAAATGATGAAATCATTGAATCAAGTAATGCCCTGCAAATAGTCAAAGATTATACCAGTGCATATTCAACTTAGGCAACTGGAGTGGTTACTCTACATATTGAGTAAATGGAAATAAATCCATAAGATGAATCTATTACGATTTCTTCAGAGGATGTTATTGATTGGATCTGAATCTATATGGATATTGTTAAAGGGACCTTTGATTGATTGAAAAAATACAAATCTAAATTCACCCATGTTTCAAGTTTTTCACCTGTGTATATCTATGCAATCCCATAGAATGTTTAGTGAAATAGAGGAGGAAGAGATTCACATTAAAATTTGTAACTGTAGACCTTCCTCGTTCATTTGGATGATTGAACCTCAGCTTCTAGGGGAGCCAACTTTAATCTAGATGGGCGTTGCTCACTGTTCCATGGTGTCAAATACTTTAGAGTTGTGGAGTTGCCATTGTTACAGTCTCATTTTTGAAAATAGGTGCAAAGATAGTATAGGAGAGAATAAAAATTGGTTTTGGGCCTTAATAGATTGTTTTTGAACAAAATTGGATAGTGAAATCCGTAAGCAATA
Source organism: Pinus albicaulis (assembly GCA_034641835.2). Lineage (NCBI taxonomy): Eukaryota > Viridiplantae > Streptophyta > Pinopsida > Pinales > Pinaceae > Pinus > Pinus albicaulis. The sequence goes on along the minus strand of CM076582.1, from coordinate 585,115,200 downwards.
TTGGGTTTTCTTGAAATGAGCTTTGTTAGTTGATTTATTAAGCTATATGTTTTCCATTTTCTGTTAGTCTTAATTGTACAGTGCAGAACCAATTAGTGAACAGTGTAGCACAATTCAAATACTAATTATTGGCACTCGGAAACCCTTGAACATATTACTAGTTTGATTGTGTTTACGTTTTGTTATGATTTGTTGTTGTAACAAATTCGGGTTAAAATTTCATGTAATAAAGTTAATAAAGGAAAAAATAAGACTCGGGTCATGGGACATGTATTACTAGCTAAACCTTGGGAAAAACATCATAGTGGGCATCACTTGTGGTTTATTATGGCTAAAGGAAACTTTAAAACACAATGAAAAGGGAATTTGAAAGGAAAAAATGTATTTTTGGTATTTTATTTATGAAAATAAAGGAAATTAGGAGAAAAGGAAGGTGAAAGGTCACAGGTTTCATGTGAGGATTAAATTGAAGGAAAAATGAAGGAAAATGAAGAAATGAGAGGCGTCAATAATAAAAAGGCTTTTGAGGATCAATTCACAACTTCTATTGGTTAGCCTTTTGTCAATTTAGTTTTGGAATTGGTTTCAAAGAGGAGAATAGCAACAAGAGGAGAAAGCAATCAAGAAAGCAAACAAAGGACAAGGAAAGCAAAGGAAATCAAGGATCAAGCAAGGAAAGGTTGGATCAAACAGCTTCAGCTGAAAAAATTGCAGGTAAAAGGTTAAACGTATGATTTACTAGCCGTTTTTGTCATGCATGGGATATGCATGTGTTTATTTGGTTCATTTGTTGTCATTGGCATGAGATTTTTTCTAGTTTGATAGTGGTTTCAACCTTTCCTTGCCATTTCTGCATAGCCAAGGTGTGATGGGATAAATTCTTGGTTGAGATTTGGATTGCCGAAAGGTTTTGGATGCGGGCGAGGTGGTGCTAGGAAAATCCCAAGGGTTGGGGGTGGGGATGGTTTTCTCTAGAAATACCTCAACAGGTGGGTGGAGACAAGAAAATTCCTCAAGGGATGGTTAAGGAATTTTGAGGCATCCAAGCTCGGTTTGGTTTTGTGATCTCGGGACAAGTTTAGGTGAGATCACGGTACTGTGAGGATGGAGGTGGTTTAACCTTTGGATTCCATTGGTTTTTTATGCATTGTTTTATCCCACGAGATCCCACATTCATGTTTGAAATATGGCATGGGGGTGATTGGCTGAAAGAAATATTTGGTTCATCTCAATCTATGGTCAGGTGGTATGTGGAAGTCCTTGACTTGGTTGGCTTTGCATATGAATGATAAGAGCCCTTTCCTCTTGTAATTCATGAGTAATTGTACTTTTTATTATGCTGATTTAATGGTTATTATGTGTTTGAAGGAATTACTATCATGGTTAGGTCTTGTTAGGTCAAGTCCTTGATTAAGTTTTTTGTTAGAGGCTTTGTCCTTGTGTCATTTATCATTATAAAAGGTTTTTTCAAGTTCTAGGTAGTAACTTGGAATCTAGCCCTGAAAAGGTGGAATAAATTGTGCAGCCTTAGACATAGAACTAGATGAAAAATACTGCAGTCACATCCTTGCAGTGGTAATGCATGCAATTGGAGGCTTTGAGTTGCATGGATGCAGGATTATGCATGCGATTGGGAGTTTAGATTAGTGAAAAATCAAGTTAACTCGGGGTTTGGGCACCTGTAAGGGTGGTCTAGGTTTTGGGGGTCTTGTAGCACCTAAGGGAAGTCAGTAAGGTCTTGTTTTGTTGCCTCCATTTCATTAAGGTTAGTTAGGAGGTTGAGTCATGTCATAGTATCAGTTAGCTCATGTATACCCAGGCAAGCTGGTGAAAGTGGGTAGATATGGGAGGTGGCATTATAGAGTGGTATCAGAGCAGGTTGCGCTCTTTTTGGGTTTCATGGTTAGCCTATTCGACCTAGGTGGTTAGATGCATGTGGTTAGGAATACATTTTCATGGTTATGGTTGTCATGCATGAGGTCTTAGTGTGCAGTTGTATGGTCATGCATGATGTTTATATATTGATATGATTTGATTATACATGTATCATGCTAATTTCAACTAATTTTACAGATGAGACAAGCCTCCCTTAAACATCATTGAGGTATGATTTTGGTTATGGTATTTATTTGGCTCATCTGACATGGTATGATTGGAAGAAGAAGAGAATCAAAGATGACAAGAAAAATGGTAGACTACAGTTCACGTGACTCTCCCTATAGATCAGTTGGGAAACAAGGAGGTGAATATTCTCCCAGTATAATAGATACAATGAGGAGTTTGAGGGACAAGATCAAAAGTTGTAAGGCAGAAAATGATAGGTTGGTAGAGGCTCATGAAATACTTGCAAGGGATGAGGAAAAGTTGGCAGAGGTCAATGCAGTGATCCTTCAAAGTTTGTCAAACTTGCAGAGAATAAGAGTTGGTTTAGGATGATCTTGATAGAATATTCAAGAAGAAGTACTTATTTGAGAGATATTATAATGAAAAAGCTAAGGAGTTTTATGAGCTACAAATGGGTTCCATGATAGATGATGAGTATACCAACAAATTCCTAGAGATGTTGAGATATGTGCCTTACCTCAAGGAATATGAGAAAGAAAAGATTCAAAGGTTCATTAGTGGGTTGACAACAACATATAGATACTGACTTGAGTTTGATGGGCCTTGATCATTGGAGGAAGCCATCAGGAAACTTAAACATTGTTATCAGAATTCAAAGCGTAAAGATGAGCCTAAGCATGATTTGAAGGGAAATGAGAAGGTTAAAGGGAAGTGGCCACCAAAGCAGGGAAGTCCTCAGGATGCAAGTGATAAATAAAATGTTTCTCCTTACAATAAGTTTAATGTAGTTGAGAAGGGACATGGGTCACAACCTAGAGAGAAACATAATAGAGCTGATGGTAGGGGATTGTTGTAGTGTTGGATATGTGGAAAATATCATTGCAAGAAGTCTTTTCCATTGTAGCTGGGTGGTTCATAACATTCCTCATATTTATGGAGTTGTGGACAGCAAGCAGGCAGATCATCAGACATCCATTATTGAGATGGAAGGTAAGCCCTGTGGTCAAGTTGTTTCTATTTTAATTGACCCTAGATCTAATTATAGTTATGTTAATTCTAAACTGGTGCATAAGTGTGGTTTGAGAAAAGAAGTACATGCAGAGTCTTGGTTGTTGTAGTTGGATACAAGTACTAAGAAGAGAGTTCATCATTGGGTAAGAGCTTCTGCATTTGAGATGAATGGTATGCCTACATTAGTGCACCTAAATGTCTTCCAATGAGATTATATAATATTCTTTTGGGCATGGATTGGTTGTGCCTCTACATAGCCAAAGTAGTTTTTTATGAAAAGGATATTAAGTGCCTGGATGATAATGGGGAAAAGAAAAACTTGCAAGGAAGTAAGAAGCGTACATTGGTGAGGATGGTCACAACTATGCAGGAAAATCACAATCACGAGAAAGGGTGTGTAATGTTTACAGTTCATATTTCCAGTGATAGGGTTATGGATGTTGAGGATGCATAAATATTCAAGAGGTACCCTATCTTGCAGCAGTTTCAGGATGTATTCCCAACAAATATTTCAGAGTTTCCTCCCCACAGGGAAGTGGAATTTTCTATTGAGTTGGTACCAGGAGCGACACCAACATCAAAGCCACCTTGTAGGATGATCACACTAGAGTTAGTGGAATTGAAGTTGCAGTTGAAGGAAATGATTGATAAGGGATAGATTAGGCCAAGTGTATTGCCTTGGGGTGCACTAGTGTTGTTTGTGAAGAAGAAGGATGGTACTCTCAGATTGTGCATTGATTATAGGTAGTTAAACAAGGTAACCATTAAGAACAAGTATTAATTTCCAAGGATCTATGATTTGTTTGACTGGTTGAAGGGAGAAATGGTGTTCTCAAAGATTGAATTGAGATTAGGATACCATCAGGTACACATTAAGGAAGAGGACATCTACAAGACTATTTTCCAGACCAGATATGGGAATTATGAGTTTGTTGTGGTTCTTTTTAGTTTGAGTAATGCTCCAACTCCTTTTATGTGTTTGATGAATAATGTGTTGTGTCCTTATTTAGATAAGTTTATTTTTGTATTCATTGATGATATATTCTAAGAATGAGGAAGAACATGCCAAACACTTAGAAACAATATTGATATTGCTAAGAGATTGTCGATTGTATGCCAAGATTAGTAAATGCAACTTCTTTCAAACAAAGGTACATTACTTGGGCATGTTGTCTACAAGGAATGCATAGCATTGGATCTAGAAAATATAAGAGCTATCATGGAATGGGAATCTCCTAGAAATGTGAATGAGGTCATATCATTTATAGGGTTCGTACGTTACTATAGAAGGTTCATCAAGAAATTCTCGCATATTTCCTATTCTATTACATCCTTGTAGAGAAAGGGAAGTAAATTTTAATGGAAAGAGGAACGTGCAAAAGCTTCTGAGAAGTTGAAGCAGTTGTTGACAAATGCTCCAGTTCTCAAGATTGCAGATCCAGATAAAGATTTCATGGTGTGTACATATGCTTGCAAAAGAGGACTTAATGGAGTCTTGATGTAGGAGGGATAGGTGGTATGATATGAGTCAAGGAAACTAAATCAGCATGAGAAAAACTATGTGACTCATGATATTGAGTTGAAAACTATTATTCACTCCTTGAAGATGTGGAGGCATTATCTTCTTGGAAGGAGGTTTCTGTTGATGAGCGATCACAATGGGCTGAGGTATCTAATTGAACAACTTAATCAGAATGCCATACAAGCTAGATGGTTGGCTACCCTTAGTGATTTCGACCTCAAGATCAGATACATTAAAGGAAAGGAGAATAGACTTGCAGATGCTCTCAGCAAGAGTGTGTAGTTAAACCATGTTGTATCTATGAGTTCATATGGGACAAATTTACAGGATTAGATCTTATAGGCAGGACAACGGGATGGCTAGTACAGGGATCTTAGGCACATGTTACAATAGGGTTTAAGTGATTGAGATGTAGACTATCATCTCACGACATATGGCTTGGTGAGATTTAGGGACAAGATCTACGTGCCAGATGAAAGTGAGATCAAGAAGCTTATCTTGAGGGATTTTCATGTCAATCCATATTCAGGTCACTTAGGATATCAGAAAACATTGACAAATATGAAGAAGTTATACTATTAGCCCAATATGAGGAAGGAAGTGGCAAAGTTTGTGGCTATAGGCTTGGATTGTCAACTGGTGAAGGAAGAGTACAAGTATCAAGGTGGTTTGTTATAGCCTATTTCGATTTTGGAGTGGAAATGGGAGGTCATTTCCATGGATTTTATTATATGTTTTCCGAGGACATCAAAGCAACATGATTCCATCATGGCTGTGGTTGACAGGTTGAGCAAGGTCGCTCACTTCATTCTAGTGAAGACTACTTATTCGACTAGTGAGGTAGCACATGTCTTCATCATATATGTAGTGTGGTTTCATGGTGTTCTGAGGAATATTGTGTTAGATAGAGATGTTAAGTTCACTTCCAAGTTTTCGAAGGAGTTTTTTGCAGGTTTGGGCACAAATTTTTCCTTAAGTATAAATTATCATCTGAAGACATATGGATAGAAAAAGATGGTCAATAGGATATTGGAGGACATGGTGAGGATATATGTGATGCATCAATAGATGAGGTAGGAGAAGTATCTTCCACTGGTTGAGTTTTATTACAAAAATGGGTATAAGGAGTCATTGAGGATGAATTTATATGAGGCACTCTATGGGTGGAGTTATAACACTCCCATCAGTTGGAGTTATCTAGTGAACAGGTTACTTATTGCACCGAAATGGAACATGAAATGCAGGTTATAAATAAGAATCTAAATGCAACACATGATAGATATAAGAGTTATGCATATCAACACAGGGAATTTAAGGAGTTTCATGTTGGGGAGCATGTGTACTTGTGAATCAAGCCCAAGAGGAGCCCCTTAAGGATTGGATCATGCGCCAAGTTGGCACCTCGATATTGCGGGCCTTTTGAGATCCTTGAGAGGATGGACCAGTGGCATACAAACTTGCACTGCCTCCGACAATGAAAGTCCATGTTGTTTTCCATAGTGCATTTCCTAAAATATATGTAAATGATGTTGATCATGTGATTGATTGGTATGTATTGCAAGTGGATCCAGAAGGAAAATTCCAGTGAGAACCTCAGTGCATATTACAACAGAAACAACTCATGCTCCGAAACCGTGCAATCAAGTAAGTTAAAGTGTATTGGAAGAACTTTGGGCCCGATTAAGCTACATGGGATATGGTTAATTAGTTGCGGGATATGTATCCTTGATTATATTTCAGTTGAGGCAAAGGATTTTTGGTATATGTACATATTTACGTATGGTTTTTATTGTAAATATCGCAATGAACTATGTTATAAATCCCAATAAGCGATATGGTTATCATGGTTGTCATGATGGTTTTTTCTTTTGAGCAAATTTTTCATTGTAAATTTTGCAACGAGCTAAGTTATAAAGCTCCATCAGCAATATGTTTTCGTTTTTAGCAGTTTTGTTGGTTGTAGGTGTCATAGAAGATTGTGGATGGTGTTCCCCCAAGGGGGGGGGGGTTGTAATAGACCTAGGTTAAAAGTTCATGTAATAAATTTAATAAAGGAAAAAATAAGACCAAGGTCATGGGGCACATATTCCAAGTTGAATTTTTGGCAAAGCATCCTAGTGGGAATCACTTGTTGTTTATTATGGCTAAAGGAAATTAGCAAAGGAAATGGCAAGGGAATTTGAAAGGAAAAATAATATTTTTGGCATTTTATTTATGAAAATAAAGGAAATTAGGAGAAAATGAAGGTGAAAGGTCATAGGTTGCATGTGAGGAGGAAATTGAAGGAAAAATGAAGGAAAATGAAGAAATGAGAGGCATCAATAATACAAAGGCTTCTTAGGATCAATCCATGGCTTTTTCTGGTTAGCCTTTTGTCAATTTAGTTTTGGAATTGGTTTCAGAGAGGAGAAGAGCACTAAGAGGGTAAAGAAATCAAGCAAGCAAAGGAAGGACAAGGAAAGCAGATGAAATTAAGGATCAAGCAAGGAAATGTTGGATCAAGCATTTCCAACGTGAATACTTGCAGGTAACAAGTTGCATGTATAATTTCCTAGCTGGTTTTGGCATGCATGGTATATGCATGTGTTTATTTGGTTCATTTGTTGTGATTGATATGGGAAATTATTAGTTTTACAATGGTTTCAACCTTTCATTTCCATTTTCGGATATCCATGATATGATGGTATTCATTCTTAGTTGAGATTTGGATTGCCATAATTTTTTGGATCTGGGTGAGGTGGTCTTAGGAAAATCCAAAGGGTTAGGGTTGGAGATGGTTTTCTCTGGGAAGCCCTCAACATGTGAGTGTAGATAGGAAAATTCCTCAAGGGATGGTGAAGGAATTTTGAGGCATCCAAGCTCGATTTGGTTTGTGATCTCTGGACTGGTTTAGGTCAGATCACGGTAGTGTGAGGGTGGAGGTGGTTTAACCTTTGTATTCCCTTGGTTATTTATGCATTGCTTTATCCCATGATATCCCATATTCGTGTTTGGAATATGGAATGGGGGTGATTGTATGAAAGAAATATTTGATTCATCTCAATATATGGTTGGGTGGTATGTGGAATTCTTTGACTTGGTTGGCTTTGAATATGAATCATAAGAAATATTTCCCCTTGTAATTCATGAGTAATTGTACTTGTTATGATGAGGATTTAATGATTGTTGTATCATTTTTATTTATATGGTTATCATGTTTTACTTGTAAATTATTGGTTAATTAATGTATGTTGTAATGGATGTTATGGAAACTATTATGAGAGGGAATTAGACCTTCTTAATTTTTCTCAGATAATTTTTAAATATTTATGTTCATATAAGCATTCATGACCTGTAGATTTCATGTTTACTATGTTTGACGGAATGATTTTCATGGTTAGGCCTTGTTACGTAAAGTCCTTAATTAATTTTTGTGTTAGAGGCTTTTTCCTTGTGTCATTTATCATTCTAGAAAGTTGTGTTAAGTTATGGCAGTAACCTAGAGTCTAGCCTTGAAAAGATGGCGTGTATTTTGCGGTCTTAGGCACAAAACTAGCTAAAAAAGACTACAGTTGCACCCTTGTAGTGGTCATGCATGCAACTGAACGATTCCAATCGCATGGATGTAGGTTTGTGCATGTGACTGGGAGTTCAGATCAATGAAAAACCAAGTTAACTCAGGGTTTGGGAACCTGGAAGGGTGGTCTAGCTCTTGGGGGTCCTGTAGCACCTGAGGGAAGTCAGTAAGGTATTTTTTTGTCAACTCGATTTCATCAATGTTATATAGGAGGTTGAGTGATGTCATAGTAGCCCTCAGCTCAGGTTTACTTAGGTAGGCCAACGAAAGTTGGTAGATATGTGAGGGTACATTACAATTGTTCCTGGAACTTGGAATTCGATTGAACAATGGATATTGGTTATAGTATGAGATCCTTGTGTGTTAGACAAGTAAAGTTGTATGATTAACTTATAAATACACTTTGTATCCAAACTAACTTCCTAGAAACTGATGGATATTTGAAGCGAAATATATGATAGATTGTGGTATGTCCATAGAGTGATTTAGTTACTTGAAAACATTTCTTGTGGAAGCCTCGAAAAGTCAAATATGTCAATATTGTCGATCATGCACATATGTTAATTATGGTTAGAGGCAATTTTGTCTTAAAGGGGTCAAATAATAAGCTCAAATTTTTGTGGTGATGAAACATCACAGTCTGGGAGATTCCAGAGTGGGCATAAGTGTTGATCAATACCATAGTAGACAATCAGAAAAATATATGTGTTGTAATTTGTGATTTTTTTATTGGGTGGAAACAAGAAGGTGGGTTACACTTTTGTGAGAAACGCACCCAAAAATTTCACTCTCACACTTGTTCAACCGAAATTCCTGTTTTTTCAGCTGAACTTTTAAAAATAATTTGGCTGAACTTTTTTTGCCATTTATGTTGATGTCAATCACTAATCGGATTTTTGGTTGGAGGTGAAAAAATTGGCGAATATAGTTCAGATGAACTTTGGCTTATAAATATAATTCCCCTCACAGCACAAAATGATTTACTTCAATTTTAGTTTACCATTACATGACCATTGGAGGATCTGCTGGAGGAATTTGGCCCAACAGGTATGTGATTTGTTCCAATTGTTAGTTGGAATAATGTGTCATTATGCTTGCCTTATTTATTATTACTTGAAACGAAGTCTTTAACGAACGTAAAGTTAGGGTTCTTCACCACCAAGGAATATGGGTCATCGCGGTACGAATAGGAAGGATGGTTAGCCTCGCTTGTCGGCCCCGCTACCCATTCCATTGTGATAAGAGGTTCTCCCTGAAGCCCTGGATGGAGCATTATGATATGTATGAGATCCTCCTAGAAGCAAGTTGGTGAGTGACCGGTAATGCTTTGACGATTGAAAGCCATTTTCTAGTTTTTTCTTTCAAGCTGATCAACTTCTCAAAAATATGCTAAAAATGAAAGTTGTAGTAATGGTGTGAAACTTTAATGACCGTGTATATCTCATCGTTCTAAATCCAACACAACTCGTTTCTCAAAAAACCGACACTGTATGCTCCCAGAAACACGTTTTGTCCACTTTGTCAAACATGCAATATTTTTTTTTTAAATGTAGGACAACCTAGTCAGAATTCCGTATAGCTGAATGGTCATGCCTACGTGGCAGGGTGACTATGCAGGTTGAATTGGTCAATGGTTTTCATCGGCAAATGGGAACTTGCCAAGTGGCACTATGTTATTGGTTTGAAATGGTGTGTTTTAGTTGGTTGATTTGGTGGCCAACCACATGCTACCACATGGCCCAGCCAGGGGCCACCATGTGGAAGCACGAGGGCCACCAAAATTATGTTGAGATCCAAGTGGAGCAGGTGGGGCTCGAACTCGTGACCTCCAAGTACCAAGCCAAACGTATTTCCATTGTGCCCCGCGCTTTGTTCGTTACCATACATTGGAATCTGTTTTGTTTTATTGTCATATATAATGTGAAATGGATGGATGGGGTCGGGTTCTAGTCCCAGACCTGGTCATTTCCAGAGGTGGGACCATGGGTGTGAGGCTAGCCCCATGCGCCCCCCCCCCCCCAAACGGTCCATAAACCTTAACATTCAATGCCACGACCCACGTGTCCACCCTGGCTATTAACGTCGACAGGTTAACAAACTGTCGGGAAATGTTTTATATAAAAAATATATATATAAATGTGTCAATGGATATGGTTAATAATCCAAACTTTAGGCATTATAGGAAAAATTAATGCCTTGACAATTTCGCCCTATTTTTGGTAGAATTGGTGCTTTACTAACGCTTTTGGGGGCGCAATTGCGGGTTCGCTGCCAGATTTTGAGGGTTTCATAGAACAAATAGTGGAGGAACTAGGGGATATCATAACTTGAGGATTTTTTAACCAAATTTGATGTAGAAACATGATACACATACATTTTTGGGAATTTTGGAGCTGATGGAAGAGGTTTCAAAGTTGTTTGAGCATTATAAACATACGTAACCACACTTTTGAGCATAATAGAAGAGGGCCAAGCCATTGGAAGTTGGACCAAGGAGACGTAGCCTAGGCGGGGTGAACTCCTTCATCATGTGTTGTTGTGTTACAGTTTATGGTGATGTTCATTTCTGTTAGATGCTTCTATCCAGTGCTTTTGTTTATGTTAATTTTCTCAATAAATTCACATAAAAACACATAGAAAATCTTAATTAAATTGCAATTTTCCTAATAATCCTCATGCACCTTGTTTATATTCTAAATTGGATCTTAGCAAAACAAACACTAATATTCCCATTCAGATAAATTTGGTATCATAGCACTAGGTTTACTTGTGCAAGGTGGATTTAATTATTTTTCAAGTGTTTAAATTCTTACATGGTTGAAGCTCAAGAGAAGAGAAGGTAAGCTTGTGGGTGAAGGTTCTCTAGTTGGAGCAAGGAGAAGGCATAGTTGCTACCATTTCCACCACAAGATTCACCTCCTATTGTACTTTAAGCTTCAGTAAGCATGTCTTATGAAGGAGGAAATGATAGCATGACATAGGATGAGAAGGCTTTTAGGAAGGCTTTCTTTGACATGATAGATATGGTGAAGGTCCTCTATGAAGAGAGGAATACAAGGTTGCAGGATGAAAGCTCCATGCCTCCAAGAGGAGAGGGTTTTCCAGGAGGAGGAGGTAATGGAAATGATGATAAGCCTCCATCTACTCCACCATCATCCTCACCACCATATTCACCTTCATCTTCATCCTCTTCCACTACTACAACCCTTACTCATACTCATCAGCCTACCACAAAAGGAATTGGTAAACAACCCTTGTTAAAACTTGATATTAAATTTGAGTTTCCTATGTGTAATGGTGAAGTGAAGGTAGAGAAGCTTGACAATTGGGTTTGTTAGTTGGAGGTCTACTGCAAGATTCAAAACCTTTAAGATGATGATACAAAGATTCAACTAGATTCCTTGAGACTGGATGGTGAAACACTAGTATGGTGGGAAACCAAGACAGAAGATGAGATTAAAAAACATGGTGAGATCTCACTCTCTTGGTCTAATTTCATTTCTGAAATTAAAAGACAATTTCACCCTCTAGCATATATGAAAAAAACCATCATGTATTGGCAGAACTTTAGACAACTTAAACTTCAAAGTGTGCAATATTAAGCCCAAGAATTTAGAAAAAGAGCTCTTATGTTAGGTGTTGATTTGCATGCACAAGACATGTTGTTGAAGTATATAGGGGGTTTACATAGCTACCTAAGGCATACTATCCTTATGTTCAATCCCACTAGTCTAGAAGAGGTTTGTGTGCAAGCCACTCACCTTGAGGCAAGAGGGAAAAGCATTCCAGAAGAGGGTAAAAAGAAGCTGTTAGTGTCAGTCTAGTCATACTGCCATCAGTGATCAAAATTGCTCTTTTTCATTTTCATATTAGGAGTCTCATACCGAATAAATTTCACCATTTCGCTAGGTCATGGATTCATTGATGGTAGTAAATTTTTCGTCAGTTTTCCCTCATGAAGTACTTGCCGATTTTCCTCTCTATGGTCTTCAGTCATTAGTCACTTTTATTCTCAAAATCATGTCAGTGGGTCATAGGATGGGTCTCATTAGTTTCTAGGGTCTCACCGTGGTCCTATTAATGATTCAAATGTCAATAAATATCAGCAAGGTCATGAGGAAGCCAATAAGCTCAAAGTCACAGCACCTGGAAGATCAGAGAGATATTTTATTCAGTTTGATGTAATTTTTCACCTCAAAACCATGTTTTTAGGTGAAAAAATGATATTTTGCCTTTATTATTATTCATTATGTAATTTCATGTCACCATATGTAATAAGTCACAATTCAGAAAGCTGTTATCTCCACAAAGTCATCTCCCTGCCTTCAGAGAATTTTTTCACAGCGATTTCAATGCCAAATCATCTTCCAAGCAGATCCATCAGAAAGAGCCCGGAAAGAGCTTTCCAACGGTATATCACACTCTTAAAACTGACTTCTGGATTGAAATTTATGCCTAGGTGAAGTAAAGGTCCCCATACTCTTAAACATCCAATTTTCCCACCTTCCCCTAAACTTTATGCTATTAAAGTTTATTATTTTTCTTTATAAAATTCCTTTTTCCCCATCCGATTACCCAATCTCATACAAAATTCCGATGCGATTTAACCACTTCCCCTCCATGTCCCTTTGAGACTTTGTAATAACATTTTAAAGTTTTGTTATTATAAAACTCCGTTGAAAAACCACTTCCCCACCATACTCCATTGAAAACTTTATAATAAAACATTTCAAAAGTTCTTATTATAAAACCCCGATCGCATTGCAAAATCTTGCACCCGATCCGATCAATCGCAACCTTCCCTCCTCCGATTGATCGCAACCCCTCCTCTGATCGCATCACAAATCCCTTTCTTCCGATGTGATTGACTCCCGATCCGCTCCCCCGATTGGCCCCGCCCGATGCGATCCCGACCATTTATCCGATTGACGATCGGATGGCCCACATCCAATCACGCCATCGCAATCGGTGATTCCATATGCAAATTTTTCCTTCCGCCCGCTCCGATATTGCGATTGCAATTACCCTCGGGCCCACCATAAATTCTCCACCCATTTATTATAAAAATCCCATTCCCCTTTGTAAAAATAAAATTGTAATTAATTTCATTTTATCAAAGGCCTCCCCCTTATTTCTTATTCCCATCACATCGAAAATATTCTATTCGTTTATGTGATGTGCCCCTCCACGATCTTCCGATTGCGATTATGCGGGTCCCGCCTCCTTCCCTTCCCTTTTCCCATTTAAAATTAACTTTTCCCTTCACTAAAGGCAAAGTTTCATTTCAAAGGTATTTTTATTAAAAATTTGGTTTTATTCAAACAGAAAGAAAAGCGACAGTCAATTGGCTAGAGAGCTTAAAATAAAATAGAGATATCTACAGCAGCAGGAAAATAGGATCGGATTACCTCTTTTTCCTTCAGCGAATTCTCAAAGAGTTTAAAATGTATTGTTGTTCCTTGTTTTCAGAGGAAAAACGTTGGTTCTCTTTGCCATATTCAGATTTTAGTTCTGAGTTGTTAGACAACTCCCTCTTTTCATGGATCTGTGTTCTCACAAATCTAGTGTATTTAATGTAATTGTAAATCATTTGTAAGGAGTCGAGGTCTGAAGTTTGTAACTCAGCAGTAGGGGAATAGTGTGGAAGAACATTTTGCGCTCCATTGTACAGTTTGAAAGGGATTAATAAGAGATGTAGCTCTGATTTATGGGATCCATGTGGTATGAGATTTAGCATTTGTTTCTCTCCTTTGTTTCATATGAAAATTGTTATGTTTCACCTCTCATTCATAAACATGTCTTTTTGAATGCTTTCAAGATAGAAAGGTAGGATCCATTTTCATGCCCTGCCTTGGGAAATCATTCATACTCTGTGTTGTTCTTCTGTTTGAAAATGATCCATTTATTGTGCTCTTTTCAGCTCCTCACTAGTCTTTCCATTCCATCTTTTTTCCACTTGATTATTAAATATCCTGCCTATCTTGCCCCATGAAATACCCTGTGTCCTAATTTAATCCATAGTTTCAAATTGTCCCATTTTTGTTCCACACATCCCTAAAAATTCATTCATTTTATTAAAACATTTTTCCCATCATTTTACCTAGCCTAATATCAGTTCACTATTGTGTTTTTTTTTAATATCTACCTTTATGGAGAGAGCCCTCTCCTGTCCTTGTAGGGCTAGCTACCAGGCTGAGCATGGTTTATTTGTTACCCTGTTTTTCCATTTTCAGCCTGGGGTCCTATTCGGGAGCTAACATCTCTGGCGACCATACTGGGGAAGTTTTAGTATAAATTTAGATCACCCCAGTGAATGATTTATTGTAAATGATTTTCAGAGTCTGTTATGCTGAACATAATTTTTGTACAGTAGAAGATTTACACACACTGGCTTCAAGAAGATACACCAGGGCTAATCCAGATCCAAATCCTCCCCCTATATTTGAAAATCCAAATCTTATCCCAAGAATTGTCAGAAGACAAGAAGGATCGTTGAGTCCCAGACCTGTCTTTAGATCCTATACTTGGCCCAGTGAGTGGTTTTTTGTAGAATATCTTACCTTTGATGAGAATTTTGAGCTTTCTTTGTTTAGAAATAGGTCTGAAACTGACATTGATGATTCAGTTTTAGATCCCGACTTGCTTGTAGATATTGAATTCCAGAGAGAAAATTCCTCCATTGATGATTACATTTTGAATTCCCCTTAGTCCATCACTATAAAAAATATTACTAAGCCTTCAGAGTCATCAGGATCTGCATTGCCTCCTCCTAATTAATCAGTATTCCCATCAGTCAATTCCCAATTGTCATCTCCTCCATCGACACCTCCCTTAAATCCTACAAATCCTGTTGTAAATCCACCCAGAGTTATGGCTGCTAGGTATGCACCCCTGGTTTTACCCCAGGTCCTCAATGATATGCCTGCTGACTATCAAAGAATAATTCCCATCTTTGATGCCACTCAAAGCGTCACAGCTCAGCAGCATGTTGATAGAATGAATAAGTTTTTTGATTTGCATGAGGTTGAAGCGGAGAATGTAACAACCAGGCTGTTTGTTCAAAGTTTTGGAGGTGAAGTCAGAAACTGGTTTAGAGCCTTACCACCAGGCTCGATTCGCACTTTGCAGGAGTTGCACACACAATTTTTGGACCGGTGGGAGGTAAAAAAGAACCCACTCCAAATTCTGTCTGAATACGAAAATATTAAAAGAAATGTGGGTGAAACTGTCCAAGACTATTGTTTAAGATTCAATGTTGTATATAATGCTATCCCATCTAACTTGAAGCCTCCTGTGGGATTAGCATTGCTGAAATTTCCTGATGGTTTTGATGCCAACATGGCATATCAGCTGTGTGAAAGAGACACGTCTTCACTTGAAGACATGCAGAAGATAGCAGTAAGCGTTGAAGCTAATCTGCTGGCTAAAAGAGCACGAACTAGAGCTGAGAAAAGAGTCACTGTAAAAGAGGAGGCCTCTCCTTCAGATAGAAAAATGGATACTCTAATCAGAACAGTGGAAAAAATGGTTGATAGGTTGACCATTGTAGATAGACCTAAGCCTCAAACAAGAAATCCGAATTTCAGAGGGTAGCAGCCGTAGTTCAGAATCAAACAGAGAGAGAAAAGAACACAGGACCAAACGACGCCACCACAACAACAAATTAAAACTCCATTACAACAGAACTACCTGCAAGGAACATATTTAGATGAAGATGATCCTGTTATTGAGGCTAATCACTTTTTCATAGCTGATGGTGCACCAATTTTCCTCACAGAAGATGAAGAATACATAATGGTGATTCCAGACATTCAAAAAGACCAAAATTTCATTTTGGCCAATGACACAACATTGGAAGAAGATTCCGATGACTACTAGAGAGGGTATCTGAATGCTCTGTCGGCTCAGCAAAGGCAGTACTCTTTAAGGAATAGAGACGTTACAATCAGTCCCATTCAAAAGAGGAAATAACTTCAAATGAAGAACGATACACAGAGGAAAGCAAAAGAGTCGGCTGACCCCTCTTCTAGCAAAGCACCTATAGTGACTAATGCAGCAAATGAAAAGAACCAGTAGAGCTCAGCAAAGGAGAAATTAGAGAAGAAAGACCCGCCCATTAAAGAGGTAGAAAAATCTCCCTCATTTAATTTAGAAAATGAAATTTCTAAACTTAAAGTGTCTATGCTCCTCACAGAGTTGGTGAAGAATAGTGCATATAAAAATCAGGTGTCCAAAGTCTTGCAAATAGACTCTGTCTCTGATATGGTTAATATAGAATATGACTACCCTAAACTTATTTTTGGTCCAACCACAGAATAATATGAAGAAAATGAAGTCCCTCCCTTTTACTTGAGTCTTAGAGTACTTGAGTTTATCCTGCATAATGCTATGTTGGACTCTAGAGCCTCACATAATTTGATGCCCAAAGCTGTCATGGAGAAGCTAGGCCTTGATATTACTCGAAAATATCATGATTTGTATTCTTTTGACTCAAGTAGGGTCCATTGTATTGGTCTAATAAAATACTTGGTAGTGTCTTTAGATCAAATCCCAGCCAAAAATGTCTTGATGGATGTAGTTGTTGTTGATGTCCCACAACAGTTTGGAATGCTTCTATCTAGGTCTTGGGGTGCAAAACTTAAGGGGACTATGTAGTTTGACTTCTCTTATGCCACTATCCCTGTATTTGGCCAGTTGAGAAAGCTATATAGGGAGAAGAAAATGAAATATATGATTACCAGCAAAGATAAGCCAATAAATCATCCCATTAATGTTGTCCACACAGATCTAGAATCTTTTGTTTTGTATTATGATGTTGGTTTAAATGATGAAAATGTTCAGTTGGTACAAGTAGATGAAATACCTGAGATTTCATAGAATTTCAGAGAAGTCCTCAAAAAGGAAAAGGATAAAGTAGAAAACACTTCTAAGCCTCTTGCCTGCCAGCAGCAAAAAGACAGTGAACAGCCAGAAATCAGCCAAGGTAAAGAAGAGAAAGAAAGAAAATTCCAGCATCTTCAAGAAGAAGAAGAAGGCCTATAGAGTATGTATTTTGATGGAGTTGTTGGTAAGGATGGAGCTGGGATTGGAATATGGATTAGGAGCATTGTTTTCCAGCCTGAGAAGGTTCCTAGCAATGTTAGAGTTTGTGCTTATAAGTTAGCTTTTGATTGCTCTAACAATGAAGCAGAATATGAGGCATTGATTGCAGGTCTCAAAATTTTGAAGAAGTTGAATGCGAAAAGGATTTATGTGTATGGTGACTCCGAGCTGATAATCAAACAGGTGAAAGGAGAATACCAAGAAAAACATCCAATATTGAGGGCATACAAAAATGCATTCTTGGACATTTTGAAGACATTCCCGGAGTATACTTTGACAGCAGTACCCAGGATGAAAAACATTATTGTTGATTCACTTGCCACTACTGCAAGCAACTTGAAGACTCCGATGAACTCCAGCAATAAGTTTGAGATCTATGTCAAACATAGGTCTGTTGTTCCGAACAATTTAAGGTATTGGCAAGTATTTTGGGATGATAATGAGATTAATGCATTTTTGCAGGGTGATGGAAAATTTAAGGATACTCCAATAGAGGGTGAGTATGAGGTTGATGACAAGGAGTTAGAAGAAAATCAAATGGACATATTGCAGCTAAAGGATAATGTGATTCCTAGAGGTCTCATACCTCTAGAGGAGCTTTTTGACCAGGATGATGTTGCAAAGAAGCCAAGCTTGGTGCCCATGGAGAAAGGAGTTGAAGATGTGAATCTTGGAATAGTTGACCAACCCAAATTTGTGAAGTTATCAAAGGCATTGTCCCCTGAGGTAAAGGAGAAGTATGTTAAGTTTCTTTCTGAATTTACTGATGTGTTTGCATGGGATTACTCAGATTTGAAATTGTATGATAAGAACATAATCCAACATACTATTCCTATCAAGCCGGATCAAAAGCCATTTAGACAAAAGCTGAGAAGAATCAATCCGAAGATGATGCCATCAATTGAAAAGGAGGTAAATAGGTTGTACAAAGCAGGTATCATATTTCCCATTAGATTTTCTGACTGGATTTCAAATTTGGTCCCAGTGCGCAAGAAGACTGGAGAAATAAGATTATGTATAGATTTTCGGAACTTGAATAAGGCATCCTTAAAGGATAATTATCCACTTCCGAAAATGGACCATATTTTGTAGAGAGTAGTTGGAGCATCTAGGATGTCACTATTTGATGGCTACTCAGGCTACAACCAAATCTTGGTGCATGAGAAGGACCAAGATAAAACTGCCTTCACAACACCCTGGGGAACCTTCCAATATGCTAAAATGACATTCGGACTGAAGAATGCTAGAGCTACCTTCCATCGTGAAATGGACATTGCTTTCGCAAATGAAAAAAATGTTTTTCTGGTTGTTTATTTGGATGATTTGACAGTGTTTTCAGGTTCAGATGATGAGCATTTGCACCATTTGAGAGTTGTTTTTCAGCGATGCAGAAAATATGGGATTTCTCTCAATCCCAAGAAGAGTCTTTTTGCCATGGATGAAGGCAAGTTGCTCGGGCATATCATCTCCAAAGATGGTATTAGCATCGATCCAGCTAGAGTGGAGGAAATTTAGCTCATAGATCTGCCAAGAAAACAGAAAGAGATTCAGGTCTTCAATGGTAAGATGAATTTTTTACGCAGATTTATACCTAACTTGGCTGAACATTTGAGAGAAATGACCAATATGTTAAAGAAGGACAACACTATTAAATGGAGTGAGGAGGCCATCAAGTCATTCAATTTGGTAAAATTTTCTTTGTCTAATGCCCCAGTTTTGATTAGTCCTGACTATACTCAAGATTTTATCATATTTTCATTTGCATCTGAGCATACTATGGCTGTTGTTTTAATGCAAAAGATAGATGAAGTAGAAAATCCAATTGCCTTTTTCAGTAGGACTATTAGAGATGCTACTGTAAGGTATAATATTATTGAAAAATAGGCATTGGCTCTTATCAAGGCATTGAAGGATTTCAGGGTCTATATTCTACATTCACATACTATAGCGTATGTCCCTAACGCAACAGTGAAGGATGTCCTAATGCAAACTGATCCAGAAGGCCGAAAAGGTAAATGGATAACAGCTATGTTGGAGTACGATCTGCAGATCAAGCCCACGAAATTGATCAAAGGCCAAGGCTTGGCGAAATTGATGGCTCAATCAAATCTGCATGCTTTAGATATAAACCTCATAACAACAGTGGCAGAAGATGAAGATGAAGGTTTTTTGGTTCTAGTTTCAGATATTTTTCTGCAGTCCCCTTGGTATTCGGATATTGTTTATGTTCTTCAGCATTTGTCACCTCCTACAGGCATGTCTAAGAGTAAAGGTAGATCTTTGAAGCTTAAATCTACTAAATATTTTATTTTGAATAGTTCTCTGTATTGGAAAGACCCAGGAGGTGTTTTTCTAAATTGTCTGGTTGAAGAAGAAGCTCAGAAAGTAATGCACGATTTCCATAAAGGTGACTGTGGTGGTCACTTGTTTTGGAAGACCACGGCTAACAAGGTATTGAGAGAAGGGTATTACTAGCCCACGTTATTTTCTGATTTATATAAAACAGTGATGAATTTTCATGAATGTTAAATTTTCCAAGGAAAGAAGAAATTGCTTCCACTTCCTTTGAAACCAGTGTCAGTGAACGCGCCCTTTCAGCAGTGGGGGCTCGATTTCATAGGAGAAATTCATCCTGCGTCCTCAGCACAGCACCGATGGATACTGATAGGAACAGATTACTTCACGAAATGGATCGAGGCCGTCCCTGCCAGGAAATTGACTGACGCGGTAATTATTCAATTCCTTGAATCGAATATTTTATCTCGTTTTGGCTGCCCATGTAAAATTGTGACAGATAATGCAGCCACGTTCAGATCAAAGAAAATGGTCGATTTCTGTGACAAATACAACATCGTGTTGGGCCATTCAACAACATATTATCCACAAGGCAACGGCCTGGTAGAGTCATTGAACAAATCGTTGATGAATATAATTAATAAAATGCTGGAGGCAAACAAAATAAATTGGCACCGAAATCTCATCAATGCACTGTGGACAGACAGAGTTAGCAGTAAAAAATCAATATGTATGTCACCTTTTGAGCTAGTTTATGGTACTGATGTTGTCTTTACTACTTCTCTTACAGTTCCAGTTATGAGATTGTTACAAGAAGTTGGCAGCGAAGATGATGACAACCAGCGAAGGATCAACCGAATGATCCACCTTCAAAAAACAAGAGAAGACGTGTCATAGAGAGTGAGTCAGTTGCAGGACAAGATTAAAAATATCTATGACAGGAAGACTAAAGAAGAAAATTTTCAGCTGGATGATGTAGTGTTGAAATGGGATGCAAGAAATGAAGACAAAGGGAAGCACGGTAAGTTTGACAACCTTTGGAAGGGACCATATAGAATTACAGCATACAGGGGACAAAATGCCTTCTTGCTTTCAGAAATGGATGGCCAGGATTGTCCGGGTGGAGCAGTAAATGGTAGGCTATTGAAGCACTACCATTTTTGAAGATAGGGATCAGAATCTATCTCATCATTATTGTATGTACCATGTTATTTTTTATCAGAGTTTAAATGCACAGTCATTCAAGTTTGGGGCCTGAGGTGAAGGCTATAAAACTTGGGTGATATGTGTATGGTTTGGTTTCATTTCAGTTTCAGTCTTAGTCTTGAGTCACTTTTGAGTCAGTTTTCATTGTGTCAGTTTTCAGTATTTTTGACTCCATGCCCAATGGATAAGGCTACTTGTTCTACGGTGTTCTTGGCACCTCCAAGGAGCTACCATCCCCATTGGAGCCAATGTTAGTGTCAATCTAGTCATACTGCCATCAGTGATCAAAATTTCTATTTTGCATTTTCATATTAGGAGTCTCATACCGAATAAATTTCACCATTCCGCTAGGTCATGGATTCATTGAAGGTAGTAAATTTTTCATCAGTTTTCCTTCATGAAGTACTTGCAAATTTTCCTCTCTATGGTCTTTAGTCATTAGTCACTTTTATTCTCAAAATCATGTCAGTGGGTCATAGGATGGGTCTCATTAGTTTCTAGGGTCTCACCGTGGTCTAATTAATGAGTCAAATCTCAATAAATATCAGCAAGGTCATGAGGAAGCCAATAAGCTCAAAGTCACAGCACCTGGAAGATCAAAGAGACATTTTATTCAGTTTGATGTAATTTTTCACCTCAAAACCATGTTTTGAGGTGAAAACATGATATTTTTCCTTTATTATTATTCATTATGTAATTTCATGTCACCATATATAATAATTCACAATTCAAAAAGCTTTTATCTCCACAAAGTCATCTCCCTGCCTTCAGAGAAGTTTTTCACAGTGATTTCAATGCCAAATCATCTTCCAAGAAGATCCATCAGAAAGAGCCCAGAAAGAGCTTTCCAACGGTATATCACACTCTTAAAACTGACTTCTGGATTGAAATTTATGCCTAGGTGAAGTAAAGGTCCCCATACCCTTAAACATCCCCTTTCCCACCTTCGCCTAAACTTTATGCTATTAAACTTTATTATTTTTCTTTATAAAATACCTTTTTCCCCATCCGATTACCCAATCTCATACAAAATTCTGATGCGATTTAACCACTTCCCCTCCATGTCCCTTTGAGACTTTGTAATAACATTTTAAAGTTTTGTTATTATAAAACTCCATTGAAAAACCACTTCCCCACCATACTCCGTTGAAAAATTTATAATAAAAATTTTCAAAAGTTCTTATTATAAAACCCTGATCGCATCACAAAATCTTGCACCCGATCTGATCAATCGCAACCTTCCCTCCTCCGATTGATTGCAACCCCTCCTCTGATCGCATCGCAAATCCCTTTCTTCCGATGCGATTGACTCCCGATCCGCTCCCCCGATTGGCCCCGCCCGATGCGATCCCGACCGTTGATCTGATTGACGATTGGATGGCCCACATCCAATCGCACCATCGCAATCGGTGATTCCATATGCAAACTGTTCCTTCCGCCCGCTCCGATATTGCGATTGCGATTACCCTCGGGCCCACCATAAATCCTCCGCCCATTTATTATAAAAATCCCATTCCCCTTTGTAAAAATAAAATTGTAATTAATTTCATTTTATCAAAGGCCTCCCCCTTATTGCTTATTCCCATCACATCGGAAAATATTCTATTCAGTTATGTGATGCGCCCCTCCACGATCTTCCAATTGCGATTATGCGGGTCCCACCTCCTTCCCTTCCCTTTTCCCATTTAAAATTAAATTTTCCCTTCACTAAAGGCAAAGTTTCATTTCAAAGGTATTTTTATTAAAAATTTGGTTTTATTCAAACGGAAAGCAAAGCGACAGTCAGTTGGCCAAAGAGCTTAAAATAAAATAGAGATATCTACAGTAGCAGGAAAATAGGATCGGATTACCTAGTTTTCCTTCAGCGAATTCTCAAAGAGTTTAAAATGTATTGTTGTTCCTTGTTTTCAGAGGAAAAACGTTGGTTCTCTTTGCCATATTCAGATTTTAGTTCTGAGTTGTTAGAAAAATCCCTCTTTTCATGGATCTGTGTTCTCACAAATCTAGTGTATTTAATGTAATTGTAAATCATTTGTAAGGAGTCGAGGTCTGAATTATGTAACTCAACAGTAGGGGAATAGTGTGGAAGAAAATTTTGCGCTCCATTGTACAATTTGACAGGGATTAATAAGAGATGCAGCTCTGATTTGTGGGATCCATGTGGTATGAGATTTAGCATTTGTTTCTCTCCTTTGTTTCATATGTAAATTGTTATGTTTCACCTCTCATTCATAAACATGTCTTTTTGAATGCTTTCAAGATAGAAAGGTAGGATCCATTTTCATTCCCTGCCTTGGGAAATCATTCATACTCTGTGTTGTTCTTCTATTTGAAAAGGATCCATTTATTGTGCCCTTTTCAGCTCCTCACCAGTCTTTCTATTCCATCTTATTTCCACTTGATTGCTAAATATCCTGCCTATCTTGCCCCATGAAATACCCTATGTCCTGATTTAATCCCCAGTTTCAAACTGTCCCATTTTTGTCCCACACATCCCTAAAAATTCATTCATTTTATTAAAACATTTTTCCCATCATTTTACCTAGCCTAATATCAGTTCACTATTGTGTTTTTTTTTAATATCTATCTTTACGGAGAGAGCCCTCTCCTATCCTTGTAGGGCTAGCTACAAGGCTGGGCATGGTTTAGTTGTTACCCTGTTTTTCCCTTTTCAGCCTGGGGTCCAATTGGAGAGCTAACAGAAGCCATTTAAGGGTGGAGAGAAAGGAAAGGGTTTCAAAGGAAAAGGAAATATAAATGCATTCGTTAAAAATGAAGAAGAGAAAATTACATGCAAACATTGTTCCAAAGAGGGTCACAATGAAGACCATTGTTGGAAGCTTCATCCAGAGATGAGGCCCAAAAAATTCAACAATAAGGGAAAAAAAAAATACCTGCAACCACTCAACAGGATTTGGGATTTGACTCGGGTGATGAAACTAAAATTAAAACCATGGGTATGAAAGGAAAAGAATATATTTCTAGCACTAGCTCATCAAATTTTCACACTAGTACTCCAAATGAAGAAACAAGGATTGCATTATTTCATGTGAGGGTTATTTCAAAACATACAAAAATCGACACACTATTTGATAGTGGGTCTCAAGCCAATTTGATATTTTCATACTTAGTCAAGAAACTTAATATTTAAACCATTCCTCATCACAAACCATATCCATTGGGTTGGATATGCAAGAACACAAATTTGCATGTTACAAGAAAGTGTATTATTCGGTTTGAAATGACAACAAACTTCATTGAAGAAGTTGAATTAGATGTTGTACTGCTTGATATTTTAGGAACTGTTTTGGGAATTCCTTACCTCTATGATAGAAAATCCATCTTCTATCACTGTGAAAATAAGTACCGCTTGTTAAAAAATGGTGTAGAGTATATATTGAGATCTCATTGCAATAAACTAAATCTTTCATTTGTTAATGCAGGGCAAATGAAAAGACAAGTGAATGCAAACAATAATTTTGTGCTTCTTATGATTAAATAAAGAATTATGTTGATTATGAAGCATTTTAAGGTTGTGATCCAAAGTTGGAATCTGATTTGATTGAAGTGGTTAATCAAAATAATGAGATGTTTTAGGAGCCAAAGGGATTTCCTCCCAAGAGGGTAATCCAACATGAAATATAGTTGCAGCAAGATTGTCCTCTGCCTAACATTGGCATGTATAGGATGTGGGTGTTTGAGAGTGCTGAAATCAAAAATAAAATTCAAGAGTTGTTGGACAAAGGATCATTCGACCAAGTACTTCTCCATGCAGGTCACCTATTGTGTTGGTGCCAAAGAAGGATGGAACCTGGCACATGTGTGTAGATTTTCATTCATTGAAAAAAATTACGGTAAAGAATAGTTATCCACTTCCTAGAATAGATTATTTACTTGATCAATTGAAAGATGCAAATTATTTTACTAAGTTGGACTTAAGGAGTGGCTACCATCAAATTAGAATTGCTGAAGGTGACAATTGGAAGACAACATTCAAAGCAAAGCAAGGTTTGTTTGAATGGATTTTTATGCATTTTGTTTTATGTAATGATCCTCCTACCTTTATGCGTGTGATTAATGATGTTTTGAGGCCATTTATTGATGAGTTGTCATCGTCTACTTGGATGATATCTTAATTTTCATTAAATCACTTGATGAACATGTCATGCAGGTAAGAAAAGTACTTGATGTCTTAAGGAAAGGACAATTTTTTTTGAAGATGTCAAAATGTGAGTTTGGTAAAAATTCTTTGGTGTACTTGGGGCATATTGTTGGAGGAGGCAAGTTGAGGATAGACCCTTCTAAGGTTGAGGTCAATGTGAATTGAGCAACACCAAAGACAACCACTGAGGTAAGAAGTGTTTTGGGAGCAACCCAATATTGGAGGAAGTTTATTGCTAAAATATCTTCTATCAAAACTCCATTTCATGCATTGAATAGTGTGAAAAAGGTCTTCCAGTGGAGAGGCAAGTAGTAGAAAGAATTTGAAGCTTTGAAAGAGAATTTTAGTTTAGCCCCAGTACTTGCACTACCAGACTTGAGACATCAATTTGAGATTCAAACTAATGCAAGCGACTATTCCATGGGCGCAATCCTTATGCAACATGGTAAGCCCATTTCATTTCATTCAAAAACTTTCAAAGGTGCAATGATTAACTATCATACTTATGACAAGGAGCTTTATGAATTGGTTCAAAGTGTGAAAAAGTGGAAACACTACTTGATGGGAAAGGAAACCATCATACACACTGACCACCAACCATTGCAATACTTACAATTGCAAACTAAGTTTCAACAATCAAGTCACTTTCGATGGATGGGTTTCCTACAACAATTCCATTTGGTCATCAAGTATAAGAGAGGTATATACAACAAGGTTGCTGATATGCTTTCTAGGCCTATTGTTAGTGAAACTACTTTACTCGAGCATAATTATGTTTTGCATGAAACTTATGTTGAGAAATATGCACTTGAAAATGAATTTCAAGATTTTTATGCAAACTTGAGTTAGGGAAACCAAGTAGAGGAATTGGATTACCATGTACATAATAAATTGTTGTATCATTTGGGAAAGCTTTGTATTCCACATGGGGAGAGAGTGAATGTCATAAGGGAAGCACACACTTATCTTATTGCTGGACATTTTAGTGTAAGAAAAACAATGGCACATCTTCAGAGGTATTTTTATTGGCCTCGTATGCTTGAAAGTGTGTCACGTTTCATTAAAGGTTGTTCATTATGTGTAGTCAGTAAGCCTAGAAATAGGAAGTTAGGATTATACACACCACTTATTGTACCTTCATGCTCATGGGAGAGTGTTTCTATGGATTTTTTAGGAGGTCTTCCATTGTCAAAAAGAGGTCATGATTATTTTTATGTAGTTGTGGATAGGTTCAGCAACATGTGTATATTAATGCCATGTAAAAAGAAAATCACAATTGAACAAACATATCACTTATTCTTTCTGTATGTTTGGGTTCATTTTTGTTTTCCCACATCCATTGTTAGTGATCGAGATCCTTGATTTGTTGGGAATTTTTGGTCAAGTTTGTGGGGCTTGATGGATACCAAATTGAAGAAGATTACAACCTTTCAGCCACAAAAATATGGTCAAACCGAGGTGGTCAATTGAATAGTCATATATCTTCTTTTAAGATACTTTTGCAAGCATCCTAAGTCGTGGGATGAAAACTTGCACTACATTCAACATGTTTACAACCGTGCAAAACACTCTTCTACACAAACATTTCCATTTGAGGCATGTCTTGGATACTTGCCTAGATCGCCATTGGATTTCATTGTTGGGAAGGATGTTTCTATTAATGGCCAATTACATAGAAAAAGCCAAGTAGTTCTTATAAAAAATCCAATTGATACATCAAAAAATTCAAGATCAGCTTGAAAAGAGCCAAGGCAAGTACAAAGTAAGGCATGACAAGCATCATGTAGATCACAAGTTCCAAGTTGGTGATGAAGTTTGGCTTCAAATTAGCAAAGAGAGGCTTCAAGGGGAAGGTAAAAAACTGAAACCAACACATTATGGTCCTTTCAGAATTTTGGAAAAGATTGGTGAAAATGCCTTCAAGTTAGATTTTCCTTCATACATTAAAATTTACTTTGTTGTTAATGTTGAGAACTTGAGGTTGTATGAGTCTCCATTGATTGAAGATCAAGGAGAACAAGTTCATATTCCTTCCATTGATTATTTTTCTCTAGAATACATTGATGAGCTTCAACAAGACACAATTCTTGACAGAAGAACAAGGACTTCAAAATGAGGGAGTGTAGACTACCTTTGCGTGGGGCTCTGTTGTGCTATGCAACAACTCCCCACCATTTTTATTTTCAAAATAATCTAGACCTTTGATAAATAGAAATAGGGACCCTTCTTAAAAAATTATTTTTCATTTTAAATAAAAAATCAAACTCCAAAAAAAACATTATTGATTTAAAAAAAAAACATAAAAAACAAAAAGAAATTAATAAAAACATCCTTGAAATTATCCTATCGCAAATCGAATCCCGCATAATATTTTCTCATTAAAATATAAGTAACAAAACAACGATATCCCGATTTTGTGATCAGAGATCGGAGTTTCGCAAGAAACAACATAAATCACACATCGCGAATAAATTTTTGAAACTTTAAGTAAACTTTATCAAAGTTTCGATATTGCGACAACTCTGATTTTGTGATATTCTAAGACTGTGATTTTGCGATTTCGCGATATTGCGAAATCGCATATCGCATAAACAAAATGTAATGCGCTTAATAAAGACAGATTCAAAGGACGCGATGTGATGGATTTGATAGGTTTTAAATAAAGTTTTTACGTGAAAATAAATCATGTTAGAAACAATTAAGTGTGTTTTATCATCCCAATGAAAATAGTTATTGTTTGGTTAGGGATAATTAATGGAATAGATGCTTCCCAAATATTCTCTTTTCGAATTGGTCATTTCAAATATATCCTCCATCATTTTATCATTACTCTATTTTAATAGGGATTTTCCTTCAAGATATGTCCATCTGCAAAGTAATGCAAAAGCACAGCAAACAGACTATTGCAGAAGAGGAATATACAAAAATGTCACCTATAGTCTTAGATACAGTCTGCACTGCCGACGGAGGTGCCAGAAAGTGGCAAGCTATCTATACCATTCTTGAAGATGAAGAACCTGAAGTAGTGGAGGTCAAAGCGACTGCTGATGATGCAACACCTTCAAATTTATAGTTTAAAGATACCGCATGCTCCTTCCTTCATAGGATAGCAGCAAGGGCTACTCCTTTACCACATACCGACATGATTAGGTGGGTACTGGACAATTCAAAAATCAAGGACAGACAATTAAGAACCGCTAATAATGAGATCTTAGGTTATTTCAGAGTTGAAGATTTGAAAGCCATGTACAAGCTACCTGACCCAGAAGATATCTATGATAATAGATTTGTTGAGAAATTTGCAAAGAACAATGAGGATCCTTTCAAGACAATCCAAGGTTGGAGGAACCTGGATAACAAGTTCAAACATGAGAAATCATGTATGTACCCTATCACCTCTCTGGAAAATCTCTACAATTTTGCAGCCACGATGTTATGTAGATTATATCGTCTCCCTGATAATACCAAATTCTCCATAAATTGGCTTCCCCTAATTGATTCTTGTGTTAATTTCCACATCATGAATTGGGAAACCATTCTTTCTGAAAATATAGCTAAAGAGATTAATTAATATTGCCAAACAAGAGCTTCTTGCTCCAAACTCGTCCCTCAATTTTTCATGAGCGCATATATTTTTTATGCTATCTGTTTTTCTACCATTTTTCCAATTATGGGTTGGAAATGGACTCCCGAGGATCCCACCCCTATTCATTTGAGTCATAAAGAGATATGTGAGCATAATTATGCACTACATTTTCATAGGCTATGTTATGGAGTTATATTACCGTTACATCAATTTATGTTTAATAGAGTGAGCCCTAGGTTCACTAAGGAAGGCCTTAGAGACCTTCAAATGATAGGGAGATGTTTTGTTGAAGAATCATTTTCATATATTAGAGTATTTGGAAGCTCCGATCCCCCACATATTCTTCCTTTGTATGTTTATGATAAATTAATGGTGAGAGAAGTTGCTTACCAAACTGTTGGCAATGGACTCACCAAATCTTTGAAGGATAGTAAAAATTCCTTATGGCCAAGTTTTCCAATTCAATGTGGTACATTCACCCTCAACAATTTCAATCATGCATTGAAATAATGTAAGATGATTGAGCTTTTGAAGCTCCCCATTTTACCCTCAAGGCAGTTCAACCTAGAGAAGGTTGCTAACAATTTTACTCAGTCAGTTAAAGTCAAAACTATCATACACACTGATGATAGATTTGAAGACATTTTGCAATTAGTTGGGACTTTTGAAGAAGTCCAAAATTTTGTCAAATTGATCCTAAATCCAAAATAAATACAGAGATTCAATGAGTACAGAGAACAAAGACTCAGACGTATCCCTCAAAATGTTTTGGTTAACAGTTATACGACTGAATCAAGCAAAGAAATCAGGACTGAACAAACAGATTCATAAAATCAGAGTGAAGATAAATTCTGGATTTCAGCTAGCAACACATTGATAAATACCCCAGAGGTATCATCTTCACAAAAAGATACAAAATTTCACACTCCAAAGGGACAAATAGTTTCAACAAAATAAATCATTGAAACTCCTGGGATAACCTCCCAAGATACAGAAGTCATTCCTTTGTTTCCTACTAATGAGATTGTTCTGAAGGTAACTGATATCCCTCCACTGGATGTATTATATAGCCCTCTTCATAAAGCTATAGTAAGGAAACAAAGAAAAATGAGAAGGATTTAAAAACCTCTAGGAAATGAAGTTATGGATGTTGTATGGAAAGACACTCCTTCAAATCCAATTGAAAATCTGACTCGACTATCACAATTTGCGGGAGCATACACTAATGCAACGATGGATAAGGTAGCCGAATTATCCATTTTGATTCAAGAAAAAGATGATAAGATCATGCAGCTACAACAAAAACTGGATGAAGAAAGGAGCAGTCTGAATCAGAAGGTAGAGCAACAACTCCTCAAATTTAAGCAAGATATGGAAGTGCTTAAGATAAGTCATGAAAATGACTTATCTAGCAAAAAAAATTGATTAAAGAATTGAGAGAAGAGCTTAAAAAATATGAAGGTATTCCTACTGCAGAGGAATTCATAAAAGAAGCATTGGCATTGAATGCCTTACTCTCAAAACAACAAAACTCGTTTATCCTACAGATGTCAAACATAATCCCACTCTTGGAAATCAGTGAATAGTTGACCAATGCAGTCATTGACTAGAGAATTGAGTTTAATAAACTCAATACCAAAATTTCTAATTATATTGAATGGCAAGATTCAGAAGAAGGGAGAAATTCAAATCTCCAAAAGATCAAAGAAACTTTCAAAGATATCCTTTTTACTGACTGGGATGCACAAGTAAAACAGGCAGAGTTGGCCAAAGCCAAAGCAACAGGTATATCAAATAATATGGTAAAAATGATTAACCACATGTTGCATACCTCTGGTTCGATTAAGAAGGAAATCACAAATCAATTCCTGATATCATAAATTTAGAACAAATTTGGAAAAACACATGTCAACTCCGAGATGAAACGCTTGCACAACTAAATAAAACTGATTGGGAATCATACTGGCAGTTACTGGTTAAGCAACATAGTCAAGTAATGACATTGAATTTCTCTTTGGATGCCATACAGAAAATGCAGCCACTTTTTCATGATGCTATATTTACTGGGCAAATGAAGACACAGTTCGGGAAGCCTCCACAAGTTCAACCAATGTCTGATATTTGTGAGCAGAAAAGCAGAGCTGGAAGTAATCTATCATTGGGCATGATTATAAGTTATTTTGTTTTTAATAATTTCAATTTTAGCAAATAGGCACTAGGAATGTGGAAGGTTGTTTGAAACCACCTCATAGGATATTTTTCATAAATCTATTTTTGTAAGTAGTTAATGTAGTATTTAAACCCTTCTCATGCATTTAGAGAAGGGTCCATAATTTTATTGAGAACATTTACAAAGAATGCTTTATTATAAGTTTGAATATGCCTCGATGAAATAATGGAACACGGCCTTTTCATTTATACATCATTTTTTTTATCACTGTTGATGCTCTTTTATATTCTCTGAAAAACTCATTGATAGAAGGATTGATTGTGGCCTATTATTGTTGATTAAATGAACATGACAGTATACATATGGTACTATTATCATGTATGCTAAATTCTATTTTAAACATTAGTAATAAATTTAGCTTTCATGAATTATGTATGAAATCAATTGTTTCTGTTTGAAATATCAGTTGCACTATTGTACGATATAAAGATAGAAATTGATTTGTTTTATATATGATCATCAAAATATTATTAATTTTATTAATTCAACAGAATATGATCTTGTTTTGATTACTATTTCTCAAAAGAATCATCTTAAAAATTATTAATTCTATTAAGTCTGTGATTGATCTAAAACGTCATAGACTAAATAGATATCATTCTAGATCACATAAAATTAGAATTATCCCGGGTTAGATTAGATTAGATTTAATTCAAAGTTTTGCATTTTAGAATAAATTTGTTTTAGTTTTTAGTAATTCTTTATGCAAATCTTTTGAGAGAAACCCAAAAATCATACAAAAACCCAAATCTGGGAAACTGGTCCCATTACACACAGTCGGAGCCACTCTCCCAAATGGAAAAGGAACTGCTTTAAGGTCCAGACCGAGTGGTTATCCTCCTTTTTTTTGCCATAGATTTCTGAGGCCTCAACATTTTTGGTGCTAGAAGGAGGGCCTGACTATGAATGACATATAAATCTAAACCTCAAACTAGAAGCCCTCTGTTAGGTCCCTATATTACTAGTATAGTCCCTTATTGTTGTTAGTGTAACTCCCTTATTGTTATTATTGTACCCCTGTAACCCCCATATTGTTATTATTGTGCCCTTAAATTATTATTGTTAGGTCGGCTAGGATTACATTGTGGCCCCACTAGGATTACATTGTGGCCCCATGGACTCATATATATAGAAAGGAGGTTTTGTAATTTGTATCATCCAAGAGTTGTTCATTCATGTAATGTATTGGAGGTTTCCCCCTCAAAGTGGCTTATTTATAATGCATTGATATCTCTTTTCTTCTATTTTTGGAGCTGGTTTCACAACATTTGGTATCAAAGCTTTGGATTCTAGGGTTTTGTTGCTCCAAACAAGTCATCGTGGAATTTTCGCTATAAATTTTTTTCTACAAAGGTTCAAAAGCTGAAAATTTTAGAGTGCGAAGCAGAAATATTGAAGAATAGCGTCACAAAATTTCAGAGCTTGGTTCACAATATTTTCAGAGATATGATCTGTGGAAGTTAAGGCTTTTTGCAGGCTCTTGAATTTCACTTACAGGTCATCGTGGAATTTTCGCTATAACGTTTGTTCTAAGAAAGTACAGAAGCGAAAATTTTTAGAGCGCGAAGCCGAAATCTTGAGGAACATCGTCGTAAAATTTTAGATCTTGGTTAGCAATATTTTGGGAGATATTATCTATGGATGTTAGGTCTTTTTCAGGCTCCCGAATTTCATCTCAAAGAGGTGATCATGGGAAAATCTTCATAACTCTCTCTCTGAGCATCGGATTGGAATTTTGTAAAAAGTAACTGGAAGTACACGGACTTTAGTTTCCTGTCTATAAATTTTAGAGCCAAAGGAGGAAACAGTGACACGTGGCAACTCGTACAGGTGCACTCTACCGAACTAGTCCATAATTAGGTCATTGTGGGAGATTGGATATAACTTTTCCTTGTAGAATCCAAATCAATTCAAACCTGTGGCATTTGAAAGATGCTTCAGAGGACTACTATAGGGCTAAATTTCAAATTTTTAGGATCTGAAAGTATAGAGATAAGTCAATTTCAATATAGAGCTCCTCAAAAGCAAGTAAAAGGTGTGTATTTTTTTCTGAATTGCATAAGTCTTGTTTGAAGAATCAAGTTGAATTGATTCCAAGGGAATATTGTAGAATAGGTATCAGTATTGGATTCTAAAATATTTCAATTCAACACTCATTAAGCCTTTAGAAATTGAATCTAAATCCAGAAGAATTACATAGATTCAATGAATAAAGAGAAAAAAGACTCAGACGTATCCCTCAAAATGTCTTGGTTACTAGTTATATAACTGAAGCAAGAAAATAAATCAGAACAGAACAAACAGATTCACAAAATCAAAGCGAACTAAATAAATTCTGGATTTCAGCTAGCAACACATTGATAAATACCCCAGAGGTATAATCTTCATAGAAATATATGAAATTTCGAACTCCATAGGGAAAAATAGTTTTAGTAAAAGAAATCATTGAAACTCCTGGGATAACCTCCCAAAATACATAATTCATTCCTGTGTTTCCTATTGATGAGATTGTTCTGAAGGTAACTAATATCCCTGCACTAGATGTATTCTACAGCCCTCTTCATAAAGTTGTAGTAAGGAAACAAAGAAAAAGAAGAAGGATTGGGACACCTCCAGGAAATGAAGTAATGGAAGTTGTATGGAAAGACACTCATTCAAATCCAATTAAAAATATGACTTAGCTATCACAATTTGTTGGAACATACACTACTAGAAGGATGGATAAGGTAGCTAAAGTATCAATTTTGGTTCAAGAAAAAGATGATAAGATCATGTAGCTACAGCAGCAACTAGATGAAAAAAGGATTAGTATGAATTAGAATGTAGAGCAGCAATTCCTCAAATTTCAGCAAGATATGGAAGTGCTTACGATAAGTCATGAAAATGAATTATCTATCAAAAACACACTGATTAAAGAATTGAGAGAAGAGCTTAAAAAATATGAAGGTATTCCTACTGCAGAGGAATTCATAAAAGAAGCATCGGCATTGAATGCCTTACTCTCAAAACAACAAAACTTGTTTATCCTACAGATGTCAGACATAATCCCACTCTTGAAAATCAGTGAACAGTTGACCAATACAGTCATTGACTAGAGAATTGAGTTTAATGAACTCAATACCAAAATTTATGATTATATTGAATGGTAGGATTCATAAGAAGGGAGAAATTCAAATCTCCCAAAGATCAAAGAAAATTTCAAAGATATCCTTTTTACTGACTGGGATGCACAGGTAAAACAGGCAGAGTGAGCCATAGCCAGAGCAACAGGTATATCAAATAATATGGTAAAAATTATTAACCACATGTTGCATACCTCTGGTTCGATTAAGAAGGAAATCAGAAATCAATTCCTGATATCATAAATTTAGAACAAAGTTGGAAAAACACAGGTCAACTCCGAGATGAAACGCTTGCACAACTAAAGAAAACTGATTGGGAATCATACTGGCAGTTACTGGTTATGTACCATAGTCAAGTAATGACATTGAATTTCTCTCTGGATGCCATACAGAAAATGCAACCACTTTTGCATGATGCTATATTTACTGGAAAAATTAAGACGCAGTTCGGGAAGCCTCCACAAGTTCAGCCAATGTCTGATATTTGTGAGAAGAAAAGCATAGATGGCAGTAATCTATCATCGGGCATGATTATAAGTTATTTTGTTTTTAATAATTTCAATTTTAGCAAATAGGCACTAGGAATGAGGAAGGTTGTTTGAAACCACCTCATAGGATATTTTGCATAAATCTATTTTTGTAAGTAGTTAATGTAGTATTTAAACCCTTCTCGTGCATTTAGAGAAGGGTCCAGAATTTTATTGAGAACATTTACAAAGAATGCTTTATGTAAGTTTGAAGATGACTTGATGAAATAATGGAACACGACCTTTTCAGTTATACATCATTTTGTTGATCACTATTGATGCTCTTTTATATTCTCTGAAAAACTCATTGATAGAAGGATTGATTGTGGCCTATTATTGTTGATTAAATGAACATGCCAGTATACATCTGGCACTATTATCATGTATGCTAAATTCTGTTTTAAACATTAGTAATAAATTTAGCTTTCATGAATTATGTATGAAATCAATTGTTTCTGTTTGAAATATCAATTGCACTACTGTATGATATAAAGATAGAAATTGATTTGTTTTATATATGATCATCAAAATATTATTACTTCTATTAATTCAACAGAATATGATCTTGTTTTGATTACTATTTCTCAAAAGAATCATCTTAAAAATTATTAATTCTATTAAGTCTGTGATTGATCTAAAACGTCACAGACTAAATAGATATCATTCTAGATCGCATAAAATTAGAATTATCCCGGGTTAGATTAGATTAGATTTAATTCAAAGTTTTTCATTTTAGAATAAATTTGTTTTAGTTTTTAGTAATTATTTATGCAAATATTTTGAGAGAAACCCAACAATCATACAAAAACCCAAATCTGGGAAACTGGTCCCATTACACCCAGTCGGAGCCACTATCCCAAATGGAAAAGAAACTGCTTTAAGGTCCGGACCAGGTGGTTATCCTCCTTTTTTGTTGCCATATATTTCTGAGGCCTCAACATTTTTGGTGCTAGAAGGAGGGCCTGACTATGAATGGCATATAAATCTAAACCTCAAACTAGAAGCCCTCTGTTAGGTCCCTATATTACTAGTATAGTCCCTTATTGTTGTTAGTGTAACTCCATTATTGTTATTATTGTACCTCTGTAACCCCCATATTGTTATTATTGTGCCCTTAAATTATTATTGTTAGGTCGGCTAGGATTACATTGTGGCCCCACTAGGATTACATTATGGCCCCATGGACTCATATATATAGAGAAAAGGTTTTGTAATTTGTATCATCCAAGAATTGTTCATTCATGTAATGTATTGGAGGTTCCCCCCTCAAAGTGGCTTATTTATAAGGCATTGATATCTCTTTTCTTCTATTTTTGGAGCTGGTTTCACAACATTTGGTATCAGAGCTTTGGATTCTAGGGTTTTGCTGCTCCAAACAAGTCATCGTGGAATTTTTGCTATAACTTTTTTTCTACGAAGGTTCAAAAGCTGAAATTTTCAGAGTCCGAAGCCAAAATCTTGAAGAACAACATCGCAAAATTTCAGAGCTTGGTTCACAACAGTTTCAGAGATATGATCTGTGGAAGTTAAGGCTTTTTGCAGGCTCCTGAATTTCACTTATAGGTTATCGTGGAATTTTCGCTATAACGTTTGTTCTATGAAAGTACAGAAGCAGAAATTTTTAGAGCGTGAAGCCGAAATCCTGTGGAACATCATCGCAAAATTTCAAAGCTTGGTTCGCAATATTTTGGGAGATATGATCTATGGAAGTTAGGTCTTTTTCAGGTTCTCGAATTTCATCTCAAAGATGTGATCGTGGGAAAATATTCATAACTCTCTCTCTGAGCATCATATTGGAATTCTATAAAAAATGACTAGAAGTACATGGACTTTAGTTTCCTGTCTATAAATTTTAGAGCCAAAGGAGGAAACAGTGACACGTGGCAACTCATACAAGTGCACTCTATCGAACTAGTCCATAATTAGGTCATTGTGGGAGATTGGATATAAATTTGCCTTGTAGAATCCAAATCAATTCAAACCTGTGGCATTTGAAAGATGCTTCAGAGGACTACTACAGGGATGAATTTCAGATGTTGAGGATTTACAAGTATAGAGATAAGTCAATTTCAATATAGAGATCCTAAAAAGCAAGTAAAAGGTGTGTATTTTTTTCTGAATTGCATAAGTCTTGTTTGAATAATCATGTTGAATTGATTCCAAGGGAATATTGTAGAATAGGTATCAGTATTGGATTCTAAAATGGCCCCTAAAAAGAATTCAACACCCATTAAGCACAGATATCAGTATTATGACTCATGAAGACGAAGAATGGCAACATGACATATCAAAATTACGGAGAGCAAGTGCAACAAATTTCGCTCTTGCAAAGAGCAACAAAAAATGACATGGAATTTTTGAAGAAAGGCATGGAAACTAAGATGGATGGTTTGAAGAAAGGCATGGAATCTAAGATGGATGGTTTGAAGAATGGCATGGAAGCTAAGATGGATGGCATGGAAGATGGCAGGGAATCTAAGATGGATGACATGGAAGCTAAGATGGAAAACATGAAGAATGATCTACAAGCAGACATGGAAGGTTTGACAAAGTTGATAGAAGAAATGCTTCCTAATGGTGAAAATATAGTAGAGAAAACTCATGATGAGAAAAAAATAAATGTTAATCATGATTTCATAAACTCTAATGTTAGAGGGAAGAACCACCATATTCCAAAAATGGATATGAGGAAGTTTGATGGAAAGGATCCTGTAACATGGATACTACAGATGGAGCAATATTTTGATCTCAATAATGTGCAAAACACACAAAAGGTACGCATCGCAACTTTACATTTAGAACAAAATACATTTGTATGGTATCGATGGCTTTGCTCCCTTAAAAAAATTGTCACTTGGTCAATTTTTACGGAGGAAATGATAGCACATTATGAGGATACAAAGAGCAACACTTTCTTTAGCCAATTGATAAATCTCAAACAAAAGTGTTTAGTGGGGGAGCACATTGAGGACTTCCAAAAATTGAATATAAGGGTAACTGATATTCCAGAGGAACACATGATTGATCTCTTCATAAGTACTTTAAAGG
This sequence comes from Pinus albicaulis, assembly GCA_034641835.2. Classification (NCBI taxonomy): domain Eukaryota; kingdom Viridiplantae; phylum Streptophyta; class Pinopsida; order Pinales; family Pinaceae; genus Pinus; species Pinus albicaulis. Next base: position 585,077,769 of record CM076582.1, on the reverse strand, counting down.
ATAACATCCAACATGAAGTTCGCGTTTTGGAACCTGATTCATTGGAGAAGGCATTCAGGTTGGCAAGAAAAATTGAATGTAAAATTATGGCGACAAGGAAGCCTACCACTCACTTCTATAAATATGGAAGTGTTGCTACTCCTAGATTTCCACAACCTACAAGGTTGACACCACAACAATTGGAAGAAAAAAGAGCAAAAGGGCTTTGCTACAGTTGTGATAGCAAATACCCTAAAGGTCATAAGTGTGCTGAGAAGAAATTATTTTACATAGATTGTGAAGAGGAAGAAGAAAATGAACAAGAAGAGGATATACACCAGGAACCAACCCAAGAAGAGGAAGAAATGAGTCCGAACATATCGTGTAATGCATTGGCAGGAATTACCACTCCTCAAACTCTCAAGATAGAAGGACATATCAAGAAGAAAAAGGTAATAGTGTTGATTGATTCAGGTAGTACCCATAATTTTATTCATTGTAAGGTAGCCAAGGAATTGAATTGTTTCCTATACCCGGCACCAGAATGTCAAGTGATGGTTGCAAATGGAGGAACTATAAATTGCTCTGGAAAATGCCATAATATCAAGCTAACCATGGGGGAATATGTATTGACTAGTCCAATGCTTTCCATTCCTATGGGAGGTGCTGATGTTGTACTAGGAGTACAATGGCTACAATCTTTGGGGACGGTAGCTTTTAATTTTCAAGAACTTTTCTTGAAATTCTTTTCAGAAGGAAAGGAAGTCGAACTACGGGGTATTGAAGGGAAGCCAGGAAGGGTAATAAGCTCTAATGGCATGACAAAGCTTCTAAAGAAAGAACAACGAGGCGTAATTGCACAATTATGCTCACTAGAAGTTCCAACATCAAAATCATCTATTTCTGCAGATCTCCAACAAGTCTTGGACAATCATTCCAAGGTGTTTGAAACTCCCAAAGGACTCCCACCTATTCGTGATCATGATCATGCTATTCATTTGATTCTAGGAAATGTTCCTCCAAACATCAGGCCTTATAGATATCCTTACTTCCAAAAGAGCGAAATTGAATGTATGATTGCAAAAATGTTAGAGGCGGGTATAATTCAACCTAGTCAAAGTTCTTTCTCTACTCTTGTAGTATTGGTACACAAGAAGGATGGATCATGGCGCATGTGTCCGGATTATAAGGAGCTCAATAAACTCACCATTAAAGATAAATTTCCCATTCCTGTGATTGATGAATTATTGGATGAATTACATGGAGAAATTTATTTTACCAAGTTGGATCTTCGTTCAAGATATCATCAAATTAGAATGAAGCCTAAAGATATTCCGAAAACAACATTTCGAACTCATGAGGGTCATTATGAATTTTTGGTCATGCCTTTTGGCCTTACCAATGCACCTTCTACATTTCAAGGGTTGATGAATTCCATTTTCAAACCCTTCCTTAAAAAATTTGTGCTAGTATTTTTTGATGATATACTAATCTACAACAGGTCTTGGAAGGATCATGTTGAACATGTTGACAGGGTGCTCAAACTATTGCAGGAGAAACAATTATATGCAAAAACATCCAATTGTTTCTTTGGAGTACAAGAGGTGGAATATCTGGGTCATATTATATCTCACGAGGGTGTTAAAGTAGACCCTAACAAAATTAAAGCCATTAAGGAATGGAAAGTCCCCAAGACAATAAAGCAGTTGTGAGGATTTCTCGGGTTAACGGGCTATTATCGCAAGTTTGTTAAGAATTATGGGAGAATAGCAGCACCTCTAACAACATTATTGAAGAAATATGCATTTTCACGGACTGCTGAACCAACTAAGGCCTTTGAACACCTTAAAGAGGCAATGTGCCTAGCACCGGTCTTAGCTACGCCAGACTTCACAAAAACCTTTATTGTGGAATGTGATGCCTCAGGAAATGGAATTGGTGTTGTTTTAATGCAGGAAGGAAGACCCATTTCTTTTGAAAGTCGTCCAATCAAAGGAAAGTATTTGCAGAAACCTATTTATGAGAAGGAAATGTTAGCAATACTGCATGCACTAAAGAAATGGCGAACTTACCTAATGGGAAGACACTTCAAGGTAAAAACTGATCATGATAGTCTTAAACACTTTTTTGGAACAAAGACTATCTTCAGAAGAGCAGCAAAAATGGGTCACAAAGATGTTGGGTTATGACTTTGAAATAATCTACAAAAAAGGAAAGCTTAATGTTGTTGCAGATGCACTCTCAAGAAAGAATGAAGAGGTGGAAGCATTGCTTTTTGCCATTTCTATTATCCAACCAGATTGGATAACTGAAGCAAGAGATGAATGGAAGAAGGACAAAGATGTATGGATACTCATTCAAAAGTTGCAGCAAGATCCTAGTACATCTGATACATTTAGTTGGAAAAATGATTCCTTGTGGTACAAAGATCGCTTATATCTTTGTAAGAATTCCCAACTAAAACAAAAGATTCTTCTGGAATTGCACACTTCTCCTTTAGGAGGATACTCAGGATTTTTAAAAACTTACCACAGGGTGAAGAAAGAATTTTTTTGGGATGGCCTTAAATCTGATATTCGAAAGTTTGTGGCGGAATGTTTAGTTTGCCAGCAGAATAAAGTGGAAACAATTAAGACCCCAGGACTTCTACAACCTTTATCCATTCCAGGTCAACGTTGGGAGGAGATTTCAATGGATTTTATCACGGGTTTACCTAAGTCTGAAGGAAAGAGTGTCATCATGGTGGTAGTTGATAGACTTACCAAGTATGCACACTTTTGTGCATTATCTCATCCATTTAAAGCAAGTACAGTTGCTACTACATTTATGGACAGAATTCAAAAGCTACATGGAAGCCCAAGGGTTATTGTGAGCGACAGAGATCCCATTTTTATCGGAAATTTTTGGACGGAGTTATTTTCTTGTTTGGGTACTCAATTAGCTCATAGCTCATCTTATCATCCTCAATCTGATGGTCAAACTGAGATCGTAAATAAATGTTTGGAAGGATATCTTCGTTGTTTTGTATCTAATAAAAAAACACAATGGGTCAAGTGGTTACCTCTTGCTGAATGGTGGTATAACACTTCCTTCCATACTGCAGAAAAAATGACCCCATTTATGGCACTTTATGGATATCATCCACTATCCATCACATCATCTTTAAGGGAAAATTCGAAGGTTCAAGCAGTGGAAGATCACATCGAGCATCAGCAAGAAGTTCTCCAACTCTTAAAGGATAACCTGAATTTGGCACAAAATTGAATGAAACAACAGGCAGATCAACATCGCAGCGAGAGAAGTTTTGATGTAGGAGATTGGGTATTTTACGGCTACAACCATACAAACAAATGTCCCTCAAGCAAGCTAAGAAGGATAATAAATTATCGCCAAAGTACTATGGTCCTTACAAGTTGTTGCAAAAGATTGGTACTATGGCATACAAATTGGAGCTTCCTGCTTCTTCGCGAGTACATCCAGTTTTCCATGTTTCATGCTTAAAGAAGGTTATAGGTGAAAATCTTCCAGTTCAAACAATATTGCCAGAACTTGATGAGGAAGGAAAAATCATATTGGAACCTGAAGCGGTCACGGAAACAAGAATTCGACAACTACGGAATCGATCAATTTCAGAGTATCTCATCAAGTGGAAGAACTTACCCACTGAAGATTCTACATGGGAGGATGAGAATTTTATACAGAAGCACCCAGAGCTACTCAAGCATTGAGGACAACACTTTTTTGAAGGAGAGGGGCATGTTGGGTCCCTATATTACTAGTATAGTCCCTTATTGTTGTTAGTGTAACCCCCTTATTGTTATTATTGTACCCCTGTAACCCCCATATTGTTATTATTGTGCCCTTAAATTATTATTGTTAGGTCGGCTAGGATTACATTGTGGCCCCATGGAATCCTATATATAGAAAGGAGGTTTTGTAATTTGTATCATCCAAGAATTGTTCATTCATGTAATGTATTGGAGGTTGCTCCCTCGAAGTGGCTTATTTATAAGGCGTTGATATCTTTTTTCTTCTATTTTTGGAGCTGGTTTCACAACACCCTCACAAGAGTCAATCTCCCCAAAATCATCCTACAACTTCCCGTTCAAACTCTAAATCACCAACTCAAAAATCAGAAGTTGTAGAAACTTTCCCCCCATCTCCTGAAATATCTCGACAATCATCTGCTTCAAAATTTACTCCTGAGTCTCCCCAAGTTCAGTCTTTAATTCAGAAATTAGAAGGAATATCTATTTCTCTAGAAAATGCTGTTAATCCAGAAGCTTCTGAAGAAAGCGTTATTTCCCTATTCAAAGAAACTAGTATATTAACTCGATCCAAAAGTGAAAGACTTGGAATTCCTCCTTTTGAATATACAATAGAATCACATCGCAAAAAAGTTTCTATATCTAGATCTAAGTCAAATACAAGTGAAGTCACATCAAATTTTCCTTCAGTTACTTCTTCGCATCATCTTATTCAATCTACATCTTCTTATTCTTCCATTTCCTCTACTCAAACAATCAATACTATCACAAGTAGTACTGTTCCAATTGTAAGTTCTACATCCATCCCTCCTACTTCTAGATCTACTTTTGTATCTTCGAAAACTTTAAATCCAATTATGGCTAATCTGCCTTAGACGAATCCTGGTGCTATATTGATTGCAAATCCAAATCCTCTTCTAGATCATTTCGAAAACTGGCTACCCAAATATAATCCAGATGATGTTCTTCCTGCTGAAGAACATATCAATAATTTTATGTTAGCCATGAATCTTAATGGAGTTTCTCATGAAGACATTGTAGTCAGATTATTTCCTTATACTTTTAAAGGATCTGCAGGATCCTGGTACTTTTTACTTCCAGCAGGATCTATTTTTGATTTGGTAACTTTTGAACAAGTTTTTCTTGCAAAATTTGGAGATGATAGAACTGTTGCGTCATTAATCAATGCCATTTCCAATCTAAAAACAAATTTAGGTGAAAGGATCAAAGATTTCAACTCCAAATTTAACAAGTTATTAAATAAAATCCCAATTGCTTCCAATCATGCTGTTGATGTACAAATAGAGTGGTATATTTTTTTCCTTACCTTTTAATATAACTATTTTTGTAGATAGAGTTGGTAAAGCTACCCTTTTAGAAAACATGAAAGAAGCTCTTGTTGTAGAGAAAATAATCTTAGCATTAGAAAAACGATCAGAGATAGAAGAAAGAAAATAAAATAAAAAAGTGGCATTTAGTCAAGATTCCAAAAAGAAAGTCTTGAAAGATCCATTTGATCTTGAAGGTCTTCAAAATGTATTAAAGAGTATGCATAATGACACGATTGATATAAAGAAACAAGTTGTTGAATCATCAGTACATAAAAAATCATATCGCCCATTTAATAAAAATCCTTATTCAACTTCTCAGCCTCGAAATGTCATTTCAAATGCTGAATCTGATCAAGATATTGAAGATCCCTCACCATCTGAACAAGAACCAGAGTCTGAGGAAGAAGTTCAACTGAATGGGTTATGGGATTTCATTCTACCCATAGAAGAAGAAAGAGAAGCTATGTCTGTGTCTACAAGAAGTAAATCTTCTTCTAATTCAACTATATCAAATCAGAAATAGAAATCTCTCCCCACAAAGGAGAAAACAACAGTCAAAAAATCTAAAACTGTCCAAATAGATCCTATTTCATTTGATCCTATTACAACTTCCAAAAATTTGTTAGTTTCAGATACAATGGAATACAATATAGTTGAAGATATGAAAAATACCAAAGCAAATATTTCATTACATAAAATGAACAAACTTAAACAACAACAGAAAATTTTACTTAGAGAACTCAAGGAAATCCCTGTAGATCCTATACAACCACCAGTTATAGCCCAAGCTTCTAAAGATATGGGAAAACCTCTGTCATCTCCAAACAAAGTAAACCCCAATGATCTTGTTTTAATTGGTGATAGATCTATTTCTCACACTCCTCCTTTACTTTTGACTTGTGAGATTTTCAACAAAAATGTTCATAACTGTCTTATTGATTCAGGAGCTTCTTCAAGCATTATGCCAAGAACGGTGTGTACAAAATTGAATATCACTCCTCAAAAATATGTTGTACATATAGTTCAATTAGATAGAACAAAAGCTGAGGTCATTGGAGAAATGTTGTCAGTATCCATTAGATTATCATCCAATCCAAAGGTAATGCAAGTAATTGATATTTTGGTCACGGACATCCCTGAATTTTTTTGGTCTGAAAAGTTACATGGATATTTTGCTACCGATTGGTCACACATGTGGTTACCATACAATGGTAAACCAAATCAAATCAGAGTTGATCGTGAAAAATTTATGAAACATGCAGTCACTGAACTAGAAGAAACAAATGAGCTTGTAGGTTTTACCAATAATATTATTGGAAATTATTTAGCTGAATCGTTTCTTGGATTGTTCAATGCCCAGATTTAACCTTTTCCAACAAACACTGCTATTTCTCAAATTGAAATTTTTTCTCAAACATACACTTCTAGATGTGTTAATCTTAGCAATAAAATTTCAAAAAATTCTTTGTTTTGGACTTTATACTTTGATGGTTCAAAATCAGAAGATGGTGCAAGAGCAGGTTGCATTTTAATCAATCCAAAAGGAGAGAAAACAATGATAGCTTGTAGACTCGAATTGCAATGCACGAATAATACCGTTGAATAAGAAGCATTGATACAAGGTTTGTACAAAGCTATTAGTTTAAATGTTAAATATTTGCAGGTATATGGAGATTCTGAAATAATTTTAGACAAGTCAGAAATACAATTCATTGTATTTTTGGACGTTTGAAACACTATCAAACTTTATCTCAAAGCCTTACATCCCATTTCTTTGCATTTAATATCTCCACAGTCCCTAAATTACAAAATGCAAGTGCTGATTTACTTGCTAATGTAGCATCTAAGCTTATACCATCCGAAGAATTTAGCCTAGACAGATTTTCAATTGAGTTAATTTTTAGGCCTTCCATTCCTGAAAATGTAACAAATTGGAGAGTATTTAACAATGATGTAGATATAGTATACTTTCTTACATCAGACAGAGCTTATGAAGGTCAAATCATAGATGAACATGAACATCACTTACAGATTGAAGAAAAACAAAATGCTAATCCAATTCCAAAATTTGTAGTCAAAATGGAAGATCTCTATGATTTCAAAGATAGGTTTAAAAAGATCATTAATTCAAAAACCCAGTCCATGTCACAAAACACACCGAGAACTTTGGTTTATCCAATGTCCAACAATATCCTCCCCAACATGAGCCAGGTGTGTATCGAACTCGTGACCTACGCTCTAATACCACTTGTTGGGAATCACGATTGTCACTAGACCAAGACCTACATGTTTTAGTCAACGATCGCATCCCCAAAGATAAGGATCCATGAGAGGCAGTTAATCCATGTCACGAAACACACAAGGAGCATCAGTTTATCCAATGTACAATAAATTCATGTCGAATTTTGGAATGGTTTTTGTACATGGTAAGGAATAATATGCACACCTTGATATGGACGTACAAATTCCCTTGACATAATGTGGAAACCTAGAAATACATAAACCTTAATTTATTCTTCCTTCACCATATGAATTATATTCATGGGAATAAGATTTAAAATCAATGGTAATCCATTATGAGATGATGATGTGATTATGACACCGCTTATAAAAAACGTGAATCCAAGCATGACAATTTCTTTGAAACAAATTTAGATATATTACCTAGTTACACTGTTTTTAAGTTGTAACCTATATTCATGGTTGTATAATATATTTCAATCATTTTCATTAAATATTAAAAAATAAAACAAAACATGGTCATTCTTAGAGTCGGTCTTTTCATCCCTCCGTCAGAGATCATTTCTCTTATTGCATTTCATTTTTAGGTGTCTCATTCAGTTCATTCAGTTGCATTCCTTTAGGGGGCATGCCATCATCTGACGGAAGGGCCTTGTCACTCATACCCCTCATGCCTTATCCAGCTGGCTCAGGTTTGTTCATCAAATCAATTTTAAAGTCATTCATAGTCCTGTTTTGGCCTCTTGGTCAGCAAAGATTTATTTTAGGGTTTTTAGGTCTTTTTAGGTCTAGGGTTTCGCAAATTTCGTCTTCAAAGTGTCCAATAATGACAGCAAGCCAGAGGGAGGTTAAAAATAATTTTTCATCACAAAATTTCATCGTTATAATGATTGATCATGACTTTTCTTCAAAACTCTGTTTTGAAGAAAATCGTCATTTTGTCCTTTGTAATAAATGCTATGTATATTTTCAAAATTTTTCAGTTGTCAGATTCTTCAAGGCACAGCCCTGGTCGCCTTTTCAAAATCTAATGCCAAGCATCCCTGCAAAAAATTGACAAAAGATTCATTTCAGCCAAAAAAAAATCAAGTGGAAACAAGCAAAACAGAGTTTGTATTAAAAATGTGAAAAGTGCCAAAGCCAAAACATTACAAAAATGGGTTTGTAAGAAGAAAAAATGAAATTATTCACTATATAAGATATTTTCCACATTTATCAATCCATTTGCATTCAAGAAACATCAGAGAAGTCGAGTTCAATTGTGAAAAAACGAAATTGTGAGTTAGAAGCCGAGACTGTTTGTTGAAGTGCTGCGCGACGCGTTGGGAGTTAGGCGCGACGCACCGGGAGGTCGCGGCGCATAGAGCCGACATCCATAGTGCATTTTTCAACGTGTGCGGCGCATCCAAGAGGCGCGACGCATTGGGTCTTATGCACGGCGCACAGAGCCTCCAAGCAGATTCTCACCACTACTTCATCAAATTTCCGAAATGACTCAAATTTTTTGCTCCAAGTAAGTTCACGAGATTTTGAAATTTCCATTATCAGTGTTTAGTGTTGTTTGAACGGTTGGAATATGAGAATTTGAATGTTGAAAGTGTAAACCCTCTCATTTGGTCAAAACTGCTCTTACGTTTTGAAATTGGTGTTTTGCAATTGTAATTTTGGTGCCAAGTCTCCATTTCCCACCTGTGATCCCTTTCCCTTTCATAATCCTATCATTATAGTCAAATCCCTTATGCCCTAACCTCCCAAACCACTTATATCCCTTGTTCCCATTTTCCCTATCCCTAAACCCTACTTTTTCCTACCATTTTCCCTCCCTCATATCCCTTATAATTTCCCAAAATCTCAAATTCCCCAAATTCAGTCAAGTGACTGTTGTTATACCTTAAATTCACTTGACTGAATCACATTGATACCTACTGTCCCTTTTTCCTCACAGTCCCTCATTTCCCTTGGGCATATTTGGCATTGAAAACAAACACCAATTTATCATTTTCAACAAACCAAGCATACACTTGACACCTAGCTTGCGGCATCATGACAGAGACAGATTCATCATATGAGCAAGACAGTGATTCTACCAAAGAGATGCATGCACCGAGGAGACCTCGTAAAGGGAGCAGACACATCAGAGAAGAGCCCACTTCATTGACTCAATTGCAGGCCTGCTCGCTTGCAATGTCATGCTTTCAGCAACAGTCATGCTTTCAGTATTGTGAGATGATTGCTCAAACTCAGCATCATCGGAAGTTGGTTCACTTGTTTGTGTTACATTTGCGAGATGGTCAGGTTACCCTCGCTGGTGTAAATCTCACCTTGACACCAAAAACCATTTCTCAGGCAACAGGAATACCGAATGTAGGTGAACAGTGGAACAAGAGACAACAGCTAGACAAAGTGTATTATGAGCCATACATCAGGCCTAGCTATCTGAGGCAGCTTAGTAGGGTATTCCCATTCCGGTTTCTAAAGGAATCTTATGCACCATTGATGAAACTCATTATCAGATACTTTAGCTGTGAGGGCCGGTTCTCACGCCTTTATGCTTACCATATCCGATTATTGATGCATTTCACGAGAGTGAGGATGATGAGCATTCCATATTTCATGTGTTGAAACATAGAGTGGATGACTACTCTTGTGCAGAAGAAGACTCCCGAGCAGCAGCATAACATCATTTATCATTATGCGCTCATCAAGATCATTGTGGTACATCAGCTTGGATTGCAGGGCATTGCATGGGAGGAGTTCATTTCCCGTAACTTCTTTATAGCCCCTCAGCCTCCTCCAGAGATGGTTCATGATGTGGGTGAGCCTTCACATCAGTTTGAGGGTCCTGAGGCAGATCCTGTCAGTGTTCCAGTATTTTTTACCTATCAGAGAGGCACCAGAGCCTTATTTGCAGCAGCACGACGAGTACTATCTCCACCCGGGGTGGAAGGGATCTCGTTACCTTCATTAGCAGCGCGAGTACTATCTCCACTTGGGGTGGAAGGGGTCTCGCCTTCGACATCAGCACAGGTACAGGGACAAGACAGAGGCAAGAGGCCTATGTAGGATGAGGGCCCTTCAGGAGGCCAAGACATTGATTTTACACTCATTGATGTTGATTTTAGCTCTCCCAACTCAAAGCTGAAAGAGACCATCCAGGAGCAGAAAGCTAAGATCGACACATTGACCGTGAATTTGCAGAGAGCTCAATGGCTTATAAAATACTTGTAGCAGCGGAATAAACAATTGGAGGATCAGCAGACACTCATGGAGTTGCAGAAAATCCGTGAAGATCGGGAATTGGCCCGAAAAAGACAAGGTGACATGACACCCTTTGAGCGGGATATTTGGCTTACGAGAGTCAACACTCATCTTGAGAAACTATTGGTGAAGGAAAAAAAGGACAAGGACATGCTCAGACATATGAAGAACCACTATTGGGCCGGCACACATGTTTGCAAAGCGAGGATCAAGATCCTGAAAGCGAGGCTAAGGAGGGCACTGAAACGTCGAAAAAGGCTTGATCCACTTCAAATCTTAGCCGAAGCTTCTTTGGCTGAGCATGTCACTTGATGGGGGACCTTCACTCCAAATTTTAGCAAATTTGGAGAAAATTTTGTCATTTTTGAATTTTTGGTCACAAAACAGATTTTCCTGCCCAACGTGCAGCGCCACCTTGCGCGCGCTTATGATTGGGAGACCTTCTGGAGGAAAAATTGATATTTCTAGATTTTTTATGGAAAATTATGCATGCTCAAGAATTTCCTAAGTATTTCATCAAGTTATGGGTGCCCTAAAGGGTCAAAAACACCTTGAAAATGGCCTTTCTGCCACTTTTTGCACACACAGGAACCAATCTTGGGAGATTGAAATTTTGGAGGGGAAAATGGACACCAAATCCAGAAATTACACTTGGGTTTGAAAGTAGACAGGTAGGGCTTTCCAACGAGCTATCATGAGCTCAATTTGGACTTCGGGAAGTGCCTCAAAATCAGCTCCAAAGTTGTGCTATGCATAGAGATTTTGGGCGCGACGCATAGAGGATTTTGGCCTATTTTTTACTCTTCAGCTCAGAATTTCGCCCAGTTTTGACTAGTTTCACTTTTTCATGTAACTATTGATCTATCTTGATGTAATTTCATTACTATGATGTAAATTTGGCACATTTTTACTTGTTCTAGAGGATTCATTCTCTAAAAAGTGAAAATTAAATGAATGAATCAGTTTCCTACCATATAGAGGCAAGTTGTTTGATTGCCTAGATTTCAGTTCCTAGTTTAGAATTGGTTGAAACAGCTCCTAGAAGGATGAGCTCGACCCCTAGAGGCATGGGGAGGGGTTAGGCTGGTCTATATTATGTATTTTCTGAGTCATTTTCAGGGTTGGACTCTTGGGAATAGTTTGGCACCTCATTGTATATTCATTTCAGCATTTTTGGCAAAGGAAAGACCAGGATTTTGCAGCACTTGTTGGGATCCTTGTGGCTCTGAGTTTTGATGGTGTTTTTCTCCATGTAATTGTAAGTTCATTAATGTTTTATGTATGCCATTTCCCTTCTCTTTGCTTCTGAAATTAAACAAATGAGTGACTAAGGTAGAATTCATTAGTTTGCTGGTGCTCTGCCTTAAACTTTTGTTTAGTTTTATATGTTTTCATCTGTTTGAAGAGGATCCTTGCAGCCTCTTGCCCTCTTCAGCTCCTCAGCAGTATTTTCTATCCATTCATTCAATCTAAGACATCAAAGCCATTGCCTTCCTTGCCCCAACTTGAACTCTGCAAGAATTTGGCCTAATCCCCAAGCCCAAAATTGCCTTTCCTTTTTTTTTCCAACAAACCCCCCAAATCAAACTCAAAACTCATTTATTCATATACCTAGCCTAAAATTAGTTTTTGTTTCAGTCATCTCAAGCCCCATTGAATACTTTTCGCTGAGATTGACCCGGAGAGAGCCCTCTCCTATTCTGGTAGGGCTAGCTACCAGACTGAGCATGGTTTGGTGTTATCATGTCTCTGCCTTCCTTCAGCCTAAGGTAGATTTAGGCAATAATAGTCATCATACATAGAATTATATTTTCAAGCAATGCCATTTCAAAATATTTCATAATATTAGCTTACTAGGTCAACTACACAATGTTTCGTAACTAAATATACACACTAACAAATTAATAAATGGAATTGAATTGTGAGGATAAGTATAAACATGATGAATACATATAGTGTTGTAAATATTTCATTCCTTCAAGAAAATTGTTATATATATATATATATATATATATATATATATATATATATATATATATATATGTATGTATGTATGTATGTATGTATGTATGTATGTATGTATGTATGTATGTATGTATGTATGTATGTATGAGGAAATGAAAATTATATAATAGGACTTCAAAAGCCCTCTCTGACATCAAAGAAAACTATTCATAATCATAAAAACTCTAAAAAAACATGCAGGCAGCTTAATATATGCCTATTGACACAAAATAATATGATCAAGAGCTATTTAATAAGGCGTGGTTGTCATTTTAATAGACAAAATATAATATCATACAATGATTTGAACCAATGGTTCATAATCTTCGTTGATAGCTTTATTAGTGTGATTGATAAAATAACAAAACCTGGGTCCAATACATGGTTTTAGATCATACTATGGTTTTCCACATGTCACATTTTGATTGACAATGAGTCAAAATATGACATTTCAATACTGCTCAAAATTTGATCCGATACTCCTTTTGGTTACACTTGATACCATGTTTGCAATTTCGTCACATGATTTTGTCAAATTTATGAAACAAAAACACAAAAGCATAAAGAACTTCATGTTTTGGTTTAGCTATTAGATAAGAATATATAGTTGTACACAATTTGCTTCCAGTCAAAGAGTAGCTTTCCAAGCAAACTTCCCAAAACATTATAAGCTTTTGAATCTTATAATAAATGTTTTGTTTAAAAACATTTAGTGGAAAAATTTTATAAATTTCACTTTGGTATGGTTTGATATCAATGCATTAAAATGTGTTTGATAGGGAGTCCTGATTATATGGATAAATTCAATTATGACATTGGAAATTACTCTGTAATTATTGAAATTTTGTTATATATTATCCTTGTTCCCCAATGTTGAGAAAGTTGAGTTTGATTGTTTTGATGTAAGAACATGCTTCTTTGTGACTATACAAGGCTAATTTCCATTTTGGTTTGTATACCTACAAGAAATATCATGAGTTACATGGTAATATAAAATTTGTACATATGAATTTACCTTTGATTTCACAATTAGCAATTTAAACTTTGATGTGCAAAATGACCAAAATTTGTGTTGTAAGAAAACGAGTGAAAATTATTATTTTTTTCCTTCTAAAAATCCATGTCAACTTAAGGAAAATGCACTTTTAGTGGTGAATTTTATATGATGAGATATTAGATATTTAGGATATTGAGTAATGCATTCCTTAAAATTATTTGTATATTCCTTAAGAAGAAAATGCATGCTCAAAATGGAAATTATTTGTTTTATGCGTGAAAATAGTGCATGTTGTAAAATGGATGTCGTAGAGTGAAAAATGCATGCCTTATGTTAAGATTTGCATGATATCAATGCATTAAAATGTGAAAAATGCATACCTTGTGTTAAGATTTGCATGATAAGTTCCTGAAATCATAATATTACATAAAATTCATATCTCTACATGAATTATGCACATTTGTCCTTATGAAATATCATGAAAACAAGGAATTGAGTAAAATACATGCTTTGTGGAGAAAAAATGCATGCCCTCAAGTGAAAACACATGTTGAATGAAATGAATGGTTGTGCATGCTTAGGAATAATACACACATGTTGATAATAATAAATGCATGCTTTCTCTATAAAAATGCAGGTCATTGACATAATGTACAAACTTATAATGGTGTAAAACCTGACTCATTCTTCGGTATTCATATGCATGGGTTTCATTGGAAGAAGATTTGAAATAATCATGGTATTCAAGTTTTATAACCCTGTGATGGCATAAACCCTAAATGGTTCTTCCTTATACCATATGTCTTGTTACATTTATAACTTTGAAATGCTTTAAAAGTTTCTTGAAGTTAAGTTATACACATATGCACCTTATTCCCATATTGTTTTCAAGATGTTTGAGTAAAATATAAGTGGTAAGATGACATGGCATTTTTTTGTTTTTATCTGCCTTACATATTATTTGATTCGAGTTCAACAATTCTTAACTAGGATAAATATTGAGATAGCTACCATAACCACAACCTCGATCATAGTTTCTTAATATCTTATGAAGGATTTGGGAAATTCCTATCCAGGCCACAAGGATAAATCTTCTTATGATTTTGTTTCCAAATCTCTATATGAAGTTTGTTTGAAAATATTATTCTTATTGTAAATATTTCTTTCCAGGATGATGAGCTTACTATAATCACTGATGATTCTTAAAATTACCATATTTTGACATGCTCCTTTCCCTATTTCTAATCCCATTTTCATATACTTGTAACCATATGTTAACCCATTTTAATGATTGTATACAAGACTTAAGCTTTAGGTGTTTCTAATTACATTTTTTAGTATTCCATTGAATTTTATTAGCATGAAGGAGAATTAGTGTATCATGTATTTACTTTTGAAATAATTCTTCATGTGTGAAAATGTTGTCGTAGGAATGGGTCCACAAGATATGAGGTTGAATAGATTTGAGTTATTGGTGTAGATAATTTGTATATGAATCTATTGCAAATATAACATGCCATGGAGGAGGAGATATACCACCACCAATCATGTAACAACTTGGGGAAGATAATACAACAAATATTTCATTGTTTCAATTATTGGAAGGCAAATTTATATGTATGTATGTATTTATATTATAAAGGAGGAGAGGAAAATTATATTGTAGGACTTCAACATCCCTCTTCGACATTAAAAAAAAAAACAACAACAGCAACAACAACAAAAACAAAAACTATTCATAATCATCAAACTCTCAAAAAATCTGCAGAAGGCTTTATTTATGCCTATTGACACATAAGAATATGATAAAGAGCTATTTGATAAGGTATGTTTGTGATTTTAATAGACCAAATATAATATAATACAATGATTTCAACCAATGGTTCATAATCATCGTTGATAGCTTTATTAGTGTGATTGATAAAATAACAAAACCTGGGTCCAATACATGGTTTCAGATCATACTATAGTTTTCCACATGTCACATTTTGATTAATAGGGAGTCAAAATATTACATTTCAACATTGCTCAAACTTTGATCTAATACTCATTTTTGTTACACTTGATACTAAGTTTTCAATTATGTCACATGATTTTTTCAAATTTATAAAAAACACATATCAACGTAAAGAGCTTCATGTTTTGATTTACCTATCACATAAGAATATATAGTTGTACATAGTCTGCTTCTAGTCAAAGAGTAGCAAACTTTCCAAAACATTATAAGCTTTTGAATCTTATGATAAATGTTTTGTTTAAAAACATTTAGTGGACAAAATGTATCAATTTCACTTTGGTATGGCTTGATATCAATGCATTAAAATGTGTTTGATAGAGAGTCTTGATTATATGGATAAATTCAATTATGACATTGGAAATTACTACGTAATTATTGAAAATTTGTTATATATTATCCTTGTTCCCCAATACTGATAAAGTTGAGTTTAATTGTTTGGATGTAAGAACATGCTTCTTTGTGAATATACAAGGCTAATTGACATTTTGGTTTGTATAGCTACAAGAAATATCATGAGTTACATGGTAGCATAAAAGTTGTACATCTTCATATACCTTTGATTGTGCAATTATAAATTTAAACTTTGATGTAAAAAAGGACCAAAATTTGTGTTGTAGGGCAAAGAGTGAAAATTGTTAAATTTTCCTTCTAAAAATCCATGCAACTCAAGGAAAATGCACTTTTAACGGTGAATTTTATATTAGGAGATATTATATATATAGGCTATATAGTAATGGATTCCTTAAAATGATATGTATATTCCTTAAGAAGAAAATGCATGCTCAAAATGGAAATTATTTGTTTTTTTGCATGAAAGCAGGGCAATTGTAAAATGGACGTCGTAGAGTGAAAAATGCATGCCTTGTGTTAGTATTTGCATGATAAGTTCTTGAAATCGTAATGTTAGATAAAATCCATATCTTTACATGAATTATGCACATTTTTCCTAATGAAATATCATGAAAACAAGGCATTGTGTAAAATACATGCTCTGATGAGAAAAAATGCATGGCCTTAAGTGAAAACACACGTTGAATTAATGGAATGGTTTTTGTGCATGCTTAGGACATGTTGATAATAATAATCGTGTGCTTTCTCTATAAAAATGCATGTCATTGACATAACGTGCAAACCTATAATGGTGTAAACCCTGACTCATTCTTCATTATTCATATTAATGGTTTTCATTGGAAGAAGATTTAAAACAATCATGGTCTTCAAGTTTTATAACGCTATGATGGAATAAGCCCTAAATGGTTCTTTGACATTTATTGTAACCATATTTTGACATTTATTGTAAGCATTTGAGAATTGATGATATTTTCTCTCAGTCAGATTCTTTTTAACTGAAGCCATAAGTGTCTTTTTTTCCTAATGGAAGTACGTATAAATTGTTAGTCTTTTTGGTTTGTTGACTTTGAAATTAAAATTAGTAATTAGATCAACGTCATGTTGGAAATAAAAATGCATTGAAAATTTGTCGTAGTCTAATTGTTTTATGTTTTTGAAGTTTTGCGGGCATATATTTTGGTCAAATTTTCCTGAAATGTGGGAAGGATTTGTTAGATTCATAGGTTTGAGTTGTGAACTCTACACAATATGAGCGCCCCAGATGTTTTTCAAGATGTCGAATCCATTTATTCATTCAAAAATGCATTTTAAACAACAAAAAGTCATTTTGGCCAAAAACTCCAAGACGTAGAATAGCTAGACATTGTGTCTAAAACTCCAAGATGTAGAATAGCTAGACAATGTCTTTAAAACTTTGAGACATATAATAGTTGGACAATGCCTTTAAAACTCAAAAACGTGAAATAACTAGAAATGTGTTTAAATTTACAATTCATTAAAAATTCCTGGTAATGTCTTTTGTCAAAATCTTATAGGAAATTCGATTGTTTTCCGGGAAAATTTGAAGCCTCGTTAGAGTATGTGGTTTTAAATGTGTTTGGTTTGTTGACTTTGAAATGAAAAGTTGTAATTAGGTCAACGCCATTTTGGAAATAAAATTGCATTGAGAATTTGTCGTAGTCTAATTGTTCTATGTTTTGGAAGTTTTACAATCTGTCCTTTTACAATATGTGACTTGTTACTTATAGCATTTTTTTAGTTACAATACCACAGATAAATTCCATGGGTGGCTAAATACCATGGGTGAATGACTACCATGGGAATATGTCACTTAAAATACCATGGGTGGATAAATACCATGGGTGGTTTCCATTTACAATACCATGGGTAAATTCCATGTGTGGATGAATACCATGGGTGGATACATACCATGGGTGAATGAATATCATGGATAGTTGTCACTTACAATACCATGGGCGGATAAGTACCATGGGTGGATGAATAACATGGGTGTAGGCCACTTTCCATTCGAATCATTCCTCCCTCCTTAAGAATAAATGGTCCCCATTGTGTGAAGTTCCCTCCTGAGAAGCCTTTGTTGAATATGAAGAGCCACTGAAGAGAAAGGTTTTGTGTGGTTAACCCATAACCGCGATGAACGAAGATCTAAGGATAGGGATACCTTGCAATTCTTGCGACCAACTGTGATACTGACAATGTGCAGCCTAGAAAATGGACTTCGATGAAGTGTGGGTTTGTGGATGACCCATAACCATGACAAACGAAGATCCAATGATATAGATACCATGTAATGCTTGTGACCAACTGTGAGACTAACAGTGTGCAGCCTAGAAAATGGAATTCGATGCAATGTGGGTTTTTGGATGAACCAAAACCATGAAAAACAAAGATCCGATGATATAGATAACATGTAATGCTTGTGACTAGCTATGATACCAATAGTATCTGGCCTAGAAAATGGACTTTGATGCGAAGGATTTTGTGTAGTTGACCCATAACTGTGATGCTGACTATTGATGAAGTAGCAGATGCCTATATAGCCTAGGGTGGGACGAAACATCTCCAAAGAACCCAAGTTGAATGTTATTATGATGAAACTGATGAATGTGAAGCAGGTGCCTACTAAAACGGGGTGGGAAGGCACGTCTCCAAAGGGAACTTGCTTTGAATGTTGCTCCATATTTAAAATGGGCATAACTCAGTCAATATAACACAAAATATTTATTATAACTTATTTTTGGAAATATATTGATCATTTTTCATCTTCCTATGTGTTTGAAATCACTATCTGGAGACTCTAGAAACTCAGATTCGTGCTGCAACTATCCCATCGTAACAAAATTTCTGAAAAAATAGTTGATTTTAAATCAATGATAACTCCCTTGTCCGGACTCTGATTCGATCAGTTTGTTTTTTTAAATAGGGTGATTTTTCAAGGGGAGCTCTAATATATAATCATTTATTTGAAATTTTTTACTAAAAAGGGCAAAAAAATGACAGGAGAGCTGATGTCCACGAAATGTCGTCAGAAAAAATTCTACAACACAGTTGATTTTAAATCAGCGATATCTCCCTCATCCGGACTCCGATTCGGCCAATTATTCTTTTGAATTTGGGTATTTTTTCGCAAGGAATCCAGATATGTTATTTTTTTGTAAATTTGGAACCAAAATTTTCATATTTGATCTGCAAACTCGCAACCCAATAAAAATTCTTGCAAAAAAAATTTAAAAAAAATAAAAATTCTTTCTGCTTGGCCCAATAAAGTGCTCAATGGAGGTTGTGGCACTTGCATGAAGTTTTTTGAAGTTTTCTGCAAAAATTTGAAACTAAAATATGCTTCAAACCCTCATTCCCATGGAGGCGTAGCCTGAATCTGATACCACTGATCCAGATCTTGGGGGGAGGCCCCTAAGATCTAAAAAATTGAAATGGAACTTCGGGGGGGAGGGGGGTAGTCCCCAAGATCTGAAAAATTAAAATGCCAACAAAATGAGAGAAAAACACACAGTAAATAAAACCACAAAGAAATTTTTTATTAAAACAAAGAATAACTATAAAATCTACATTGTGGTGGAAAATATGTCATTTTACAAGATGCGACTTGTTACTTTTAGCATTTTTTTAGTTACAATACCACAGGTAAATTCCATGGGTGTCTAAATACCATGGGTGAATGAATACTATGGGTGAATGGATACCATGGGCATATGTCACTTACAATGCCATGGGTGGATAAATACCATGGGTGAATTCCATTTACAATACAGAGGTAAATTCCATGTGTCGAAGAATACCAAGGGTGGATATATACCATGGGTGAATGAATATCACGGATAGATGTCACTTATAATACCATGGGCAGATAAATACCATGGGTGGATGAATACCATGGGTATAGGCCACTTTCCATTCGAATCACTTGTAGAAACAAATCATGGCACAAATCGACATAGATCGAACACGAATAAGGTGGGTACTTGTGCCAAGACAAAAGAATAATTATAAACTCTATTACCACCAAGGGATCCCAAGCATTAGATCTGAAGTATAACCACCATTGTGACTCCTCTACCAAAAACACATAACAAAATGGATCGATCCCTCGATATCTAACACATCATCACTCAGATGGTTGACTTTTTATAGGCAATGGGGGTTATTTATACATGTTTCCTGGGGATATAATCAAGGCAACCCAACTTTTACCACACACAAAAAACAAAGTACCATTTGATGGTATTCTTAGCTTACACACAACAGTTGAATCATTGCACATTACCATGGGAAGGCTTGTGAATTCCTTTGATAATTTGACCCCTGATTGTAGAAAGGATGTATCTCTGATCATGGTTGCTTCTTTTCTTGTATCTATTGTTATGCCTTTATTCATTCTTCTTTTATTTATTGCTTCCTTCTTTTAGTTAACCTTTTCTCCCCTTCACATAATTGACATAAATTTTTGGAACTGCATCTATTGAAGTCATAGGATATGAGTCTTTGTTATCATATTTTTGTGACGCATTGCATGTCTTAATTGATGGGGACCTTTCATTATTAATAATTTTCTCCGTTGTTTTAGATCCCTTTGCAAGCTTGAGATTTAGAGTTAATTGTGCCATAGTTTCCTCAAGATCTTTCTTAGGTTTGCAACCTATGAATCCAATTTCTGAGAGTGATTCTCTTTCTCTTGAAGCTACTTCATTAGAACCTCCTCCACTCTTTTAGCTTCTTCCAAGTGAAGTTTTAATAGGCTCGTTTCGTCATTAAAATGATTATCTCTCTCCTTGTATGCTTGAATCTCATCTTTTTTTTTTTGTAAATATTTCTGAGTCTATATATTTCTTTTAATGCATTCAATAATTAATATTTCTCATCAAAAATTGCCTCACTATTATTTATGCTAGGCGATTGAAATTCAAGAGCCATGAGAATATTGTTATCAATAGAGTTAGAATCATAGTCTATTTCATTATTTGATGAAAAAACACTATCTTCATGAGAATAAAAACATTTCTTCTTAGAGAAACTCTTCTTGGAAAAATTCTTCCCTTTCTCTTCCTTGTCAATACTATATTTGTATGGACATTTAACAACAAAGTGTCATATTCTTCCATCATCTAATTCTTTTGTGCACAAAATATATATCATATTAGATATGAGATTTTCCACATATCAAATCATGATTTAATCAACAAACCACACATTTGAACTTCTCATAATCCCAATTTTTATGTTTCCAAAACTATAGATACAACTTTGTAGAAACAAATCTTGGCATGGATCGATAGAGTTCGAGCACAAACCATATGGGTACCTATGCTAGGATAAAATAAGAATTACAAAATTTGTTAACACCAGTGATTCCAAGAATCAAATCTAAAGTATAACAACCATTGTTACCCTTCTACCAGAAACCAAACAAAATGAATGATCCCCGGATAACTAGCACATATCTGCTTAGATGATTTATTCTTGATATGAAATGGGGGTCATTTATACATTTTTCTTGGGGATATAATCAAGAAAACCCAACATTTAACATGGAAAAAACCAAAGTGTTATTTGATAGTATTCTTAGCCGACACAAAACTGTTGAATCATTTCCAATTACCATGGGAAGGCTCGTCAATTTGTTTTTTCATATTATAGGATGTAGATATGGATTACTCACTGGTAGTATGGGTTGTGAACGTCGATTTCACATTAGAAACATGGGTTGAAAAAATTGATTGCTAGTGTAGAACCGTCATATATTTCCAAATTTAAAGAAAAACACAAAATGTCTCCACCTAGATCAACACCATTTGCACCAAGCCATCTACAAACATCCTTCCAAGCACCTTTAGCACCCGAATCAACTTAGAAATATGTCAAAATCATGTGCAAGCCCCCACAATTGTTGACACCAATGCCCATCACTCAAATAACTCAATTGTTGACATCAATGCCAACACCATGCTGCCCTCAAGGGGCATAATTTTCACCCATGCAAACTTGTCACGACTGAAACAAGATACAACAATTATTCTAAGCACAACAAAAGGGTTGTAGAAATAAGATATTTTATTTTTTATACCTACAATAAATAGGAAAAACTACAGGGTTGTAGAAAAGTTGTATAATTTCGTATTCTTTTATTTCTGCATTTCAAAAGTTAAAACACTTTATTGTGAAAAAGACCAAAAATTGTGTCATGAGACAACAAGGGAAAATGGTTTAAAATTTCCTTTATAAAATATACATTAGCTTAGGAAATACACCCCAAATGATGAATTTTGTATGATGATATGATGTATATATAGGCTACTGAGTGATGAATTTTTTAGGATGAGATATATATTCCTTAGGAAGAAAATGAACACTCAAAATTGAAATTATGTGTTTTCAACATGAAAGCAAGGCACACTGTAAAATGCATGCCTTTGAGTGAACAATGTAAGCCTTGTGTTAGAAATTGCATGAAAACTTATTGAAATCATATTTCTAGTCAAAATTCATATCTCTAGATGAATTATGCACATTATGCATACCACCTTTATGAAATTTCATGGAAACATGACATTAAGGAAAATGCACACCCTGTTAGGGAAACGTGCACTCCCTCGAGTGAAAATGTTGTTGGGAATGAAAATTTCCATTAGACCAAAACCTGCAGGTGTTAGTCGACGATTGCATCGCTATATAAAAGGATCCATGAGAAGCGGCTAGTCCATGTCACAAAACACACTGAGAACTTTGGTTTATCCAATGTCCAACAATATCCTCCCCAACATGAGCCAGGTGTGTATCGAACTCGTGACCTACGCTCTGATACCACTTGTTGGGAATCACGATTTTTGTTAGACCAAGACCTACATGTTTTAGTCAACGATCGCATCCCCAAAGATAAGGATCCATGAGAGGCGGTTAATCCATGTCACGAAACACACAAGGAGCGTTGGTTTATCCAATGTACAATAAATTCATGTCGAATGTTGGAATGGTTTTTGTACATGGTAAGGAATAATATGCACACCTTGATAAGGACATACAAATTCCCTTGACATAATGTGGAAACCTATAAATACATAAACCTTAATTTATTCTTCCTTCACCATATGAATTATATTCATGGGAATAAGATTTAAAATCAATGGTAATCCATTATGAGATGATGATGTGATTATGACACCGCTTATAAAAAACGTGAATCCAAGCATGACAATTTCTTTGAAACAAATTTAGATATATTACCTAGTTACACTGTTTGTAAGTTGTAACCTATATTCATGGTTGTATAATATATTTCAATCATTTTCGTTAAGTATTAAAAAATAAAACAAAACATGGTCATCATACATAGAATTATATTTTCAAGCAATGTCATTTCCAAATATTTCATAATATTAGCTTACTAGGTCAACTACACAATGTTTCGTAACTAAATATACACACTAACAAATTAATAAATGGAATTGAATTGTGAGGGTAAGTATACACATGATGAATACATATAGTGTTGTAAATATTTCATTCCTTCAAGAAAATTGTTATGTATGTATGTATGTATGTATGTATGAGGAAATGAAAATTATATAATAGGACTTCAAAAGCCCTCTCTGACATCAAATAAAACTATTCATAATCATAAAAACTCTAAAAAAACATGCAGGCAGCTTAATATATGCCTATTGACACATAATAATATGATCAAGAGCTATTTGATAAGGCGTGGTTGTCATTTTAATAGACAAAATATAATATCATACAATGATTTGAACCAATGGTTCATAATCATCGTTGATAGCTTTATTAGTGTGATTGATAAAATAACAAAACCTGGGTCCAATACATGGTTTTAGATCATACTATGGTTTTCCACATGTCACATTTTGATTGATAATGAGTCAAAATATTACATTTCAATACTGCTCAAAATTTGATCCGATACTCCTTTTGGTTGTACACTTGATACCATGTTTGCAATTTCGTCACATGATTTTGTCAAATTTATGAAACAAAAACACAAAAGCATAAAGAACTTCATGTTTTGGTTTAGCTATCAGATAAGAATATATATTTGTACACAATCTGCTTCCAGTCAAAGAGTAGCTTTCCAAGCAAACTTCCCAAAACATTATAAGCTTTTGAATCTTATGATAAATGTTTTGTTTAAAAACATTTAATGGACAAAATTTATAAATTTCACTTTGGTATGGTTTGATATCAATGCATTAAAATGTCTTTGATAGGGAGTCCTGATTATATGGATAAATTCAATTATGACATTGGAAATTACTCTGTAATTATTGAAATTTTGTTATATATTATCCTTGTTCCCCAATGTTGAGAAAGTTGAGTTTGATTGTTTTGATGTAAGAACATGCTTCTTTGTGACTATACAAGGCTAATTTCCATTTTGGTTTGTATACCTACAAGAAATATCATGAGTTACATGGTAATATAAAATTTGTACATATGAATTTACCTTTGATTTCACAATTAGCAATTTAAACTTTGATGTGCAAAAAGACCAAAATTTGTGTTGTAGGAAAAAGAGTGAAAATTATTATTTTTTTCCTTCTAAGAATCCATGTCAACTTAAGGAAAATGCACTTCTAGTGGTGAATTTTATATGATGAGATATTAGATATATAGGATATTGAGTAATGCATTCCTTAAAATTATTTGTATATTCCTTAAGAGGAAAATGCATGCTCAAAATGGAAATGATTTGTTTTATGCGTGAAAATAGTGCATGTTGTAAAAAGGATGTCGTAGAGTGAAAAGTGCATGCCTTGTGTTAAGATTTGCATGATATCAATGCATTAAAATGTGAAAAATGCATGCCTTGTGTTAAGATTTGCATGATAAGTTCCTGAAATCATAATATTACATAAAATTCATATCTCTACATGAATTATGCACATTTGTCCTTATGAAATATCATGAAAACAAGGAATTGAGTAAAATACATGCTTTGTGGAGAAAAAATGCATGCCCTCAGGTGAAAACACATGTTGAATGAATGGAATGGTTGTGCATGCTTAGGAATAATACACACATGTTGATAATAATAAATGCATGCTTTCTCTATAAAAATGCAGGTCATTGACATAATGTACAAACTTATAATGGTGTAAAACCTGACTCATTCTTCGGTATTCATATGCATGGGTTTCATTGGAAGAAGATTTGAAATAATCATGGTATTCAAGTTTTATAACCCTGTGATGGCATAAACCCTAAATGGTTCTTCCTTATACCATATGTCTTGTTACATTTATAACTTTGAAATGCTTTAAAAGTTTCTTGAAGTTAAGTTATACACATATGCACCTTATTCCCATATTGTTTTCAAGATGTTTGAGTAAAATATAAGTGGTAAGATGACATGGCATTTTTTTGTTTTTATCTGCCTTACATATTATTTGATTCGAGTTCAACAATTCTTAACTAGGATAAATATTGAGATAGCTACCATGACCACAACCTCGATCATAGTTTCTTAATATCTTATGAAGGATTTGGGAAATTCCTATCCAGGCCACAAGGATAAATCTTCTTATGATTTTGTTTCCAAATCTCTATATGAAGTTTGTTTGAAAATATTATTCTTATTGTAAATATTTGTTTCCAAGATGATGAGCTTACTATAATCACTGATGATTCTTAAAATTACCATATTTTGACATGCTCCTTTCCCTATTTCTAATCCCATTTTCATATACTTGTAACCTTATGTTAAACCATTTTAATGATTATATACAAGACTTAAGCTTTAGGTGTTTCTAATTACATTTTTTAGTATTCCATTGAATTTTATTAGCATGAGGGAGAATTAGTGTATCATGTATTTACTTTTGAAATAATTCTTCATGTGTGAAAATGTTGTCGTAGGAATGGGTCCACAAGATATGAGGTTGAATAGATTTGAGTTATTGGTGTAGATAATTTGTATATGAATCTATTGCAAATATACCATACCATGGAGGAGGAGATATACCACCACCAATCATGTAACCACTTGGGGAAGATAATACAACAAATATTTCATTGTTTCAATTATTGGAAGGCAAATTTATATGTATGTATGTATTTATATTATAAAGGAGGAGAGGAAATTATATTGTAGGACTTCAACATCCCTCTTTGAAAACAACAAGGCATGAAATAGCTAGACATTGTGTCTAAAACTCCAAGATGTAGAATAGCTAGACAATGTCTTTAAAACTTTGAGACATATAATAGTTGGACAATGCCTTTAAAACTCAAAAACGTGAAATAACTAGAAATGTGTTTAAATTTACAATTCATTAAAAATTCCTGGTAATGTCTTTTGTCAAAATCTTATAGGAAATTCGATTGTTTTCCGGGAAAATTTGAAGCCTCGTTAGAGTATGTGGTTTTAAATGTGTTTGGTTTGTTGACTTTGAAATGAAAAGTTGTAATTAGGTCAACGCCATTTTGGAAATAAAATTGCATTGAGAATTTGTCGTAGTCTAATTGTTCTATGTTTTGGAAGTTTTGCGGGCAAATCTTTTGGTCAAATTTGCCTGAAATGCGGCAAAGATTTGTTAGAGTCACAGGTTTGAGTTGTGAACTCTACACAATCCGAGTGCCCAGATGTTTTTCAGGATGCCAAATCCATTTATTCATTCAAAAATGCATTTTAAACAACAAAAAAGTCATTCCGGCCAAAAACACCAAGACGCAGAATAGCTAGACAATGCCTTTAAATCTCCAAGATGTAGAATATCTAGACAATGTCTTTAAAACTCTAAGACGTAGAATAGCTAGACAATGCCTTTAAAACTCTAAGAGGTAAAAAAACTAAACAATGCCTTGAAATTGACAATTGATTAAAAAATGCATTTTGTATAAATAAATTCTAATAATGATTTATTTCAAAAAAGCATTTTGTAGACGTGATTCTAATAATAATTTAATTTATTTAAAATTTAAAAAAAATGTATACGTGATTCTAATAATAATTTAATTGATTTCAAAAAATGCATTAATAATAATTTAATTGATTTCAAAAAATGCATTAATAATAATTTATTTAAAATTTTAAAAGAATGTATACCGGATTCTAATAATAATTTAATTGCATTAATAACAATTTAATTTATTTCAGAAAATGTATTAGTAATAATTTAATTTATTTCAGAAAAGGCATTAACAATAATTTAATTTATTTCAAAAAAATGCATTAATAATAATTTAATTTATTTCAGAAAAGGCATTAACAATAATTTAATTTATTTCAAAAAAATGCATTAATAATAATTTAATTTATTTCAAAAAATGCATTTTGTATTGAAATTAAAGTGGTCTAATTGTTTATAAGCAAGTCAAGTCGAAAAATTTTACATACAAAGGAAGGTTTCGTTGCGGAAGCTATACATCTCCAAATTGAAATTAATAAGAAAGTCGAAAATTTTACATACAAATGTTTCGTTGCGGAAGCTATACATCTCGGAATTGAAGTTAAAAGTGGAATTGAAGCTATACCAAGTCGAAAATTTTACATACAAATGTCATGTTTCGTTGCGGAAGCTATACATCTCCGAGGTATTTTCGGAAAACAGAGGTGCGTCTGCCGGGAGTCGAACCCGGGTCTATTGCTTGGAAGGCAATTATCCTAACCGTTGGACTACAAACGCTGCACATGAAAACTGAAAAATGGAAGAACCAGTGGGAACAGCCCAGCAGATATATATACACGAATCGTGGGTGGACGCTGCACATGAAAAATGAAAAATGAAAAATGGAAGAACGAGTGGGAACAGCCCAGCAGACATATACACGAACGATGTAATAAATTTACAAAAATTATATGGAAATGGAAAATTACATAAGCAAGTTGGTGAAATTTCTTGCAAATAGAAATTCTGAGACACTACTCTCATGCCCAAATTTAAACAACATTATTAGTGTTTAAGCCTATGGATCTTGCATAAACATGTAGAATATTTCCATTAATGTTATGAAATATTCCACCACAACTAGCTTGGCTTGGATTTCCTTTTGAGGCCCCTTCAAAGTTAATTTTGATGAAGTCCTCTTGGGTGAGGGGTAAGAAGGAAGGTCTAGAAGGGAAGAAATAGGGGACAAAGGGAGTCTACAATAAGGAATAGGGGAAATACCCATTTTGTTTAGAATTAATTTTTTAGGTTGATTGCATTCCCAATATTTATAGGACTAAGGAAGAGAAGAATTGTTTCCCTTATTTCTTTTAGGAAAAAATGGAAAATAAAGTATGCGGAGGCCCTTATATTCTTAAATGTTCGCTTATTACAGTCTTATAAATATCTGTAGGATGAATCTTGGGATTAATTTCCATGCTTTATTGAGAATGGGATTATTAAAAGTGGAGTCACATCATAATTTTAGAGTGAAGAGGAAATTATTTTTTACAATTTCGGTTCGTCAAAAGAGCATAGAAAGGTGGTCCCATATAGTTAGGCTAGAGATGTGTTCGGACGTCTTTAAATGTAGGAGTTTTTGTAACTTGTTTGCATTACGTTCTTAGGGTAGTTAGTATTACACACACGTAAGTATATCAGATCTTTCTCCACATACCCTTGGGTATATCGGATTACACTCCATGTATGAAAAGTATATCATAATACTTCCTATCATATAGGACACATTAGACAACACTACCACAAATTGCGCTTTCATGTACCTCAGGGTATATTTTGGAATTCCCTTATAGGTTGCTATCCCACCATAGGTAACTGAGTCAGATACCTTGTCCACTATGATATACCGAACACAACATTTTGGGAGATTACCTGCACGTAGTGGAAATGATATTTAACATTTCACAGTGACTTGGTAATCATTTTCTACCTAGTTAACCCTTTGTTTTATTTTGTTTTTATAAAGTTATAAAATTTATTAAACCATTGTGGAAGAACACCCTCAACAACCCTGTAATTCACCTAAAATGCAAATATTGCCTCCTCTACCTCCATAGGAAACACTTGGTTGTCGAAATAATAACAAGAAGAAAACTACAAGAACTGGTACTTCGGAAGCTACCCCTTCTAGAAATACATCTAAAATCAACCAACCAAAATCAACACTTCCCATAAGTAATGAACCCAAAATCACATCTTTACTAGCTAGTGAGTCTGATGCAGTCAAAATCGAAGCCCTTGAAACTTCACTACCTGAGGTCATTGAAACTAAATTTCCTAATTCAGATACATTACAACCTCAGATTATATAACCTAGGGAACCTTAGTTAACTAATATTGTTACTTCAGGGCCTTCTTCCTCTCTTCTTTTACATTTGACTCAACCAAAACTCATATATTTCGGTCGTGATGGAGAAAAAATTTCACCTGGTATTTATAGTTTTTGAGAATATGATTGACATTTTCTAAATTGGAGAAACATAAAAAAGGACTATTAAAGGGGCCTATGAGCATGAATTTGAAGCTATATGCATGCCAAATTGCTCCATAATAGAAGCCACAAAAAAAGAGTGATTTTGGGTTAGTGTTTGAGATTTTGATATTTTATGCCATTTGCCTTGATCATCCTCAACTTTGTTTCTTGTGAGAAGATTGCAAGCTTTAGAGAGGTTGAAATTTCCTGGAGGACGGTAAACCTAATGAAGAATATCATTTCCCACCTGAACCATAATTCTTCTATTTGTTAATTCTTTCTTGATAATTATGATTTCATTTTTGGAGGCAGGCTCAATCCATATCTCACATGATGTCTAGGTGTACGATTGGAAAGTGAAAGGGGATGGTTCCTAATAATATGAAACTTATATTTATCCCTTTGAGACGAGGGAGTCCCTAGTTGGGCGGAGTTGTTCATTTTGCACTAATTTTGGCCACTGGTGCCACAATTCATCCCAAACCAGTGCACTATTCCTCCTCCCGATTTTTGAAAAGCTATGATCATGGAAAAGATGTTTTTTCTCCAAGAAACATTCCATATATCAGAACCACTAATATTTCTCATCATTCTGATGACCTGAGATTTCAGGGTATTGGGTGCATACTTACATTTCCACATTTTTTTCCATAAAGCCTCTATGTTTTTAATCCACATCCACCAAGTTTTAGCACTTAAGGCTCTGTTGAGTATATCTAGATTGTGAGGAATAATTCATCTTTCTTTTATAAACAACAGATTTTGTCCCATGCAACTAAAGCCCATTTTTTGGTCTCTTTTGTTGCCTAGTGACAAGAAGTTGCTTTGAATATTTCTAGTCTTATTTAGGGTGGATTTAGGGGAAGCCATTTCTAAGAGAAGATATGTGGTGAAGGATTGAAGTAAAAATTTGAGCAAGATCAATCAATCGATTGAGAGATATGAAATTCCAATAAGAAAGTTTAGATTCAAATTTAAGAAGAATATTTTCCCATATGTTTTTTCTAAGAGGATTTCCAGTTAAAGGGAGTCCCATGTATTTGGATGGAAGAGAGATCCTTTAAAAACTAAGTAAACAAGATATGTGAATTTGGATAGGTAGTGGTGTATTAAAAAAGAATATTTGGTATTTTTTCATGTTAATGGCGGTCCTCGAAACAACAAATAGGTCTTGAAGGATGTTTTTAAGGGTTTTTACCAGGCCATTTTGTCACATCTGTTCAATATGCTTGAAAACCGGATCGATCAACATCCTTGAACACATTGTCCTAATCCCTTTGCCAATCCCTAAGCATCACCTCTACAAAATTTCTTGAGTTTATGTGTCAATCAACTCAAAAAAACTGTTTTTAGCCCTAGCGCACTTTGTATGTTTGTTAACCTAGAATGGTTTCAAGTTGCATAATTAAGCACCTACACTGATCAGCGTAGGTTTCTCTATTGTACAGGTGTGATGGTTCTATAATTCCGAGAAAATTAAAAAATATTTTTGAATATTCTCATTCCATAAGCTTCTAAGGTGGTTTTAATTATTTACCATGGATATATATTTCAACTTCCTATATGCTACTACTGTAGTGGTCATATCTCTTATCCCTTGATCTTATCCTCCCTCCTAAGTGGATCTCAAGCTTAGATTGTTAAATTTTAAACTACCATGTTTACCCTATAAATTTACTACCTCCCATGGAGTCTGGGTTGGCTTTAAGAGATAATTAGTGCCCTCATGTTGCTTAGGTTGACTCATTGATTAGAGATATTGGATCATGATATACATATATTCTAGTTCCTTTGCTTGTTATATTCTTTCTTTCAGGTTCCATTTATAGTGCGTGGTGCTAGTATTGGAGCTTACAAGCGAAGAGAGGAGGAGGATTTACCACAGATTCTAGGTTGATCTCTTTTCCATATTCTAATATCTCTAAGGAAAGTATAGATATTTTTTCCCTCTGTTGTTCTATATCATACCACTACATATAGGGAGTTCATTTTTTTCCATAGAAGTGAATTTTACATATAGAAAATTGGCGACCATACTGGGGATTGCCATTTCCCTTAGCGGTTTCCTTGGCCTTAACATTGTATCACCTTTCAATTGTCAGCTTTTATTCAAGTTTTAGAAATGCGAAGTCCACCACATGTTCTGTTGTCTCTTCGGAGACATCCGATAAAATTGGAACGATACGGAGAAGATTAGCATGGCCCCTGCGCAAGGATGACACGCACAAATCGAGAAATGGTCCAAATTTTTTTCAGCTTTCTGGCTCTAGCAATTTTAGCCAAATTGTCTAATTTTTCATCTTTCTGGCTCTAGCAATTTTAGCCGAAATTTTCTAATTTTCATCTTTTACGGCTCTAGCAATTTTAGTCGAAATTTTCTCTATTTCTTTTCTCGCCTTTGCTAAATTACGCAATTTTCGTCTTTCCAGCGCTAGCAATTTTAGCTGAAATCTGCTATTTCTTTTCCCGCCTTTTGCTGCGATTTGCAATTTTCCAATTGATACATGTCACTACACTCGTACTAATAAACACTTGAAATGGTGTCACTATATCAATTTTCCATTTTCCTTACAATTGATACATGTCACTACACTCGTACTCATAATAAACTCCTGAAATGGTGTCACTAGAGTGAAATGATTCTCTTTCTCTCTCTCTCTTAGAGGTGAGGTGTGATTATTAACATCCATTGAGACCATAATTAGTCTGTCGGAATTTAAGAAAGTTGATGGATTACTTGCATTTCTTTAAATTTTATTTTGTGCTTGAAAATCCTTAACAAAAGCATTCTAAAACCACCATAGTTTTGACAACTTAGAAGATCAGGAAGGTCGATATTGTGACAAATATTTTGAAATTGTGATTGAATTTAGGTATACACATGATACTTTAAGAGAGTGTTTTTCATCTTCAACCCTCCTAATGTTTCAAAAATGATGGATTCATTCATTCCATGGCATTTTACGATTTCTCCTTAACGTTTTTTACTTGATATTTTATTAACAATGGCGTAATATCCATTCTATTAATGAGCTTATAAGGATAATTTCATGGTCGCAAAAGACACCAAGGGCAAGCATTCCCAAATAAGGCACCAAAACAAAAAAGAAGACAACAAGGTCAAGCAATCAAAATAAAGTACTAGAGCCAACCACTAATGATATGTTCAATCATGAGATGTTTAATTTTATTGCTTAATGACCCATGAATGCACTCATTTTAAACAAAAAAGAAATGAAAAATATATTATTAAAAGTGGAGTCACCTATCCAAGCTTTCAACCTCTAACTGTTGGATACTTTGGAAGGATCTTATCCACATTGCATTTTGTGGATGATATTGATAATGGTCTTGGAATCTCCTTCAAGAGCGAGTTGGTGAAATTATTTTCAAATAGATATTGTGAGACCCTACTCTCATGCCCAAATTTCAACAACATTATTAGTGTTTAAGCATATGTATCTTGCATAAACATGTAGAATATTTCCATTAATGTTAAGAAAGATTCCACCACAACTCGCTTGGCTTGGATTTCCTTTTGAGGCCTCGTCGAAGCTAATTTTGATGAAGTCCCCTTGGGTGAGGGGGAAGAAGGAAGGGCTAGAAGGGAAGAAATTTGGGACAAAGGGAGTCTACCATGAGGAATAGGGGGAGAGACCCATTTTGGTTAGAATTATTTTTTCAGGTTGATTTCATTCCCAATATTTAGAGGGCAAAGGAAGAGAAGAAATTGTTTCCCTTATTTTGTTTCGGACAACTTGTGAAATAAAGTTTGTGGAGGCCCTTATACTCTTAAATATTCGTTTGTGACACCCTTATAAATATCCCTAGGATGAATCTTGGGATTAATTTCCATGCCCCATTAAGAATGGTATTATTAAAAGTGGAGTCATGCCATAATTGCAGAGTGAAGAGGAAATTATTTTTTATTATGTCGGTTTGTCAAAATAGCATAGCAAGGCGGACCCAGATAGAAGTAGAGAAGCTAAAACTATTGAGAATATGATTGACATTTTCTAAATTGGAGAAACATAAAAGGACTATTAAGGGGCCCTGAAAACCATGACTTTGAAGCTTGTGCCATGCCAAAAATTTGCTCCATAATAGAAGCCACAAAAAAAGAGTGATTTTCGGTTAGTGTTTGAGATTTTGATATTTTATGCCATTTGCCTTGATCATCCTCAACTTTGTTTCTTGTGAGGAGATTGCAAGCTTTAGAGAGGTTGAAATTTCCTGGAGGACGGTAAACCTAATGAAGAATATCATTTCCCACCCAAACCATAATTCTTCTATTTGTTAATTCTTTCTTGATAATTATGATTTCATTTTTGGAGGCAGGCTCAATCCATATCTCACATGACGTCTAGGTGTACGATTGGAAAGTGCAAGGGGATGGTTCCTTTTGTTGTCGACAATTATTGTCTACCCTAGAGATAGCCTAGAGTTGCTATAGACCGGTGCCTAGGACATCTTAGCATAGCAAGGAGCTCATAATATATCTTGGGTTGTCAATCCAAAAGATCTCTTACTATCTCTTGTAAAACAAGGAAATTAGTTTAAATGGAACCAAACTCTCTCAGAAGCTGATACAAAGATAAGAATAATGTAGGAACAACATGCAAAACTCCAATACAAAAGCATCAGACAGTTAAGAGACAGCTTACTGCAAAGAGGGCCAGTTCAAATAATATGCCACAAAAATCAAATATCAGAAAGTGGATGCAGTGAAGAAACATGAAGAAGATACTAGTTAGCATGAGGCTGATACCCAGATACACAACAAAACCACATATGGGCTTATCCAACTAAGAATCCATACATGAAAATGGCGTTTTAAAAGCACCCTCCTCAAGTAACTAATATAGCAGAAAATATGAATGAAATGAACATGGAATAGTATATCATGACTAGGCCTATTTAAAGCGCTTGACTAATCCAAGTATGGGCACCAACTAGGATGAATCCTTACTTAAGACCAGTGAGCCACTCGCATTCTAGAACATGATACAAGAAGATAAATAGCATGAAATGAGATATTATATTAACACATAAGAAAAGATTACATACTATGGGATACCAAAGACCAGAATCCTCATTACAGTTATAACTCCTCCTCACTGAAACCCTACGGGCTCTGAGCCTTCATACAGAAACTTTACAAGATGTATACAAAAGCCTTTCACTGCACAGTTTTCTGATAGAAATCTAGAACCCTCACAATGTCTTTTTTCCTCATTTTTATAAGAGAAACCGAAGGCTCTAGAGAGTGAGGTAGGTGATATACATTTAATGATCTTATTTAAAACAAATTTGAAAGAAAAACCCGCCTATGCTGTTTGGCGGTGCTGAACTGGTGCAAGTACTCTGCTACTACTTCATGAAATAAATGCTGAGGATGAAAATCTCCTCATGAACAAGACATAAAGAATAAAATATACACATGTTCTGTACTTGGCGGGAAGAGAAAAATATGCTGCAATAAAACCTTGAGGTTGCTTGTTTTTGTGCATGGTACTCTTGGCCCTCTACCTTTGAATTAAAATCCCAGATCTTTAATGCAGGGCGTTGTATTTCTCGATCTTTCACTGATATTTCATGCGGCCCCATTAATGTTTTTGCCTACCCAAATCTGCCCTTTGATTTTCTCTGGAGGGTTCTGCAATTGCAAATCCTTGCTTTCTTTAATGGTGGTCACATCATAGCAGCTCCCGGATCTTTTCCCACCAATTCTGCTCCTGAAACATGGTCCTGTCGTGCATTCTTGGCCTCTGTAATGGCAATGACGAATCATGATAATTTTAGCCATGGTGATCCTGCAAAAACAAAAACCCGTTAAATAAAACCAATCACAGGGATGGCGGACATGGTGGGGTTAATGGAGATGGTGGAGCAGGTTTACAAAGAGGTAAAACAATGCAGGGTGGCGGAGGAATTATAGTAGGGTGAAGAAAACGTAATAGAATGGTGAAGAATGAACTGGCGGAGGTTTGTAACGTAAAAATGTTCAAATACGACGAATGAATTGGATATATGAAAGGTGAAGGTATGACGCAGTGAACACGTGAAATAGATGACGAGGATGTACGAAAGCGAGGGTGGAAGGATGATGTGGAAGTGAGGGCGGTGTGTGGGAGTGGATACGTGGTGGCCGCTAGATCTCCGGAAGAGATCCTACGGTTAGAAATGCGAGGGCGTGGGCGGTGGCGGGGAGAGGGGCGCCATGGACAAAGATTATCGCGTGTGCGACTTTGGAGGACCATAGCCGTTAGATGTGGACCCCAAGATCGAATGGCCCAGGTGAATTCCGCTGCCCGGCTTTCGTCTGGGAGATAATGCGCGAAATGGGCGGTTTTCGAAATAGTACACTCGGACACGCGTCACCCAGCGTATGGAATCGCTGGGTCCGCCGGAAATACCGCCGGCTATGGATGGGTGGTGCGGAATGAAACCACCGGTTTTCACACAATGAACGCGGGCACGGGGACCACCATGGGAAACAGTTCCGCTTCGTTGATTGGTTTTTGATCGGACGGCGGAGATGAACTGCGGGGGGCCAAGGTATACGAACATGAGACTTTTGGAGTGACCCCCCGTAGTAAATGGCAACCGTTAGATTAAGTCTTCACCCATCCCGAGGAGTCAACTACGGGGGCACCAAGGTTTGACCCTACGGATAGAATAAAGCCCCCGCAGGGGAAACGCTTCGGTCACGGCGTCGGGTCACATGGAGAGAAAAAGGCGCGGGGCTAGCGGAGAAGGGGCTGGGCCCAATATAATTTCAAATATGGATTCTGGCAATTAAAAATACAATTTTAAAGCAGCGAGAGGGCAACGATAGACAGCTAATGGATTTTGCAAGACAGGGCGAGGGAATATGATGATTTAAATCAGCTGGCTCATGGAGATTTCCATAAGGAAAGGATCGTGAAAAACATTGGCTCCATCTGGGGACGGCATGTTCATCCTTGGACATGTCGAGAACCTGCAGACCATCTGATCATTTTGTGCGGATCCTGCTCTTCGACACCTCTAGTTTTCATTTTATAATTCATCAGAACACACACATTATTAAAAGAATGATGAAACAAAAAAGAAAACTAGTGTACAATATAATACACCAGGTTGTCTTTGCCTCCTGGGTCCCATACTTTGCTTTGCTGGTATCCATTAGTTGCATTATTCTTCAACTGTACCCTTCTATGTTTCCATATTTTGTTCTGCAACTTCCCTCCAGCTATGCTTTCACTTTCTGTTCTTGTTCTTCCATTGCCAAATTTTCTCTGCTTTCTTGCTGCTATCTGCTGTTTCTGAGACACCTTCATCATCAGTCTTCTGATGCTGTCAATTTCCATGTCCAGCTTTTATTTTGTCTGGAACTTACTTTGCCCACTGTTGTCTTCAATATGGCTCTTGAAAGCCTGATCGCCTTCTTCTTGTATTTTGAAAGGCAGTGGGATCTCTTCTTTTTGTTCCACAATAGCAGCTTTGAAAATTTTTCTCTCTGCTGGCAACATGCTGCTAGAAAGGAACATTGATCCTTCTTCAAATGTTTGCAGGAAATGCACATAAGGATCATGAAATGATACCTAGTTAAGAGTATCTGGCAGGCAGGCTTCAACCAGGATTTTATCTCCTTTCACTGGATCGAGAAGAAGACTCTCTTGAGAGAGAGAATCTCCTTCATTCTCTAAACTGGAGGACTCATCGTATACTGGAGCTGAGTCCTTTTGGAGCTCTGGTATATTCTTCTCTGCTATGCTGAGCTCTGTGAAAAGATCCATGAATTCTTGAGCAGGGGCTTGCTCCATTATTTCCTCTTTTTCAAGAGAAAGCTCGTTGTTTTCTTCTTGCTCAAGAATCTCTTCTTTGCTCTCCTCCTCTTCTTCCTGTATTGAATCATATTTATTCAACATAATCTCCAGCAACCTGATTTCTTCATTCCATGGGTTAAAATCTTCCACCGAATTTCCTTCCTCCTTTCTTTGACTATCAAATGGTGTCAAATTTCTTTCATCAGCATCAATCTCTACTTCTTCTTCTTCTTCTTGCAATGGGCATTCTATTTCATCATTGTTTGAGAAAGAAAGATTTGAATCTTCTAATTCATAAGCAGCATCTTCAGTGGAGTCATCTGCTGGACCTTCAAGGTACAATGGGTGTGGTACCTGATCTTGCTGCTCCTTTGCTTCCCTTGGGAATATTTGCAATGGTGGTCTTTTATACTGAGGATTATATCCTCTGTTTGGAGCATTATAAAAATTCTTGGGGGCTGAACTATTAGCCTCCAACTCAAGCTTAACCATCTTCTTAATCATCTTGCTTATTTCATCCATCTTATCTGCATCCTTATCTTGATTAGAGGTGGAAACCTCTTCTTTGCCTCTCCTCCTAGTTTCCTGTTCAGCTTTTCCTTTTAATTTTCCAGTGGAGGCAAAGTTTGCTTCCAGCTCAAGAGCATCTGATTGAGCATCATCTAAGGTAGCAGGTTTTCTTTCCCTTAGAGAGAAACCAAAATCTGAATCAAAAGCTGCTATGAAAACTACCTTAGCAGCAGTTTGGTGAGGCTTCATCTCAGGAGGCAGGCTCAAATATAGCTTATTAAATCTTTTGATAAACTCTGCCACTCCCTCATTATGTTTCTTCTTCAGAGTATTAAACTCAGTAAGACATTGTCCATGATCTTTCTTTTCTCCCCATTTCCTGAGAAAAGTATTTTCCATGTCATCCCAGGTGGTCACTGAACGGTTTCCCAAGGTCTTGAACCATTTTCTGGCTTCACCATCCAAAGATTGCACAAACAATCTCAAGACCACATCCAAATGTTCTACATTTAAGTTTTCTGCAAAAGAGCAGAAAGCCTCAAGATGTTTCTGAGCGTCAATATCATTTTCTCCATTAAATCTAGGTAGAATCTTCAAATAATCCTGTGGCATATCATTTAGCACTTGGGGTAAGGCCAGTGGAGCATATTTGTTTGGGAGAAAAGCTGGTGCATTAGCCATTGGAGGAGGTGGGGGTTGTGCAACAATATGAGGTACAAATGAAGGAAGGGGAGGGGGAGGAAGTGGAGTATGTATAACAATGGGAATAAATTGCACAGAAGCCTGAGGTGTAGATGGGAATAGTTCACGGTTAACAACAGCTACTTCTGTGACTTCTTTAAATTCTTCAGCCTCAGGGGTAGGATGAGGGTTATCTTTGGTTCTAGCACTTCCCCTGGGTGGGCTATCTGAGTAATATTCGGGATTTTCCTCAGTGGAGTCGGGATTTTCCACTGGGATTTCCTAAGAAGAAGAGGATGGATGATCTTCTACAGAATATTCAGGGACTTCAGCACGGGCTGATTGTCTTTCTTTCCAACTTCTTCTATGAATAATCTTCTCTGGGTCAGATGCAGAGGATGTCTTTAACTTAGAGGAATCTGACCTCAAATGTGGCTTTCGAGGAGCCAGGACTACCAATAGATTTATCAAATAAAAAGAAGTGGAGTCACCAAGGTGAGAGATATGAAACTCTTCAACTCTCTATGCTCACCTGATTAGAGAGTGAATATGATTTTTCGAGGCCCAGGGAAACTGATATTCTTGAATTCGGTCCCCGGCAACAGCGCCAGAAAGATGTTGTCGACAATTATTGTCTACCCTGGAGACAACCTAGAGTTGCTATAGACCAGTGCCTAGGACATCTTAACATAGCAAGGAGCTCATAATATAGCTTGGGTTGTCAATCCAAAAGCTCTCTTACTATCTCTTGCAAAACAAGGAAATTAGTTTAAATGGAACCAAACTCTCTCAGAAGCTGATACAAAGATAAGAATAATGTAGGAACAACATGCAAAAATCCAATACAAAAGCATCAGACAGTTAAGAGACAGCTTACTGCAAAGAGGGCCAGTTCAAATAATATGCCACAGAAATCAAATATCAGAAAGTGGATGCAGTGAAGAAACATGAAGAAGATACTAGTTAGCATGAGACTGATACCCAGATACACAACAAAACCACATATGGGCTTATCCAACTAAGAATCCATACATGACAATGGCGTTTTAAAAGCACCCTCCTCAAGTAACTAATACAGGAGAAAATATGGATGAAATGAACATGGAACAGTATATCATGACTAGGCCTATTTAAAGTGCTTGACTAATCCAAGTATGGGCACCAACTAGGATGAATCCTTACTTAAGACTAGTGAGCCACTCGCATTCTAGAACATGATACAAGAAGATAAATAGCATGAAATGAGATATTATATTAACACATAAGAAAATATTACATACTGTGGGATACCAAAGACCAGAATCCTCATTACAGTTATAACTCCTCCTCACTGAAACCCTACGGGCTCTGAGCCTTCATACAAAAACTTTACAAGATGTATACAAAAGCCTTTCACTGCACAGTTTGCTGATAGAAATCTGGAACCCTTACAATTTCTTTCTTCCTCATTTTTATAAGAGAAACCGAAGGCTCTAGAGAGTGAGGTAGGTGATATACATTTAATGATCTTATTTAAAACAAATTTGAAAGAAAAACCCGCCTATGCTATTTGGCGGTGCTGAACTGGTGCAAGTACTCTGCTGCTGTTTTATGAAATAAATGTTGAGGATGAAAATCTCCTCATGAACAAGACATAAAGAATAAAATATACACATGTTCTGTACTTGGCGGGAAGAGAAAAATCTGCTGCAATAAAACCTTGAGGTTGCTTGTTTTTGTGCATGGTACTCTTGGCCCTCTACCTTTGAATTAAAATCCAAAATATTTAATGCAGGGCGTTGTATTTCTCAATCTTTCACTGATATTTCATGTGGCCCCATTAATTTTTTCGCCTACCCAAATCTGCCCTTTTATTTTCTCTGGAGGGTTCTACAATTGCAAATCCTTGCTTTCTTTAATGGTGGTCACATCATAGCATCTCCTGGATCTTTTCCCACCAATTCTGCTCCTGAAACATGGTCCTGTCGTGCATTCTTGGCCTCTGTAATGGCAATGACGAATCATGATAATTTTAGCCATGGTGATCCTGCAAAAAAAAAAACCTGTTAAATAAAACCAATCACAGGGATGGCGGACATGGTGGGGTTAATGGAGATGGTGGAGCAGGTTTACAAAGAGGTAAAATAGTGCAGGGTGGCAGAGAAATTACAGTAGGGTGAAGAAAACGTAATAGAATAGTGAAGAATGAACTGGCGGAGGTTTGTAACGTAAAAAAAAAAAAAAAAATGTTCAAATACGATGAATGAATCGGATATATGAAAGGTGGAGGTATGACGCAGTGAACACGTGAAACAAATGACGAGGATGTACGAAAGACAGGTGGAAGGATGATGTGGGAGTGAACTAAGTCAATGACCGGGTGGATAAATCGTGACCGTTAGATCTCTAGGGAAGATCTATGGTTAGAAATGCACTGGGGGCGATAGGCAGTGGGCCAGGGGCGCCATGGACAAAGATTATCGCGTGTGCGACTTTGGAGGACCATAGCCGTTAGATGTGGACCCCAAGATCGAATGGCCCAGGTGAATTCCGCTGCCCGGCTTTCGTCTGGGAGATAATGCGCGAAATGGGCGGTTTTCGAAATAGTACACTCGGACACGCGTCACCCAGCGTATGGAATCGCTGGGTCCGCCGGAAATACCGCCGGCTATGGATGGGTGGTGCGGAATGAAACCACCGGTTTTCACACAATGAACGCGGGCACGGGGACCACCATGGGAAACAGTTCCGCTTCGTTGATTGGTTTTTGATCGGACGGCGGAGATGAACTGCGGGGGGCCAAGGTATACGAACATGAGACTTTTGGAGTGACCCCCCGTAGTAAATGGCAACCGTTAGATTAAGTCTTCACCCATCCCGAGGAGTCAACTACGGGGGCACCAAGGTTTGACCCTACGGATAGAATAAAGCCCCCGCAGGGGAAACGCTTCGGTCACGGCGTCGGGTCACATGGAGAGAAAAAGGCGCGGGGCTAGCGGAGAAGGGGCTGGGCCCAATATAATTTCAAATATGGATTCTGGCAATTAAAAATACAATTTTAAAGCAGCGAGAGGGCAACGATAGACAGCTAATGGATTTTGCAAGACAGGGCGAGGGAATATGATGATTTAAATCAGCTGGCTCATGGAGATTTTTCATAAAGAGAGCATGTTGAACAACAGCTTCCCAATAATATGAAACTTATATTTATCCCTTTGAGACGAGGGAGTCCCTAGTTGGGCGGAGTTGTTCATTTTGCACTAATTTTGGCCACTGGTGCCACAAGTCATCCCAAACCAGTGCACTATTCCTCCTAATTTCTGAAAAGCTATGATCATGGAAAAGATGTTTTTTCTCCAAGAAACATTCCATATATCAGAACCACTAATATTTCTCATCATTCTGATGACCTGAGATTTCAGGGTATTGGGTGCATACTTACATTTCCACATTTTTTTCCATAAAGCCTCTAGGTTTTTAATCCACATCCACCAAGTTTTAGCACTTAAGGCTCTATTGAGTATAACTAGATTGCGAGGACTAATTCATCCTTCTTTTATAAACAACAGATTTTGTCCCATGCAACTAAAGCCCATTTTTTGGTCTCTTTTGTTGCCTAGTGACAAGAAGTTGCTTTGAATATTTCTAATCTTATTTAGGGTGGATTTAGGGGAAGCCATTTCTAAGAGAAGATATGTGGTGAAGGATTGAAGTACAAATTTGAGCAAGATCAATCAATCGATTGAGCGATATGAAATTCCAATAAGAAAGTTTAGATTCAAATTTAAGAAGAATATTTTCCCATATGTTTTTTCTAAGAGGATTTCCAGTTAAAGGGATTCCCATGTATTTGGATGGAAGAGAGATCCTTTAAAAACTAAGTAAACAAGATATGTGAATTTGGATAGGTAGTGGTGTATTAAAAAAAGAATATTTGGTATTTTTTCATGTTAATGGCAGTCCTCGAAACATCAAATAGGTCTTGAAGGATGTTTTAAAGAGTTTTTACCAGGCCATTTTGTCACATCTGTTCAATATGCTTGAAAACCGGATCGATAAACATCCTTGAACACATTTTCATAATCCCTTTGCCAATCCCTAAGCATCACCTCTACAAAATTTCTTGAGTTTATGTGTCAATCAACTCAAAAAAATTGTTTTTAGCCCTAGCGCACTTTGTATGTTTGTTAACCTAGAATGGTTGCAAGTTGCATAAT
This sequence comes from Pinus albicaulis, assembly GCA_034641835.2. Lineage (NCBI taxonomy): Eukaryota > Viridiplantae > Streptophyta > Pinopsida > Pinales > Pinaceae > Pinus > Pinus albicaulis. Next base: position 585,035,219 of record CM076582.1, on the reverse strand, counting down.
TAAGCACCTACACTGATCAACGTAGGTTTCTCTATTGTGCAGGTGTGATGGTTCTATAATTCCGGGAAAATTAAAAAATATTTTTGAATATTCTCATTCCATAAGCTTCTAAGATGGTTTTAATCATTTACCATGGATATATATTTCAACTTCCTATATGCTACTACTCTAGTGGTCATATCTCTTATCCCTTGATCTTGTCCTCCCTCATAAGTGGATCTCAAGCTTAGATTGTTAAATTTTAAACTACCATGTTTACCCTATAAATTTACTACCTCCCATGGAGTCTGGGTTGGCTTTAAGAGATAATTAGTGCCCTCATGTTGCTTAGGTTGACTCATTGATTAGAGATATTGGATCATGATATACATATATTCTAGTTCCTTTGCTTGTTATATTCTTTCTTTCAGGTTCCATTTATAGTGCGTGGTGCTAGTATTGGAGCTTACAAGCGAAGAGAGGAGGAGGATTTACCACAGATTCTAGGTTGATCTCTTTTCCATATTCTAATATCTCTAAGGAAAGTATAGATATTTTTTCCCTCTGTTGTTCTATATCATACCACTACATATAGGGAGTTCATTTTTTTCCATAGAAGTGAATTTTACATATAGAAAATTGGCGACCATACTGGGGATTGCCATTTCCCTTAGCGGTTTCCTTGGCCTTAACATTGTATCACCTTTCAATTGTCAGCTTTTATTCAAGCTTTTTAAATGCTTTACATCCACCACATGTTCTGTTGTCTCTTCGGAGACATCCGATAAAATTGGAACGATACAGAGAAGATTAGCATGGCCCCTGCGCAAGGATGACACGCACAAATCGAGAAATGGTCCAAATTTTTTTCAGCTTTCTGGCTCTAGCAATTTTAGCCAAATTTTCTAATTTTCTATTTCTTTTCCCGCCTTTTGCTACGATTTGCAATTCTTTTCGTCTTTCCAGCTCTAGCAATTTTCGCTGAAATCTGCTATTTCTTTTCCCGCCCTTTTGCTACGATTTGCAATTCTTTTCGTCTTTCCAGCTCTAGCAATTTTCGCTGAAATCTGCTATTTCTTTTCCCGCCTTTCGCTGCGATTTGCAATTTTTGGTCACTGGGATCTGCACTTTCCAATTGATACATGTCACTACACTCATACTCATAAACACTTGAAATGGTGCCACTATATCAATTTTCCATTTTCCTTACAATTGATACATGTCACTACACTCGTACTCATAATAAACTCCTGAAATGGTGTCACTAGAGTGAAATGATTCTCTCTCTCTCTCTCTCTCTTAGAGGTAGAGACATGATTATTAACATCCATTGAGACCATAATTTGTCTATCGGAATTTAAGAAAGTTGAGGGATTACTTGCATTTCTTTAGAATTTTATTTTTGCGCTTGAAAATCCTTAACAAAAGCATTCTAAAACCACCATAGTTTTGACAACTTAGAAGATCAGGAAGGTCGATATTGTGACAAATATTTTGAAATTGTGATTGAATTTAGGTATACACATGATACTTTAAGAGAGTGTTTTTCATCTTCAACCCTCCTAATGTTTCAAAAATGATGGATTCATTCATTCCATGGCATTTTACGATTTCTCCTTAACGTTTTTTACTTGATATTTTATTAACAATGGCGTAATATCCATTCTATTAATGAGCTTATAAGGATAATTTCATGGTCGCAAAAGACACCAAGGGCAAGCATTCCCAAATAAGGCACCAAAACAAAAAAGAAGACAACAAGGTCAAGCAATCAAAATAAAGTACTAGAGCCAACCACTAATGATATGTTCAATCATGAGATGTTTAATTTTATTGCTTAATGACCCATGAATGCACTCATTTTAAACAAAAAAGAAATGAAAAATATATTATTAAAAGTGGAGTCACCTATCCAAGCTTTCAACCTCTAACTGTTGGATACTTTGGAAGGATCTTATCCACATTGCATTTTGTGGATGATATTGATAATGGTCTTGGAATCTCCTTCAAGAGCGAGTTGGTGAAATTATTTTCAAATAGATATTGTGAGACCCTACTCTCATGCCCAAATTTCAACAACATTATTAGTGTTTAAGCATATGTATCTTGCATAAACATGTAGAATATTTCCATTAATGTTAAGAAAGATTCCACCACAACTCGCTTGGCTTGGATTTCCTTTTGAGGCCTCGTCGAAGCTAATTTTGATGAAGTCCCCTTGGGTGAGGGGGAAGAAGGAAGGGCTAGAAGGGAAGAAATTTGGGACAAAGGGAGTCTACCATGAGGAATAGGGGGAGAGACCCATTTTGGTTAGAATTATTTTTTCAGGTTGATTTCATTCCCAATATTTAGAGGGCAAAGGAAGAGAAGAAATTGTTTCCCTTATTTTGTTTCGGACAACTTGTGAAATAAAGTTTGTGGAGGTCCTTATACTCTTAAATATTTGTTTGCGACACCCTTATAAATATCCCTAGGATGAATCTTGGGATTAATTTCCATGCCCCATTAAGAATGGTATTATTAAAAGTGGAGTCACGCCATAATTGCAAAGTGAAGAGGAAATTATTTTTTATTATGTCGGTTTGTCAAAATAGCATAGCAAGGTGGTCCCAGATAGAAGTAGAGAAGCTAAAACTATTGAGAATATGATTGACATTTTCTAAATTGGAGAAACATAAAAGGACTATTAAGGGGCCCTGAAAACCATGACTTTGAAGCTTGTGCCATGCCAAAAATATTCTCCATAATAGAAGCCACAAAAAAAGAGTGATTTTGGGTTAGTGTTTGAGATTTTGATATTTTATGCCATTTGCCTTGATCATCCTCAACTTTGTTTCTTGTGAGAAGATTGCAAGCTTTATAGAGGTTGAAATTTCCTGGAGGACGGTAAACCTAATGAAGAATATCATTTCCCACCCAAACCATAATTCTTCTGTTTGTTAATTCTTTCTTGATAATTATGATTTCATTTTTGGAGGTAGGCTCAATCCATATCTCACATGACGTCTAGGTGTACGATTGGAAAGTGCAAGGGGATGGTTCCCAATAATATGAAACTTATATTTATCCCTTTGAGATGAGGGAGTCCCTAGTTGGGCGGAGTTGTTCATTTTGCACTAATTTTGGCCACTGGTGCCACAAGTCATCCCAAACCAGTGCACTATTCCTCCTCCTGATTTCTGAAAAGCTATGATCATGGAAAAGATGTTTTTTCTCCAAGAAACATTCCATATATCAGAACCACTAATATTTCTCATCATTCTGATGACCTGAGATTTCAGGGCATTGGGTGCATACTTACATTTCCACATTTTTTTCCATAAAGCCTCTAGGTTTTTAATCCACATCCACCAAGGTCAAGCAATCAAAATAAAGTACTAGAGCCAACCACTAATGATATGTTCAATCATGAGATGTTTAATTTTATTGCTTAATGACCCATGAATGCACTCATTTTAAACAAAAAGTAATTGAATGGGTGGTCTTATTCAAATATGTATTCATAAGGGATTTGAATTCTTATTGGTGTCATAATGAAGGAGTTCAGATTTCGTCTTCTAATCTCCATGAGAATTAAAACAAGGGAAACTTTCAAGCACATACAGAGATTGTTGCAGCATCGTGATGAATGAAGGTGCTCCATTTTTTGATGAGAGGTTTAGCCATTTTGGCTATAGTAAAGACCATTGGGAAAGTGGTTTGTTCTTACTAAATCAACATATTGACTATGCAGGTGAAGCTTGGACTTAGAAAACATATATGTGAAGGACCGAAATTACCAACTTAGTGAGAAATATGACCTCAAAACAAGAGCTATAGCCCTAAAAACCCATAATTTTTACAAAAAACATGAAAAATGCACCCCGAAGTCCAAAGTTTGCGATCCAACATCACCCTTTTTCCATTTTAGAATTAAAAATACAACATTTTTCAACCATTGGCATTAAAAACCAAATCTCTTGTCTATGAAAGACATGTGAAAAACATTTTGAAATGCAAAAGTAGTAATGCAACATCAACTCTTTTTTAGGGTTAAAATTTTCATAATTTTCAACCATGGCATTAAAGGGAAAATATCAAGACTATGAAAAACCTTTAAATTCAACTCCTAAATTAGAGAGTAGTTCTACTAGGAGTAAATTTCTTTTTAAGGTTCAAATTTATGGCTCATTTGAAATCCTACCCCGGGACAACTTGACCCCCTTTTTAATGAAGCATTAAAATTTCAACATTTTTTTAACTATATTCTATAAAATCATCTATCTATAGTGTCAACAAAATCATAAAACACCCATCTTTTCCCCCCAAAAAAAAACAACATAACACATAATTTTAGTTTATTTTTAAAAGAAAAATCATATTAATTAGTTTTTAAAAATTGGCAATTTTGAACCAGAAAAAACATCAATAAAAAATGATTTTAAAACAAAAAATTAAAACAATTTGAGAAAAAAATTAATAAATAAAATACATTATCTTAAAAAAAAAACAGAAAATAATAATTAAAAATCCTATATTAAGATAATAAACAATAATTAAAAAAAAACTTAAAAATAACAAATAATAATTAAAAAATAAAATATTAAAATGGAAAGTATAAGTAAAAGATGATGGTAGGGAGAAACATACACTGAAACATGTTGTCTAGAGAAACAAGAGAGCTAGAGAAGAACCCAATAAAACAAAAATTGCATGGCTTCAAGAGGACAAATGTCCTTAAAACACTAGATCAAATTATTATCATATAATTATATATAATTTTGTTATTCTAATTATAATTAATAGTATAATGTTTTATAAATGTAAAAATATTATTAATGTATTATATTATTAATAGGGAACTTTTGAGAAATAATATATTGTTCATAGGAACATTAGTATATTATAAATTTTAAAAGTATAATCTAATATATTAATTAATATCTAACTACTCTTAATTAATGTATTATATAAGAAATAGTGAATTTTTAAAAATTACTATACAATGTATAGGGAGATTGGTATGTTAATGATTTTTAAAATTCTAATATATTATACTAATTAAAAGTATAATAAGATGTATAAATTAATAATTAGAAATGTACCAAGGGGTGTAGTTAAATTGGTGATCATTGTATTATGATGACATTGTGCAAATTTGAGGTTTGAGGTTCAAATCCTCTGATTGACCGTGTAAGTTATGCATGGGGGAGTGTATGGGTTCACCTAGAAGTATAATGGTAGTAGTCAAAATCGACCTTGTTTCATGTGAGTACAAGCCTAACCCAGTTTCATATTCCTCTAGACAAAAAAGAAATGAATTTTTTTTTTTATAAAAGAATATAAGTTAATGTATAAGGGCCTACTAAAATTAATCGATCAACAAAATAAATAAGAGAGAAGGGAACTTAGTAGGGGAAACTTAAGGAAAAGGGAAGCTCAGGGAAAGGGGAGACAATGGAAAGAAAGTTAAAGGATGGCAGCGGAGGCGGGGGGGTGGGGTGAATAGAGAACAACAAGAAGAGGGGAAGAGAAGGGGGGAACTAGGAGAAAGAGCAATGCAAAGGAAGGGATACTATAAGAGAGGGAGGGGAGAGAGTGGAAAGGGAAAAGGGGAATGAATGTTGGAAATTTGAAGACAATCATAGATCAGAAAGGAGAGAAAAGAAAAGAAAAGAAGAAGGAACAAGATAAGGAGGGAAATACATAAATGTGGGAAGGCAAAAAAGACTACAAGTGTTGCAAGGAAAAAACTATTGAGTCATAACAACTATTGGGAAGAATCTCTAGGCATCCATGTTGGATGGTCATTATCCTCATTTGAGGAGAAGGAGATTTTTTCTTAATCCCTTGGATATAATGATTAACTTTCAGTCTATATTATTAATTTTTCCCTCCAACTTTGTCAATATGAAATAATTCTCCCAATGATTCGTCTTGTACCTCCCTATGCCGCCTACAATATTCAAAAGGTGTTTAATGTTATGCCAACTTCATTCAATGATCTTGAAGTGATGGGAGTACATGCAATGCACCAAGTATAGTTGGAGTCGCAACACCCTTTCATGTGAGCTAGGATCATATCAACGTGGGGTGAAATTCCAGCTCTTATGACCATTCCTTGGGGGATAAGTTCCTTCATATCCAGTTCTTGACAGTGATTTCAAATGGATTCTAGAATGTCCACACTCAAATCCAAGTCAAGGGGATGAGTTATTATGCTAAGAATAAAATTGGCTAGCGTGTTAGCTAGTTTGCTTCTTTCTCTACATACATGAGAGAGGAGGGGAGTTGTTATTTTTCCAAGATTTTTTAAGAATAACCTATCCAAACTTTCAACCTCTAAGTCTTGGATACTTTGGAAGGATCTTATCCACATTGCATTTTGTGGAAGATATTGATAATGGCCTTGTGATCTCCTTCAATAGCGAGTTGGTGAAATTATTTGTAAATAGAAATTGTGAGAGCCTACTCTCATGCCCAAATTTCAATAACAATTTTAGTGTTTAAGCCTATGGATCTTGCATAAACATGTAGAATATTTCCATTAATGTTATGAAAGATTCCACCACAACTGGCTTGGCTTGGATTTCCTTTTGAGGCCTTGTCGAAGTTAATTTTGATGAAGTCCTCTTGGGTGAGGGGGAATAAGGAAGGGATAGAAGGGAATAAATTGGGGACAAAGGGAGTCTACCATAATGAATAGGGGGAGGGACCCATTTTGGTTAGAAATAATTTTTCAGGTTGACTTCAGTCCCAATATTTAGAGGACAAAGGAAGAGAAGAAATTGTTTCCCTTATTTTTTTTAGGACAACTTGCCAAATAAGGTTCGTGGAGGCCCTTATATTCTTAAATGTTTGTTTGTTACACCCTTCTAAATATCCCTATGATGAATCTTGGGATTAATTTCCATGCCCCATTGAGAATGGTATTAGTAAAATTGGAGTCACACCATAATTGTAGAGTGGGGAGGAAATTATTTTTTATTATGTTAGTTTGTCAAAAGAGCATAGAAAGGTGGTACTAGATAGAAGTAGAGAATATCTACAACTGTTGAGAATATGAATGACATTTTCTAAATTGGAGAAACATAGAAGGACTATTAAGGGCCCCTGAAAACCATGAATTTGAAGCTTGTTCCATGAAAAAAATTTGCTCCATAATAGAAGCCAAAAAAAAATAGTGATTTTGGGTTAGTGTTTGGGATTTTGATATCTTATGACATTTGCGTTGATCATCCTCAACTTTGTTTCTCGTGAGAAGATTGCAAGCTTTAGAGAGGTTGAAATTTCCTAGAGGACGGTAAACCTAATGAAGAATATCATTTCCCACCTGAACCATAATTATTTTGTTTGTTAATTATTTCTTGATAATTATGATTTCATTTTCTGAGGTAAGCTCAAGCCATTGGCCAAACCAATGCACTATTTCTGCTTCTGATTTCTGAAAAGCTATGATCCTTGAAAATATGCTTGTTTCTCCAAGAAAAATTCCATATTTGAGAACCACTAATGTTTCTTGTCATTCTCATGACCTGATATTTCAGGGTATTGGGTGCATACTTACATTTCCACATTTTTCTCCATAATGCCTCTAGGTTTTTAATCCACATCCACCAAGTTTTAGCACTTAAGGCTCTATATTGCGGGGACTAAGTCCTCCTTATTTTATAAACAACAGATTTTGTCCCATGCAACTAAAGCCAATTTTTCAGTCTCTTTTGTTTCCCAGTGACAAGAATTTTCTTTGAATGTTTTGAATATTATTTAGGATGGAATTAGGGGAAGCCATTACTAAGAGAATATATGTGGTGAATGATTGAAGTACAAATTTGAGCAAGATGAATCAATCGATTGAGCGATATGAAATTCCAATAAGTTTAGATTCAAATTTAAGAAAAATATTTTCCCATATGTTTTTTCCAAGAGGATTTCTAGTTAAAGGGATTCCCATGTATTTGGATGGAAGAGATATCCTTTAAAAACTAATTAAACAAGATATGTGAATTTGGATACGTAGTGGTGTATTAAAAAAGAATATTTGGTATTTTTTCATGTTAATGGAGGTTCTAGAAACATAAAATAAGTCTTGAAGGATGTTTTTAAGGGTTTTTACCAGACCAGTTTGTCACATCTGTTCAATAGGCTTGAAAACCGAATCAATCAACATGCTTGGACACTTTTTCATAATCCCTTTGCAAATCCCTAAGCATCACCTCTACAAAAATTCTTGAGTTTTTGGGTCAATCAGCTCAAAAAAACTGTTTTTAACCCTGACGTACTTTGTATGTTTGTCAACCTACAATGGTTGCACGTTGCATAACTGAGCACCTACACTGATCAATGTAGGTTTCTCTATTGTGCAGGTGCGATGGTTCTAAAATTTCGGGAAAATTAAAAAATATTTTTGAATATTCTCATTCCATAAGCTTCTAAGGTGGTTTTAATGATTTACCATGGATATATATTTCAACTTCCTATATGATCCTACTCTAGTGGTCATATATCTTATCCCTTGATCTTATCCTCCCTCATAAGTGGATCTCAACCTTAGATTGGTAAATTGTAAACTACCATGTTTACCCTATAAATTTACTACCTCCCGTGGAGTTTGGGTTGGCTTTCAAAGATTATTAGTGCCCTCATTTTGCTTATATTGACTCATTGATTAGAGATATTGGATTATGCTATATGGATATTGTAGTTCCTTTGCTTATTATATTCTTTCTTGCAAGTTCCATTTATAGTGCGTGGAGCTAGTATTGGAGCTTACAAGCGAAGAGAGGAGGAGGAATTACTACAGATTCTAGGTTGATCTATTTTCCATATTCTAATATCTCTAAGGAAAACATAGATCTTTTTTCCCTCTGTTTTTCTAGATCATACCACTAGATATAGGGAGTTCATTGTTTTCCATATAAGTGAATTTTACATATAACAAATTGGCAACCATACTGGAGATCGTCATTTCCCTTAGCGATTTCCTTGGTTTTAGCATTGTTTCATCTTTAAAAGTGACCTCAATTGAATTATTCAGATAGTAATTGACCTCAAGAAAACACATTTTTGAGCTTGGTTTGGTTTCTTGTGTCGTATTTTGACCAAATTAACCCCAACACACTCTTTGTTCTGAGACAAGGTGACCCAACGCAACCTCTTCTCCATGGAACTACATTGATACACACTGGTGTATGTTCTGCACCTGCGCTGATCCTGTATGATGCGAAAAATTGTATTCCTTTGCATTTCTCTTCATTATGCTTTGGTCCAGAAATTTTTTATTGGGTTTCTGAGTTTGTTTGTGCCTCTGAAAAGCCTTCATAGTGTTTGAATTTGGTTTTTCTAGTCTTTTATGAGAATTTCTTTGGTTTTTTCTTCCTTCTTATCAGTTAGGTTTTTGTAAACATTTGGCTTGAATAAATTCATGGTACAGTCATATTCTGTGTGATTTCTTTCATACATAATCTAGTTGCATCATAGTTTTCATTTCATTTGAAAATTAAGAGGAAAGAAAATAAAATTTTCGTTTTTTGCATCATATAGGGTTTTGAATTTAAATTGGAGCAGTTGCATTAAAAGATATACTTAGGAAGCTTTTTTTGGTGCATTATTGTGTGTTGTATTATTCTTTGTTTCTTCCCTCTCGTAGATATATTTTCATTGAAAATTAATGAGTTATTGTTATCATTCTAGATTGCATTATAGGGATTTCAGGTCATGAGCCTTGAAACTAAAACATAATTGAAGATCAACTCTAAAATTGACTCAACCAATCTAAGGAACATTTGGAACATTAATGACACATATAGAGGTCTAGGCTAGAGATGTGTTACGACGTCTTTAAACGTAGGAGTTGTTGTTACTTGTCTGCATTACGTTCTTAGGGTAGTTGGTATTACACACATATAAGTATATCAAATATTTCTCCACATACCCTTGGGTATATCGGATTGCACTCCATTTATGAAAATCATATCATAATACCTCCTATCATATAGGATGAATTATACAACACTACCACGGAATGTGCTTCCACGTACCTCAAGGTATATTTTGGAAGTCCCTTATAAGTTTCTATATCGACATAGGTAACTAAGTTAGACACCTTTTCTATTGTGATACACCGAACACAACATTCTGGGAGATTACCTGCACGTAATGGAAATGGCATTCAACATTTCACAGTGACTTGGTAATCCTTTTCTGCCTAGTTAACCATTTGTTTTATTTTGTGTTTCTAAAGTTCTAAAATTTATTAAACCATCGTGGAAGAACACCCTCAACAACCCCATCATTCACCTAGAATGCAAATATTACCTCCTCTACCTCCATAGGAAACACCTGGTTGTCAAAAGAATAACATGAAGAAAACTAAAAAAATTGTTACTTCGAAAGCTACCCCTTCTGGAACTACATCTAAAATCAACCAATAAAAATTGTCACTTCCCATAAGTACTGAACTCGAAATCACATCTTTACCAGCTGGTGAGTCTGACACGGTTGAAACTGAAGCCCTTGAAAATTCACTACCTGAGGTCATTGAACCTGAATTTCCTAATTCAGATACATTACAACCTGATATTATACAACCTTAGGAACCTCAGTTAACTAATTATGTTACTTCAGAGCCTTCTTCCTCTCTTCCTTTTCCTTTGAATAAACCAAAACTCATATATTTCAGTCATGATAGAGAAAAGATTCCACCTGGTATTTATAGTATTGAGGAAATTATTGAAGAAGAGTCTCAAACTTCCTCTCCTATCAATTTAAGAGTGACTCCTCTTTATCAAGCTCATCCTTTCCTTACTCCTCATACTCCAATACAAGCTCATTTTCCTAGCACACCTTGTTTCAACTCACCTTTGAATTTCCCTCAAAAAACTTCTTTGGAAATTTTAAGGGAAGTTTAACCATGACGTAGTCAACGACGGTTTTTCAACTTGTATCTGGTATCATGAGAGAGTCAACCAAAGTTGCATCTACTTCCATGTTTGTGATTTCACCAGAAACCCATTGGTATGGCGATCCCTCAGTGCCACCTGGCTACGAGTTATTATCTGGAACCTTATCTGGTGTGTCAACTAGTCCATGGACCTCTCCCTTGTCGTCGTTATCTATAGTGTTATATGGTACTTATTTAATGAGCACCTCACAACTCGTACAGCCTATTGCACCCAAAAATTCTTTGGAAAATAAATATGGTTCATTTGTTAATGGATATGGACATTTAAAATAGTCTATTCCATCCTATATTAGGTACCCTCCTCCTGGGGGAATCATGCCTCCATATTCTCCTTATCCCTAGATAGGAGGGAAACCTATTGTTTCTATTTCTCCATCTCTTGATCAAATGTCACAAGTTCGTGTTCCCTCTTATTCGAGTCTTGCATTTCTGGGAATGGCTTCTAATCCTTGGATTCACATTTTTTCTATTCTAATTGGTTTGGTTTTGAATAGGATTTTCGTTTCTCAACCTGTCGCAGTCACACCCCAGGTTCCTACATGCCAACCCACTCAATCTATGCCTCAAACTGCCCAAGTTTTATCTCAAATGATTCAACCTGTCGAGGTTGCACATCAAATAATACATGTTCCACCAATATCTGGGATCTCTCAAATCCCATATACCCATCCTATTCAGGGTGCATTGAAAACCCCACCACTTGGTCAGTTTATTCCTCAAATGAAAGTAAGTTAACCTGTATATGGTATGGATCAGGTGTCAACCAGTCAACTTAATGTAGGGATGATGCATAATACCTCAGGGAAACCTTTCCAAAATATTCCACAAATACTTATTGGTTAAACTACCTTTCCACAAATGCCTTATCAAGGCCAACAAATTCAAACACAACCTTTTCAAGTTTATCTCAGAACTGGACAGTCTGGATATGTTTATCCTGGTTTCCAAAATTCACCTTATCTTCGAATGCAAATACCTATTTCTAAGCCCATTCCATCATACCCAAGATTTACTCCACCAGACTTTAATAGGAAATTGTCATTTGTAGAAAATCTTGAATTTCCATATTTAACATATCTTACGAATGATCCTATTTGTTACTCTCCTTACTGGTCGACTAATCCTACAAAAATTTCGAGTGATATCCCAAAATTCAACGGAAATATTGGAGAAGACTTGTCTAGTCATGTTATGACTTATCATTTATGGTGTTCATCCAACTTCTTAAATTACGATTCGACTCATTTACGACTTTTCCAGAGAGCTCTTATTGGTACGATAACTAAGTGGTATGTTGAATTGCCACAAGCTTCGATTAACAATTTCAATGCCTTGGTAAGTACGCTCTTGACACATTTTCAATTACCTATCTGATATGAAACTAGAATCGAGATTTTGACCTCGTTGAAACAATTTGACTCCACTCACATTTTTTAACATATTCAAGAGTCACGACGTCGATGTCGTCTGGTAAAAAATTCATTCCTGATCAATTATTGGTTGAATGGTTTATCAAATCTTTGTTACTATCCTTAATTTAATACGTTGATAAAGACAAATTTGTTACTGAAGAGCAAGACATTTTCCGTTCCCAATACCTTGATCTCATTTATACTTAGTCTGGAATTCTCTACGAAAAGATACCCAATTCTCCGAGACCTTAGAAAACTATTCCACCACCTCACACCAAAGAATCACATGCTAATGATGGTATTATTGGTTCTGCAAGTCAACAGACAATGAGTAAAATATCTGGTTCATCTCCTGTTGTGGCTACTAAAAACCCATCATATGCTACTCCTATGACTACTACCAAGGTTAATTTCGTTCAATCTATGAAAGGAAAATCGCTGCAACCCAGAAATAAGAACAAAGGAAAAGGAAAGAAGAAGAAATATAATCCTTCGCATGAAAAAAACAACTAGTCTCCTGAGTAAAAATGAAAGCCTCATTATCCTTTCCTTATTCCTAACGAGGAAAAATTTACTCAAGGCTTTCCACATTAGGGTGAAGTTAATTAATTCCTAAAGTTGTCATCTAATGTGCCTATTGTGTTAACATATCTCGTTCCCAACCAGGAGAAAAATATGGTTGCAAGGGATCCAACTTCCTCTTCCCAAGTCTCGATGTTATCTTCCACCAAACAGAAAAATGAGATTATGGTGGCTACGAGAAATAAAGACTATGGTAACCCAAATCCCTCAACTTGTAAGGCTACTGATCAACTTTCCAGTTCCACCTCATCATCCACTTCAAATCCTTCTCCAAATGTGGTAGCAACTAAATTAACCATTAAACCTCCCAAAGGCATTATTCAAACATCAACATTCAATCCTCGTGCAAGAGCTGCACAAAAATATAATATAGTTGAGGACTTGGCTCAAGCCCCTTATGCTATGTTAACTCTCAAGGTTTTGTAGAATTGTCCTGCCTAGAAGAGGATTTTACTTTCCACAATTGGAGGCACAGATCCTTGAGATTCAAGTATTGTGGTATTCAATTACGAGAGTCATACTCCCAAACTTCCGCCAAAACTGACATTTATGATATAGGTTGTTGTTCGAAGTAAGACTATCCATCAAACAATTTTGGATGAAGGTTGTTCAACCTGTATCATGTCACTTTCCTATTGGAAAGTTGTTGGTTCTCTACAAATTAATCAGTTTCCCACTACTCTTAAAGCTTTTAATGGAAGGGTTTTTAAACCTTATGAAATAAATACATTGGAAGTAGAATTAGTTGGTAAAAAGGTTTCAGTAGAAGTTGAAATTATCAATGTACTATTGTATTATTAACTTTTACTGGGCTGCACATGGAATTATGCCACGATGGCTATTGTCTCGACTTATTTTAGGATGATCAATTTCCCTCACCAGGGGGGAATCATGGCTATCAATCAACTCACCTTTTTTTCCAATAATACTCAAACTATTGGAAGCATCCCTCTTGTGGGAAAATCCCATCAATCTTATCAACTTGTCAAAATAGGATTGCTTAAGAATTCCTCCTTGATGGTAAATTATTCACTCCCTCCTGTTGACACTCGTAATCTAGTTGCATCTATTAATATGATGTATTCTTTTACTATTCCGTTTGATCCATGGATAGTTCCAAACATTTCTAATGTTGATACATTTGGTGACTGCATGTCACTCAGTCCTATTGAATTGGAATACAAATCCATATACTTGGTCTGTTCGATGATAGATTGGGTTGATCACTCCCAAGATTTTGGTTCATCTTCTAATTCTTTCTATGGCACATTCTCTATTGATGAAATCACCATGGAAATAAAGATGTTAGGTGATGCACTGTGGGATGAAAATCATCATTGCTCCTCCTTGCCAAAAAAAATTGAGAGTAAACTTGGAGATATTTATTCAACCATTATTATTGATACATTTAAATATTCCCTATCCATTCATGACATCGGTTATGAGAATAATGTAGATAATATTAAAGATACTATTCCTCTTGATATTTTGATTAAACTCGGAGTTTTCAAAAATTTCCATATTGGTGCATATTTCTCCCTTGATGAGGTCAAGATTTATAAAGCCCTTTTTCAAGAATTTAGTGACGTTTTCGCATGGATATATGAAGAAATTCTAGGTATTGATCCAAGTATCGTAGTACATGAGATTAAAACCTATTTGGATGCTAAGCTAGTTCGAAAATGCTTACATATGGCGCAGCCTATGAAAGTTGTTGCGATTAAAGTAAAGGTTGAAAAACTTGTGTGTGCTAGTTTTATTGACTCGGTTCCTCTCACTGGTTGGGTATCGAACATAGTCCCTGTGATTAAGAAACAAGGAAAAATTTGAGTATGTGTCGACTAGCGAGATATTAATCGTGCTTGTCCTAAAGATAACTACAAAACCCCGTTTATCAACCAAATTGTTGATGACTGTGATGGAAATGAAGATTTTTTGTTTATGGATGGTTTTTCCGGTTACAATCAAATCAACATACTCCCATTAGACCAACATAAAACTACCTTTATATTTCCATGTTGGTGTAACTTTCTAGAGGGCTATGAATTATGCTTTCCATGATATCAAGCACATTGTACTACCCTATTTGGATGATTTACCTTCCCAATCCAAACATCGTTAGGATCATCCAATACATCTTAAGGCTATTTTATTATGTTTTTGGCATTACAATACCAAGTTAAACCCGCACAAAATCCGATTTTGTGTCCAATTTGGTAGACTTGTCAGCTTTGTTGTGTCGAAGCAAGGAATTCTTATCGATCCACTGAAATTACATGAAATCCTTGATTTTATGGCACCTTCCTCATTTGTTTAGTTATAACGCCTCTAAGGGAAGGCTAAATTTATACAAATATTTTTCCCAAACTATGCAGATTTTTCCAAAGGATTTACTCGCATATTAAAGAAAGGGATTCCCTTCCCACCCAAAATTTTTTTTATGCTTTGAAATATGTTTTGGTTCGAGCATCATTGTTGTATCCCCTTGATGATCAATGCGAATATTTTTTGTATCTTATTGTGGATGTTACTACCATTTATATGGTATTGGTCCAAGAAGATCACCTAGGGGAGGAAAATCCCATTTATTATTTGATTTAGAAGTTAAATGACACTAAAATCAAATATAATCACATTTAAAAGTTAGCTTTGGAAACTGTTCAACGTGTCCAAACATTTCACAACTACATTCTATTTCAGAAGACTATGGTAGTTTATGATTACAACCGGATGACATGCATTTTGTCACGACAATTGCTGGGGGAAATTACTCCAAGTGGATTGTTATTCTATAAGACTTTTATTTGGAATTCATCAAATAAAAATATAATAATTCCTTAGTCTTCGTTGAACTAATATGCAACCATCCCTCATCCGAAACCGAGTCTACTTCTGATGATTATATTCCATATGAGTGGTTGTTTATGATTGATTCATCTGATCCTTGGTATGGAGATATCATCATATATCTCCAGACACAAAATTTCCACCCTAATAGCTCTCATTCTAACCAGTGACGTATATGATACCAGGAAAAATTTTACATTATAATAGGTGACACACTTTATCACCATGGTGTCGATACGATATTTCAACGATGCCTCACTCATGAGGAGGCTAAGAAAGATTTATTATTTGAGTCATAATTTAAATGACACTAAAATAAAGTATACTCACGTTGAAAATTTAGCTTTTTCAATTGTTCAAGTTGTCCAGATATTTTTCCACTACATTCTACTTCAGAAGACTGGTAGTTTATGATTGAAACCTGATGACATACATTTTGTCACAACAATTGTTGGGGGGGGAAGCACTCCAGGTGGATTGTTATTCTCAAGGAATTTTATTTGGAATTCATCAAATAAAAATCTAAGAAGTCCTTAGTCTTCATTGAACTAATATGCAACCTTCCCTCATTCGAAACTGAGTCTACATCTGATGATTATATTCCAGATGAGTAGTTGTTCATGATTGATTCATCTGAGCGTTGGTATGGAGATATCATCATCTATCTCCAGACCAAAATTTTCCACCCTAATACCTCTCGTTCTAACCAGTGACATATTTGATACTGGGCTAAAAATTACATTATAATTGGTGACACACTTTATCACCGTGGTGTCGATACGATATTTCAACAATGCCTCACTCATGAGGAGGTTGAGAAAGGTTTATTATATGAGTCAGAATTTAAATGACACTAAAATCAAATATACTCACGTTGAAAAGTTAGCTTTGGAAAATGTTCAAGTTGTTCAAAGATTTTGCCACTAAATTCTACTTCGGAAGACTATGGTAGTTTCTGATTGCAACTCGATGACATACATTTTGTCACGAAATTTTTTGGGGGGAAAGTACTCCAAGTGGATTGTTATTCTCCAATATTTTTATTTGGAATTCATCAAATCAAAATCTAATAAGTCCTTAGTCTTCATTGAATTGATATCCAACTTTCCCTCATCCGAAACTGTGTCTACATCTGATGATTCAATTCTAGATGACTGGTTGTTTATGATTGATTCATATGATCCTTGGTATGGAGATATCATCATATATCTCCAGACCCAAATTTTCCTCCCTAATAACTCTCACACTAACTAGTGACGTATTTTATACCAGGCTACAAATTACATTATAATTGGCGACACATTTTATCACCATGGTGTCGATACAATCTTTCAATGATTTCTCACTCATGAGGATGCTGATAAAGAATTAAATGAATGCCATGCTGGGGCATGTGGCGAACATATGTCTAGCTATGCCACCACCCGGAATTTTTTGTGAGCTAGTTAGTTTTGGCCAACCATGTTTTGAGATTGCATCATTACACTCCAAAAGTGTCACACTTTCCAGATCTATGATCATAAAACCCGTGCTCGACATGCTCCTATGTATCCATTTATTGTCGTTGGACCCTTTGAAAAATAGGGCATTGACTTCATGACATGTAACCCTCATTTAGTTGAGAGGCATGGCTACATAATTTTGGTTGTATATTATTTTACAAAATAAGCCAAAATGTTCCTACATATAACAATACTGATGAAACAAATACATTATTCCTTTTTAATCATGTCATTTCTAGATCTAGTGTGCCAAAATTTATTATTACTGACCATGGGAAACATTTTCAGAATCACATGATCTTTGAGCTTTCTTCTAAGTTGGGAATTCCACATGATATCTCAACTCCCTATTGCCCAAAATACAATGGGCAGGTAGAAGCTATTAATAAAGTTTTGAAAACAATGTTTCAATGCATGATAGGGATTCAAAAAATGAATTGGCACCTCATCCTTTTTGCAACTTTGTGGGAATATTGAACATCTATACAAACTACAACTGGATTCACACCCTTTCAATTGGTATGTGGTCTAGAAAAACTCCCTCCCATTGAATGTGAGATTCCATCTATGAATTTTGTTGTCGAACTTCTCCCTGCCACTTATGTAGAAGAAGATCATTTTTTGCATCACGTCTAGATGAAACCTAACATGATGCCGAGATGACCAATGAGGCCCACAAGAAACACATCAATGCATAATATGACAAGAATGTTAAACCTCATGCCTTATTGGAAGGTAATCTAGTTCTTTTGTATGATCATGAAGTCGATAAGTTAGGGGCTAGGAAGCTTGAATTGATGTGGCTAGGCCCGTATATAGTTAAACATGTTCTTGTGAAAGGGGCTTATGAGCTCATTTCTTTTGATGGAATCTCTTTGGCATAGCCCAAAGATGGGTTGTACCACAAAAAATAATATGCCTAGGTTACCTTTGCATAGTTATTGTGTACATATTGTATAGGCGTGTTGGTTTGTTTGCAGTGTGTTTTCCTTCGAAGTTTCCTACCATCTCTATTAATCTTGGATTACATTTGATTTTCATATGACAATATTCCTTCAGCAATATGTTGGTTACGCTGATGGCGCTAGCTGTAGTACTCAAAACCTTTCCTCCTCCACATGGGCCATTTATGCTCCAAATGGAGAGTTAATGAACTTACAAGGGATTTTTATCATTCTCTCAACTAATGACATCGTTGAGTATAATACAATGATTGAAATATTGTCTGACACTATTTCATGTGGCCTTCACCATTTGATGGTCAAAATTGATTCAAAACTCATAGTACTACATCTGAACAATGTCTGTTCAATACAAAGTCCAACTATGCTTTGCATGCTTTTAAGGGCTCACATTCTAGAATGAAATTTTGATTACATTCAATATCAACATATTCCTAGAAGTCTATGTTTGTTATATTTCCTTCCCATTGAATGGAGAAACTAGGATCAATGTGCACTAATTCAAAATTATACCTAATCGAAGAAATACATAATGCAAAGGAAGATTAAATTATCTACCCATGGAGACATATTGAATCACCCATCTAAAGGGAATCTAAGAGATAGAAAAGAATAGAAAGCAAGAAACCTTCACATGACCATGGTTTGGAGGTGGATTTTTTAGGAGAACCAATGAGAAAGTGATTTTTTCTTACTAAATCAACATATTGATTGTGCAAGTGAAGCCTGGACATAGAAAAAATATATATGAAGGACAAACATTACCAAATTAATGAGAACTATGACCTCAAAGCAAGAGGTCTAGCCCTAAAAACCCATATTTTTGCATAAAAAAACATGAAAAATGCACCTCAAAATCCAAAACTTGCGATCCAACATCACCATTTTTCCATTTAGAGTTAAAAATACAACATTTTTCAGCCATTGCCATTAAAAACCAAATCTCATGTCTATGAAAGACATGTAAAAAACATTTTGAAATGCAAAAGTAATAAAGCAACATCAAATTTTTTTAGGGTTAAAATTTACACAATTTTCAACCCAATAAAACAAAAATTGCATGCCTTCAAGAGAATAAATGTCATTAAAACACTAGATCTAATTATAATAATTTATTATAGATATATAATAATAAATAATTATATATTAATTTTGTTATTCTAATTATAATTAATAGTATAATGTTTATAAATGTAAAAATATTAATTAATATATTATATTATTAATAGGGAACTTTTGAGAAATAATATATTGTTCGTAGGAAAATTAGTATATTATAAATGTTAAAAGTATAATCTAATATATTAATTAATATCTAATTACCCTTAATTAATGTATTATATAAGCAATAGTGAATTTTTAAACATTAATAAAAATGTATAGGGAGATTGGTATTTTAATGATTTTTAAAATTCTAATATAGTATATTAATTAAAAGTATAATAAGATGTATAAATTAATAATTAGAAATGTCCTAATGGGTGTAGTTCAATTGGTGATAACTGTATTATGAATACAATGTGAAAATTTGAGGTTTTAGGCTCAAATTATATGATTTACAATGTAAGTTGTGCGTGGGGGAGTGTATGGGTTCACCTGGAAGTATAATGGTAGCAATCAGAATCGACCCTGTTTCAAGCGAGTGCATGCCTAGCCCAATTTTAGATTCCTCTAGACAAAAAAGAAAAGGAAAAAATATTATTTAGAAAATAATATAAGTTAATGTATAAGGACCTACTATACTTACTCAATCAACAAAATAAATAAGAGATAAGGGAACCTAAAGGGGAATCTCAAGGAAAAAAGAAGCTCAGGGAAAGGGGAGACAATGGAAAGAAATTTAAAGGGTGGAAGGAGAGAGGACGAATAAAGAACAAAAAAAAGAGGGAAAGATAAGGGGGAAAACAAGGAGAAAGAGCAATGGAAAGAAAGGGATACTAGAAGAGAGGGAGGGGGAGATAATGGAAAGGGAAAACATGAAAGAACATTGGAAATTTGAAGACAATCATAGATAGGAAATGAGAGAAAGGAAAAGAAAAGTAGAAGGAACAAGATAAGGAGGGAAATACATAAATGTTGGAAAGTTAACACAAAGGGTAAGGAGGAAACGATGAAAGGAATAGCATCCTAGGAAGAAAGGACAATAGATGAGGCATAAGAAAGAGATGAAGGAAGGAAAAGAGGGGGGGAAAGGAGGAAGGAGTAAGAGTTAATGCAATCATAGAGATTCCATGGCAGGGAAGAAGGAGGGGGGAAATGGGAAGAATAAACCAACCAAATTAAAGAAGGGAGAATGAAGAAGGGAAAGAAAGAAAGGACCAACCTAATAAAATATTTCATAATTTTTCTTAATTATATTATAATTTTTTTTTAAATATTTAATTTTTAATCCTTTTCCTTTTTTTTCTAAAATTTTTATTTTTTTATTTTCTTAAGTTTTAATATTTTATTATTATTTTGAAATTTTAATTTATTCATTTAAAAAATAATAATTGATTTTTCCCCGTGAATTTTTAAGGAAGAAAGGTGTTTTTAATTTTCCTTCTAACAAAAAAGTGGTTTTTTCTCCTCCTCTTCTTTAACTGATTTTTTTCTTTAAGAAAAATATTTACAATTATTTTTCTCAATTTAAAGTTTTTAATGTAGGTTATTTAAATAAATCAATTATAATTAAAAAAAACATTTAATACATATTTATTTTTTCAAGATGGTCACTTTGCATTATATCAAATGAGGATTACATAGACCAACATATTTTATGCTATTGGTCCATCTGAAGGGAAACCAGAGTAGTAATATAATTTTAGAGTCTTTAGGTTGCTTAGAACTCATCTAACTAGAGAAAATTGTAAATAGAAACTCATAAAAATAGGTTGGTTGTCATACCTTGACATAAATCGACATGAGAAGACAAAAATTACTACAAGTGCTGCAAGAAAAAAAATATTGAGTCATAACAACTATTGGGAAGAATCTGTAGGTATCCATGTTGGCTGGTCATTATCCTCATTTGAGGAGAAGGATATGTTGGTTAATCCCTTGGATATAATGATTAACTTTCAGTCTATATTATTAATTTTTTCCTCCAACTCTATCAATATGATAGAATTCTACCAATGAGTCCTCTTGTACCTCCCTATGCCACCTACAATATTCAAACGTCGTTTAATGTTATGCCAACTTCATTCAATGATTGTGAAATGATGGGAGTACATGAAATGAACCAAGTAAAGTTGGAGTCGCAATACCATTTCATGTGAGCTGGGATCATATCAATGTGGGGTGGAATGCCCGCTCTTAGGAACATTCCTTGGGGGATAAGGTCCTTCATAGCCAGTCCTTGACAGTGAGTTCAAATGGATTCTAGAATGTTCAAACTCCAATCCAATTCAAGGGGATGATTTTTTATGCTGAGAACAAATGTGGCTAGCGTGTTAGCTAGTTTGTTTCCTTCTCTACATACATGAGAGAGGAGGGGAGTTATTATTTTTTATAGGAGTTTTTACGAATCACCTATTCAATATTTCAACCTCTAACTCTTGGAAAATTTGGAAGTATCTTATCCACATTGCATTTTGTGGAATACATTGATAATGTTCTTGGAATCTCCTTCAATAGTGAGCTGGTGAAATTGTTTGAAAATAGAAATTGTGAGACCCTACTCTTAGGCCCAAATTTCAACAACATTATTAGTGTTTAAGCCTATGGATCTTGCATAAACATGTAGAATATTTCCATTAATGTTACTAAATATTCCACTACAATTATCTTGGATTGGATTTCCTTTTGAGGCCTCGTCAACGTTAATTTGGATGAAGTCCTCTTGGGTTAGGGGGAAGAAGGAAGGGCTAGAAGGGAAGAAATTGGGGACAAATGGAGTCTACCATAAGGTATAGGGGGAGAGAGCCATTTTGGTTAGATTGATTTTTTCAGGTTGATTGCATTCCCAATATTTATAGGACTGAGGAAGAGAAGGCATTGTTTCCCTTATTGATTTAGTAAAAAATGCCAAATAAAGTATTTGGAGGCCCTTATATTCTTAAATTTTTGTTTATTACACCCTTCTAAATATCCCTAGGATGAATCTTGGGATTAATTTCCATGCTCTATTGAGAATGGGATTAGTAAAAGTGGAGTCACATCATAATTGTAGAGTGGAGAGGAAATTATTTTTTACTATGTTGGTTTGTCAAAAGAGCATAGCAAGGTGGTCCGAGATAGAAGAAGAGAAGCTACAACTGGTTAGAATATGCTTTCCATTTTATAAATTGGAGAAACATAGAAGGAATATTAAGGGGCCTTGAGATCCATGACTTTGAAGCTTGTGCCATGCCAAATGTTTGCTCCATAATAGAAGCCACAAAAAGAGAGTGATTTTGGGTTAGTGTTTAAGATTTCATATTTTATGACATTTTCCTTGATCATCCTCAACTTTGTTTCTTGTGGCAAGATTGCAAGATTTAGAGAGGTTGACATTTCTTGTAGGATGGTAAACCTAATGAAGAATATCATTTCCCTCTTGAACCATAATTCTTCTATTTTTTAATTCTTTCTTGATAATTATGCTTTCATTTTGGGAGGTAAGCTCAATCCATATCTCATATGATGTCCAGTTGTACGATTGGAAAGTTTAAGGGGATTGTTCCCAATAATATGAAACTAATATTTAGCCCTTGGAGATGAGGGAGTCCCTAGTTGGGTGGATTTGTTCATTTTGTGCTAATTTTGGCCACTAATGACACAAGTCATCCCAAACCAATGCACTATTCCTGCTTTTGATTTCTGAAAAGCTATGCTCCTCGAAAAGATGTTTGTTTCTCCAAGAAACATTCCATATATGAGAACCACTAATGTTTCTCAGCATTCTAATGACCTGAGATTTCAAGGTATTGGGGGCATACTTACATTTCCACATTTTTCTCCATAAAGCCTAATCCATCCCCACCAAGTTTTAGCACTTAAGGATATGT
Source organism: Pinus albicaulis (assembly GCA_034641835.2). Classification (NCBI taxonomy): domain Eukaryota; kingdom Viridiplantae; phylum Streptophyta; class Pinopsida; order Pinales; family Pinaceae; genus Pinus; species Pinus albicaulis. The sequence goes on along the minus strand of CM076582.1, from coordinate 585,012,023 downwards.
TGAGTATATCTAGATTGTAGGGACTAAGGCCTCTTTCTTTTATAAACAAAAAATTTTGTCGCATGCAACTAAAGCCCATTTTTCAATCTCTTTTGTTGCCCCGTGAGAAGAAGTTGTGTTGAATATTTCTAATCTCATTTAGGATGGATTTAGGGGAAGCCATTTTTAAGAGAAGATATGTGGTGAAGGATTGAAGTACAAATTTGAGCAAGATCAAGAAATTGATTGAGCGATTTGAAAGTCCAATAATAAATTTTAGCTTCAAATTTAAGAGGAATATTTTCCCATATGTTTTGTTTAAGAGGATTTCCAATTAAAGGGATTCCCGTGTATTTGGATGGAAGAGAGATCCTTTAAAAACTAAGTAAACAAGATATGTGAATTTGGGTAGGTAGTGGTGTATTAAAAAAGAATATTTGGTATTTTTTCACGTTAATGGAGGTTCTTGAAACATAAAAGAAGTCTTGAAGGATGTTTTTAAGGGTTATTACAGACCATTTTGCCACATCTGTTCAATAGGCCTGAAAACCAAATCAATCAACATCCTTGAACACTTTGTCATATTCCGATTGCAAATCCCTAAGCATCACCTCTCCAAAAAGTCCGAGTTTTTGAGTCAATCAACTCAAAAAAATTATTTTTATCCCTAGTGCACCTTGTATGCATGCCCACCTACAATGGTTGTAAGTTTCATAACTAAAAACTTGCACTAATGAATGTAAGTTTCTCTACTGTCTAGGTGCGATGGTTCTAGAATTTCGGGAAAATTCAAAAATATGTTTTAATATTCTCATTCCATAAGCTTATAAGGTGGTTTTAATCATTTACCCTGGATATATATTTCAACTTCCTACTTGATCCTACTCTAGTGGTCATATCTCTTATCCCTTGAGATTATCCTCCCTCATAAGTGGATCTCAAGCCTAGATTGGTAAATCCTAAATTACCGTGTTTACCCTATAAATTTACTACCTCCCATGGAGTCTGGGTGGGATTTCAGAGATTGTTAGTGCCCTCATGATGCTTCTTTGAGATTAAGGAACCATCATCCATATGCATTAGGGTTGAATGTGGAGGTTTTCTTTGTGGGAAGGAAGGACAAAAAAATTTGGGATACATCTACAAAGTCAACTTCTATATATGATTGTAACTCTCTCCTTTATTTATTAATGCAAAAAGTACTTTATTTTCCTACACTTGTGTCATGTTGATGATTATGTATTTCAAATCCATTTTGACTCATTGATTAGAGATATTGGATTATTCTATGTGGATATTTTAGTTCCTTTGGTTGTTATAGTAATTTTTGTAGTTTCCATTTATAGTGTGTGGAGCTAGTATTGGAGCTTACAAGCGAAGAAAGAGGAGGAATTACTACGGATTCCAGGTAGGACTCTCTTCCATATTCCAATCTCTCTAAGGAAAACATAGATATTTTTTCCCTCTATTTTTCTAGATCAGACCACTAGATATAGGGAATTCATTTTTGTTCACATAAGTTAATTTTACATTTAACAAATTGGTGACCATACTAGAGATCGTCATTTCCCTTAGTGGTTTCCTTGGCCTTAGCATTGTTTCACCTTTCAAAGTGACCTCAATTAACTTATTTAGATAGTAATTGACCTCAAGAAAACACATTTTTTAGCTTGGTTGGGTTTCTTGCGTCATGTTTTGACCAATTAACCCAAACACACTCTTTGTTATGAGACAAGGCGACCCAACACACCCTCTTCTCCCTGGAACTGTGTTGATGCACCCTGGTGTCTATTATTCACCTGCGCTGATCCTGTAGGATGCAAAAAATTGTATTCCTTTGCCTTTCTCTTCATTATGCTTTGGTCCATAAATTTTTTATTGGGTTTCTAAGTTTGTTTGTTCCTCTTAAAATCCTTCATAGTTTTTGCATTTGGTTTTCTTATCCTTTGATGAAAATTTATTTGGGTTTTTCTTCCTTCTTATCAATTAGTTTTTTGTAAACATTTGGATTGATTTTTGTTTGGCTTGAATAAATTCATGGTATAGTCATATTCTGTGTGATTTATTTCATCAATAATCTAGCTGCATCGTAGTTTTCATTTTATTTGAAAATTAAGAGGAAATAAATGAAAATTTTCATTTTTTGCATCATATAGGGTTTTTAATTTACATTAGATCAATTGCATTAACAGATCTACTTAGGAAGTTTTGGTTGTTTCATTCTTGTGTGTTATATTATTCGTTGTTTATTCCCTCTCGTATATATATGTTCATTGAAAATAAATGAGTTATTTTTATAATGCTAGATTGGATTACATGGAATTTAGGTTGTGAGCCTTGAAACTAAAATATAATTGAAGCTTAACTCTAAAATTTACTCAAAAAATCTAAGGAACATTTGGACCATTAACCACACACATAGAGGTTTAGGATAGAGATGTGTTCCAATGTCATTAAATATAGGATTTTTTTTTTACTTATATGCATTACGTTCTTGGGGTAGTTGGTATTCCACATACGTAAGTATAACATACCGTTCTCCACGTACCCTTGAGTATATCGGGTTGTGCTCCACATAATACTTCCTATTGTATAAGATGCATTAGAAACAAATATCACATACTATGCTTCCACGTACCTCAAGGTATATTTTGGAAGTCCCTAATAGGTTTCTATCTCACCATAGGTAACCGAGTCGGACGCCTTGTCCACTGTGATACACCGAACACAACATTTTAAGATATTTCTTGCATGTAGTGGAGAAAATATTCCACAGTTCACAGTGACTTGGTAATCCTTTTCTGCCTAGTTAACCCTTTGTTTTATTTTGTGTTTCTAAAGTTCTAAAATTTATTAAACCATCGTGGATGAACACCCTCAACAAACTCCTCGTTCACCTAGAATGAAAATATTACCTCCTCTGCCTCCAGAGGTAACACCTAGTCGTCAAAATAATAAAAATACACAAAGTATAGAAACTGGTACTTTGGAAGCTACCCTTTTTGGAACTACATATAAAATCAACCAACCAAAATTGTCACTTCCCATAAGTACTGAACCCGATATAACATATTTTCCAGTTGGTGAGTCTGACACAGTAGAAACCGAAGCCCTTGAAACTTCACTACCTGTGGTTATTGAACCTAGATTTCCTAATTTAGATACATTACAACCTAAGGTTATAAAACTTTAGAAACCTCAGTTAACTAAGCCCATTACTTCAGGGCCTTCTTCCTCTCTTCCTTTACCTTTGACTCAACCACAACCTGTATATTTCAGTCGTGATGGAGAATAGCTTCCACCTAGTATTTATAGTATTGAGGAAATTACTTAAGAATGTTTTTCAACTTCCTCTCCTTTCCATTTAAGAAGGACTCCTCTTTATTGAGATCGTTATTTCCTTACTCCCCATACTCCAATACAAGCTGCTTTTCCTAGCACACCTTGTTTCAACTCACCTTTGAGTTTCCCTCAGAAAAATTCTTTGGGAAGTTTAACCATGACTGAGTCAGCGATGGTTTATCAACCTGAATTTGCTACCTTGAGCGAGTCAACCAAAGTTGCATCTACTTACATGTTTGCAATTTAACCAGAAACCCATTGGAATGGTTGTTCGTTTTTTCCACCTAGCTACCCGTTAATATCTGGAACCTTTTATGGTGTGTCAGCTAGTCCATGGACCTATCCCTTGTCGTCGTTATCTATAATTTTATATGGTACTTATTGGATGAGCACCTCACAACTCGTACAACTTGTCACACCCCAACCTTCTTTGGAGTAGAAATATGGTTCATTTTTTAGTGGATAGGGACATTTAAAATAGTTTATTCCATCCTATTTTGGGTACCCTCCTCCTAGGGATTTGATACCTCCATATTCTCCTTATCCCCCGAGAGGGGGGCAACCTATAGTTTATATGTCTCCATATCCTAATAAAATGTCACAAGTTGGTTTTCCCTTCTATTCGAGTCCTCCAATTCCAAGAATGGATTCTAATCCTTGGAATCCCATTTTTTTTGTTCTAACTGGTTTGGTTTTGAATCAAATTTTTGTTTCTCAACCTATCGTCGTCACACCCCAGGTTCCTACATTCCAACCCACTCAATCTATGCCTCAACTTGCCAAAGTTTTATCTCAAACGAGTCAACTTGTCCAAGATGCACATTAAACAGATCATGTTCCACCAATATATGGGATCTATCAAATCCCATCTACCCAGCCTCTCCAGGGTGCATTGCAAACCCCACCACTTGTTTAGTCTATTCATAAAATGCAAGTAAGTGAACTTGTATCTGGTATGGATTAGGTGTCAACCAGTCAACCTAATGTATGGATGATGCACAATACCTCAGGGAAAAATTTCCAAATTATTCCACAAATCCCTATTGGTCAAACTACCATTCCAAAAATGCCTTATCAAGGCCAGCAAATTCAAACACAACCATTTCAACCTTTTCAAGGTTATCTCAAAACTAGAAACTTTCGATATATTTATCTTGTTTTCCAAAATAAACCTTATCCTAGAATGCAGATATTGTTATAACATCATTTATAACCTCTACATACTTGATTATTTATGTATTGGCCTTGGGTAGTCCTTTCCATTCAGACTTGGTCCTTTACCTAAAAAAATATATTTTGAATTCCATATGTGACTCTGCCCTCTCAAAAGCACATGTAGACGCGGGTCCATCTATATCCTATCCACGTATATAATTTAAAATATTAAAAAAATATAAAACTCCCTGTTATTTGGGCGGGGTTTACGGGTTACACTGGAAGCCTACCTACAGGAGCCTGTGGCCAAACTATTTCCCAACTGAAAAAACTGTTTTGAGGAAGTATAAATACAGCTCATGGGAAGGCCTAAAGGGGAGAGAGAGATAGTTATTGATACTATAGCATGTTAGTCCCAGATTAAGTCTGATTATCCCTATGCCTCCTGCACTTCCCGGGTTGAGGAAACCCTTTTTTCCCTCTTTAATATGTTCACCTCCTTTATGTGACATCCTTGTGCACCTTTATGGAAGAAGATTGTTGAGGCTTGGGCTGGATAGATTCGGAGGATGGTTTCACTTGGAGCCGTGGCTGAATCAAGTGGTATTCGTCCAGATATTTTACGTACATCAATAAATAAGCTTTGTCCCATTCCTGATTTTGTGATATTTAATGATTTTATACATGTTAATGATCTTGTTATATTTGATTTCATGTTATTTCTATAAGCTTATAAGATACAACCACTGACATCTAGAACATGTATGCTTTTACAAATAGTATATGTGCTTTTTTGAATGAGTTGTAGGTTTTGAAGCACGTGGAGGAGCATAGGGTTTGAACCCTGCAGGAACGACCTCAAACATAGGACATATGGGTAAGGTCACTTCTCCCAAGTTTACTAGTTTAAGCATTAGGACCTTTAGTTTTCTTTCTTTTTGTTGTTGTATGGCTCATGCTCTGTTAGGGTCCTCAACCAAGACCCTAGGGTAGTTTCTCCTGTAACAAAATTGGCGACTCCATTGGGGATTACATCCATGTAATTCCTATTTTGTTTTGTTTCTTTCTGATTTGGGTTCTCTGATTAGTCTGATCACTTTTCTAGTTTTATTGGTTCTTATCCATCCAGGCAAAAGTCCTGATCTTCTGGACCAGGCTTGGATTTTTTATTTTTTATTTTCTGCCTATTTTATACACATTTTTTAGTGTACATAGTGACGTATATACACATTTTTGTCCAAATAAACATGTGTATACGTGGGTTTCCTTGTACACAGTCGCGTATGCACACTGGTTGTTCACTACCAAGTTGCGTATGGCTAGTTTCAAATGAAAAATTGATATTTGGAGTCCTGTAAGGTTTTTGTTTCCTGTTCTTGGCCATTGATGTGGAACCTTTGATGTTTTTACATAGTGTTTATGTCTGCTATGTATCAATTTCTCTCTTTCTTGATTGAAAACCTAGTCAACCTAGGGTTTACCTTGCTTTGTGAAGTTTCAGTTTTTGGGTTTTGCACCAAGGCTTCTTTCTAAGGTTCTTGGTTGTTCTGACATTTCAAGACAGTGATTTTGTGTCGTTTTTCTCATGCTTAGCCTTTTCATTGCTTCACTTTTGGATTTTTTCTTGTTGGATTTTTTGGTTTTCATGGTTTCTAGAGAAGAGCTTTTCTAGCAAATCTTGAATTGTCTTCTTGGTTTTCCTAAAGTTTCTTTGATTGCTGGAGCTTTATACTGATCTTCAGGTTATTTGCTTGAGTTATTTATCTCGTTCTGTTTCTTAATTCCTGTCATGAAAGTGACATTGTTGGATTCAGGAATTTGAGGTCTGTTTTTTCCCAACTTGGTGATTTGGAGTCTTGAGTAGTTTTTACTTTCTCAAAGAGATTTTGTTGCTTCCTTAAAAAGAAAAAGGCTCAAAAAAAATTTTGTTTTCCTTTTATTTTTATTTTTGGTTTTTTTTTTAATGTTTTTTCATCGTTTTTGGAGAAATTTTTAAGTTTGTCATTTGGTCGGATTGCTTGGTTTTGAGAGAAGTTATTTGTTGAATTTGTCTCTGCTTGTACCAAGTTATTTTTTGGCATCATTGTTGAGGGAAGTTCTTGTTTTGGACTTGTATTTTCTTTTGTGTCAAGTGTTCAGATCTCTCTGTTGAGAAAATCATTATCTTGCTCTTTTAGAGTAGTCGTAGAATCGTGCATTTGGCATTGGTAGTTTTGCATTCGTGTAGTTGCACTATTAAGAATTTTTAGTTTTTTGTTAGATTTTGAGTGCGTGAGCATGAATATTGAAAAGAGAAAGAAAAATTATTTCTTTCATTAGTTTTTCGTATAACTTGTGTATAAATATCTTTCATCGAAGAAAAAATTGCATATGCCTATAGCAGGTTTCTATTGATTTCTCTTTTGCATCCAAAACATCACAAGTTACATCTCCGTTTACCCATGACTTAAGATAATAACCCTTAAAATCAAGCGCATAATTTAAAATGAACTAGAACTTTTTGAATTGGCATTAATATACATCAACTAGTCTAGGTCATTAGGGTCTTGGAATAGGTGAGTGGAGAGTTAACTCTCCAAGGCCACTCAAAATTTTAAGCTTAGAAGTTGACTAATGAGTGAAATCAAACATTGTTAAGCTGTCCGGGAAATCTCTCCTCTAGAGAGTCAAGCGTGAGGGCGAGTGAAAGCAGAGAAGAGAGATACCCCCTCTCTTATTTTCTAGATCCCAACCAAATACCATTCCGCCCAGCTGCCGAAATGAACTGGTGACCATAGTTTCTATTCCTAGGTATCACATATGTGACTGCGGGGGCCAATACCCATGGTACCTGAGGTAGACATTGCACCACATCCATTAGTACTTCTGGAGGGTGCCCTCGTGAAGCTTAGGTACTTTCACCGGAAAAGGATTTTTTTTTGAGGTCAACGTAACTGTTTATGTTACCTTCGCTAGTAGGCCTGGGGCGTAATTACCCTAGACTATTTTCGGAAGGTCCTTATTTTTTCTTTCTTGTATTTTGGTGTCTGGTCCTAATAACCCGGAGCGGAAATACTGAGAGTTAATTGATTGTTGAATCTCAAGGGCATTTTGCAGAGAATGCTCTTTGCTCCTAGACTGCCATATCTTTGTAACTTTTTGAGTCTGTATAAGTTCTCATAATAATTAAAAGTGGTTGACTGATCATTTCATCAATTAAGGAGGCTTCGTGGGCTTTACCCTGCAAGTGTTGAGCCTTCTTCTAGAAGGTTTAGGAGCAATTATAATGGTGATTTCCAATCAGTAGCAGTGAATGCATTAGAGAGTGATCCTCTGCTTGGGGCTATTATTTCTGAGGGTAGTCCTAGTGCTATTTTTGATTTAGAGAGGAGTACTCGACTCCTTTCTCGGGTCCTTTTTTTGATGGAAGAAGTTGAGGTTGAAGAAATTCCTAAACCTCCGGTTACTCCTTCCTCTCCTCTTCCTGCTAGTTTTCTAGACATTTTATTATACATTGTGCCTCCATCTCACATACCGACTAGCCCTCATATTTCTCCTGGTTTTATTTCGATGGCCATTACTAGGAACACAAATTTGAGTGTGTAAACTCCTCTTTCATCAGAAGGAGGAGGTACCATTGCTATATCGACCATCACTCCTAGTACTGCAATTTTTGGCTCTACCTCCATTCCATCTACGAGTGGGGGCACCCAAGATTTTACTTACCATAATAGTTGTCATTTGGGATGCCTCTGGTGTACCATCTCGCTTTCTTTTCATCATCGCATCCGTTGTCCCCAAATGACCACGTCCTGGCATATGGATAAGCCTCTTTTTCGTGTTTTTCCTTCGAAGTGGTCACAGTCCCTCACGAACCTTCCTTAGGTTCTTTGCCTTTCTCCATGCAAATTCAAGGTTTTAATCCTTTTCTAGGAGGTCAAAGTTCTAATGCTTTTCAAGGCTGGAACCCTGCTTTCAATGGTTTAGGAACTAGAAATAAGTTCATGTATGGTAAACAGGGGAATTTTCCTTTCTCCTCCGTAGGTGCCTCTCAGGAATTTTCTCCTTTCGCTAAAGCATAGAGCCCTTACTAAGGGGTCTCATCTTCATTTAATACTTCAATCGGGGGGAATGTTCCTGTTTATGGTAACCTTGCAATTGGAGGAGGTCCTACTCCAAGTTTATCTAGTCTAGAAGGTTTTCCTTATGGTCCAAATTCTTTTATGAACAATCCATGGCAGCCTGATGCCTCAGCAAATCCAGTTTGTTCTTTTCAGAATGTTGGGAATCCTTCCCCTAGTGGATGGAATTCTCAGGGTCCTCCATGCTTACCATTCCTTGCAACTCTAAATTTTCCAAATTTATCGAAGTTGACTAATGATCCTATTCGATATAGCCCAGGTTAGCCTCCAATTCCTACCAAGCTTCCATCCGATATTCCAAAATTCGAAGGGAATACTGGTGAGGATCCAGCCGACCATGTTATCACTTTCCATTTATGGTTCTCATCGAACTCCCTCATTGATGATTCAATTAGGTTGAGATTATTTCAGTGCACCTTAACTGGAAACGCTACTAAACGGTACATTGAGCTTACTGGGAACACTTTTGCTTCATTTGGTGAGTTGGATACCATGTTTTTGAATCATTTTCAGTTGCCCATTCATTATGATGTTGGAACTGAGCTTCTGGCCAATTTCCAATAAGATAAGGAAATGCACATTTTTTATCATATTCAGGAATGGATGAGAAGTAGGAGGCTCATTAAAGCCTATATTCCCTATGAATTCCTGCTTAAATAGTTCCTCAAATATTTATAACCAAAAATATTAAAGGATGTATCTCTTCTAGGGTATTCACTGAGGAGAAAGCTATCTTTAGGGCCCAACAATTGGAACTGATCTATTATCAATCTGGGATTCTTGATAAGATCTTGCCTGATGCTCCTCATTCCAAGATAGATATAGCCAAACTGAAGCCAGGCCCCATGTTGACGGGTTTGTTGGTTCAGTATACAGTAATAAATATAACCTTTTGAATCAATTGCAGCAGTTGTCTCTACAATTTTCTCCTTCTATTCAGGTTACGCCGTCGGTGTCTACCCCTTCCCAGCCCTTAACGATTAATGTTGTCCAATCCTCTAACCCTAAAGGAAATCAACAATCTGATGGGAATAAGAAGGGACAAAATAAGAAGAAGGATAATGATGGGAAGGCTAATGCGAAAAAATCTAATGATAATGTTGCAGAGGGTAAGAGAGAGTCGAAGAAGAAAGTCAAGTTTCCTTGCAAGTTATGCATTAGAGACAATATTACTTATATTTTCCCTAAGATTTAGGATGCTCAGTGCTTGTTACCTCAAAAAGGTTCCTCTAGTTCCCAGGATGTTCTGACTAACCCTTTTCCCCAAGGGCATCAAATTCTTACTGGCATGAATTCAAATACTGGAGCTCCCACAAGGGGCAACCAGGAGGGGGAAAATTCTTCAAATGTATACATGATGAGTTCTCACATTAATGTCACCACGAGATCATGTGATTATGGTGAATATGAAGCTTCAAAGGCTAAGTCCACTCCTAATAATTCTGAGCCACTCCATATTGAGAGGCCTGTAGTTGAGCCTATACCTCGCATTGCAAAAGGTTCTGTGAAATGTTCGACAATCAGCCCTAATGCCAAGGCAGCTCAAAGATACTCCATTGTAGAAGATCTAGCTCAGATTCCTTGTGCTATATTTGTGTTGGAGGTACTCTATTCATGCCCAACATAAAGGAGTGCTCTTCTCACTGTGATCAGGGAAATAGATCCAAAGAAATCTCTTATGATCACATTCAATATGTCAAATCTTAAGAAGAGGATTCCTCGTCATATGGATTTTCAGATCAAATCTACTTATCGGAAAATCAATATTTTTCGAATGGTAGTCGATGAAGAAGATTTAACATGTATCATGTTTATCTCATGTTGGAAAGCTATTGGATCACCGCAAGCTGTTCCTTCACCTACTCTGCTGATTGCATTTTATGGTCATTCTCACAGGCCACATGGCATTTTTCATGATTTTCCCATCTGCGTTGGGGGAAAATTCGTCAATATTGAAGTAGAAATAGTTGATGCCAATTTGGACTACACCCTTCCATTAGGACGAAATTGAACTTATGATATGGATGCCATTTCTTCATCATTATTTCACATCCTTTGTTTTCCCCATGAAGGGAGAATTATTACTGTTGATCATATAGACTATTCTCCGATAGATCCTAATGTATCCTCTGATTCTATTATTCCTTTGGTGAATGATGCCAAGAAACCTATGGAGAATATAGGATTCAATATGTATACCTTGTTGATGGGTACCTTTGATCTTCCGCCTCCTTCTTTTCATATCAATATTTCATCCTCTAAGGCTCCTAATCGAAGAGGGTTCTTCTGAACTCATTATTTTTCAGATCCTTGGACCTTACCCTCTCCTATGAACACATTAGAAGAGGGGAAAGTGGGTGGAATGTCATATCCTATATCTGCAGCAGAAATTGCATATCATTCTATTTTTGAATCTACAGATTATGATCCAGTTTCTCTTTCATCGAAGAATTTGAATGGAGATGTGGCCCCGACTTGGACACTTAACTCATCTTCTTCTTTAGACTACCTTGATATTGTTCTACCATTTGAGGAGGAAATCCTAGAGGAAATGATAGGTGTGGAAATACATTGGGATGATTTTCATCATTGGTCATATTTTCTACCAGATTTTTGTGAGGTTGAGTCTAGATTATCTAGTTTTGTGTCAACTAATCCTGTTCACCTGATTATGAACCCTTTGGCTCCAACACAGATTTTTGACAAAGGTAATATGGTTGTCATTTTGGAAACGATTCCGGTGAACATTTCCAGGAATCCCAATGTTATAGAGAATGTTTTTATTGGAGATAAGTGTTCCTTCGAAGAGATTAAGATCTATACTGATCTCTTTAAAGAGTTTTGTGATGTGTTCGCTTGGTATTATGAGGAAATGTCTGGAATTTATCCATCTATTGTCTAGCATGAGATCAAGACTTATGATAATGCTAAGCCTATATGGCAGAATATTCGACCAGACAATCCTAGGAAAGTTGCAACTATCAAGGTCGAGGTTGAGAAGCTGCTTAAGGCGGGTTTCATGTACCCCGTTCCTTTGAGTAAATAGGTTTCGAATGTATTTCCTGTGGACAAGAATCAAGGAATGATCCATGTCTGCATTCAATTCAGAGATTTGAATAAGGCATGTTCGAAAGATAATTACCCCACACCATTTATTGATCAAATTATTGATGAGTGTGCGAGGAATGAGATTTTCTCCTTCATGGACGGTTTCTCGGGATATAATCAGATTACCATCTATCCTGAAGAACAACACACGACTGCTTTTATTTTTCCCTGGGGTATGTTGGCATACAATAAGATGCCTTTTGGTATTAAAAATGCTAAAGCTACTTTCCAACGGGCCATGTCTTATGCTTTCCACAATATCAAGCATATCATCGAATATTATTTGGATGATTTAGCTGCTCGTTCTCGAAAAAGAATTGATCATCCTTCTCATCTTCGACAGATTTTCGAAAGATGTCATCATTATAAAATTTGGTTGAATCCAAATAAGTGCATTTTCATCGTCACATCCAGTCGGTTGTTGGGATTCATTGTGTCTATTGAAGGGATTCATGTAGATCCTTTCAAGGTTGAGGCAATACTTCAGTTACCTCCCCCGTATTCTATTCGTCAACGTCAAATTCCTCAAGGAAAATCAAATTTCTTGAGGAGATTATGAAAGGGTTTATGAGATTGTTGAAGAAAGGAATTCCATTCCTGTGGGATGCATTCGCTCAATGTTTGTTTGATGATTTGAAAAAGGCATTGACCCCTGCCCCTTTATTGATTCCACCTTATTATAGCAGAGACTACCTTTTGTATCTTGTCGCGACATAATATACTATAGGTATGGTTCTGGTTTAGGAGGATGATGCTCTTTGTGAGAATATTATTTATTATCTAAGCTGTCTAGCGACTTAGGCATTATATTCTACTTCGCAAAAATTATGTTTTGGCAGTTGTCAATCCATTTCAAGTTGTTCTCAGTAGGTAAGTGATTGGGGGAAAATAAAATAGAAGGATTTCCATTTTACAAGAATTCGACCTCGAGTTCCTGTCTGCCAAATCCAAGAAATCATTGGCATTTTCGGAGTTAACCTCTGAGTTGCCTTATGGAGAAGAGATTATTTATGAATAATTGTTCCTTGATGAACATATTTTCTTCATTTCTTCATAATATCCTTGGTACAGAGATATTATTATCTATCTCCAGACTTTGAAGTTTCCCCTCATTTTTTCCAAGGATGAGCGTAGAAAATTGCGTCACTTGACGAAAAGATATATTATCATCGATGACACTTTATATCATCATGAGGTTGATTTAATCCTTAGACATTTCTTAACCCTAGAAGAGTTTGAGGTTGTGTTGAATGATTGCCACAATTGATCTTGTGGTGGTCATTTATCTGGGCTTTATATAGCTCAAAAATTTATGTGTGCCAGATATTTTTGGCCCTCTATTTTCAAAGATTGTGTTGAGGCGGTCAAAAAATGTCATCCTTTTCAAGTTTATACTCGGAAGATGCACGCTCATCCAGCTCCGCTCTTTCCTGTTATCACTGTCAGTCCATTAACTAAGTGGTTAATTGATTTTACTACTTGTAACCTACCTTCAGCGAAGGCTCATAAGTACATTATTGTAGTAGAATACTTCATGAATTGGGCCGAGGCTATGCCTACTTTCTCGAACGATGATGTAACATCAACCCTATTTATTTTCAACCAAGTCATTTATTTCTTTGGTATTCCTAAATATATTGTCATTGACCATGGCAATCATTTTAAGAACTCCATGATGGCTGAATTGGCTCTTAAATTAGGTTTCCGGCAGGATCATTCATCTCCTTATTATCCTCAGGGAAATGGGGAAGTGGAAGCCATGAATAAATGCATGAAGTTTATCCTGCAAAGGAAGATCAATAAAGTTATATTTAATTGGCATGTCATGTGGTATCCTACGCTCTGGGCATACCGGATGTCAGTTAAGACTGCAACTAGTTTCACTCATTTCCAACTGGTTTACAGATTGGAATCGATCTTCTCTATTGAGTGTGAGATTCACTCCCTTAAGCTAGCTGTTGAGCTTCTTCCAGACACTTCAAGTATTGAAGAGCGCCTTATTTATCTGGAACATCTCAATGAGCAGCATCGATATGTCACTACAGTTAATGAGGCTCATAAGAAAAGAGTGAAGGTTCAGTATGATAAGACTTTAAAACCTAGGGTTTTCCCCGAAGGCGACCTCGTCCTTGTCTAGGAAAAAGACAAGGATGCCTTGGGGGCAAGGAAATTTAAATCCATGTGGTACGGTCCTTTCATTGTCAAAAGAGTCCTTAAAAAGGGAGCTTCTAATTTTTTTGACTTTGACGAAAATGAGCTGGTGGAGCCTAGAAATTGGCTCTATATTAAGAAGTATTATGCCTAGGATTTTTCCTAGGATTTGATTTGGTTTGTAAATATTGTATTTTTTGTGCATATATGTCTATTGATTTCGTTGTGATGTTGATATTTTTTATCTACCTTTGCAGGTATCTATGGATGATATAATTCATTTTGGCTTTGCCGATGGTGCTAGTCAACACACCCAAAATCTCGCTTCCACGGCTTGGGTAATTTACTATCCATATGGTCAGTTGTTAGTCTCAAGGGGCATATGTATTGGTCCTACTTCGAAAAATATCTCACAGAATATACTGTTGTGGTAAATCTACTACCTTAAGCAATATCTCTTGGTGTTGGTTTGTTAGTAGTGTAATTGGACTCACAACTGGTGGTGTCTCAATTACATCTATCGTGTCAGAGATCCATATTTATATCGCCAATTTTTGAGAGTGCATTGTTTACAAAGATAATATAATTATATTACATATATTTATATTCCACGATCAGAAAATACATTTTATGATTCATTAGCTAATCAATAAATCAATTGGCATATAATTCATTCATCACATTAAATATAAAAAATCATCAATAATCATTGTATATATGAGATAGTCACATCATGAAATCGCTGTATATATATCAGAGTCATATGTTCAAATAAAAAATTGGACTATTATGTCCTACAAAATTAGGGCTTATGCCCGATCATGTCCATATTAAAAATATCAAGTCATTCAGTGATCCTAAAAATTTATGTTTGTGGGTCATGCCCTTGGATAAGCATCTCGGAAGAACATTATGGCAGTAGCCACACGACATAATAGTCGCACCCAATCACGTGGTACACCAACCACGCATCTCTGAATAGTCTCTGGGAGGTATTCCACTATAGCCATAGGGACATGATAGGTCAAACCCTCCAAGTTCCTCTGTATGGCATGGAGGACTCTCTCAAGGTCTCCTGCAACATTCTGCACCTCTCTTCTGTGGCGCCTATGCCTCACTAGACCCTTAGGTAGAACTGGTCCAACATCTATATCATGATCAATAATTTTGTAAGTAATTTTTCCTATCAAAAATATTTTCATCTTATATTTTTCAAAAATCCAAAAAAATCAAATAATCAAAAAACTTATAAATGTGATCTTACCAATCGCTCCACATACAACTCCGAGTGGTAGGGGAAGATCTGGGTCTACCCTGAAGTCCATACCTGCATACAGGTAATCCTCTATGGCGATCACCTATTCTCCCCACCACAGGAAGAAATCATCATCCCAGGTAGTCCTAGGGACCTCGCCGCCCCCTATTCTCTTCATAAGATCGACCCATCGTGTTATACGTGGATCTCGTGGGCTACTGATGGTGGATATCAATTTGGGTCGAAGCCCAGGTAGTCTCTCGAAAAATAAGGTACACAATATAGTACCATATTCGAAGTTATTCATCTTATTTTTCCGGATTGAACTTGGGGTTTTTTGCTCCAGAGCATTTTTCTCAAATTTTCCAATGCACAAATGAAAAATGTGAGTTCAAAGGGTCTATTTATGCCCAAATTTCAAAAAAAATCGAAACACACTTGTATAAATTTTGTTTTTACTTTTTGAATTTTTCAAAGAATTTATGACCTTTTGGCTTGTAAGTGCTTGGATAAGTTATTTTCAGGACCATTTGACGATTTCAAGATGATTTTTACCGCTTTGATTCCATGACCGCTGAACCATCATGGTAGGTATTGTGTTCAGAACTGACTTATAGGTTAGGGAAATTAACTTTCCATTGAATTTTTCATTGTAGTGTCCATACTGAAATATTGCCATAGGGTTGACCCCGTCATGTTATGATTATTAAACCATTTTCATTCGTTGGTTTATAAAATCATGATATGATGGTAGAGCCAACCTTTACATGGGCTTCCTAGTTAGATCCTCGCTAGCATATGTTGCCCATGTTGCAAAATTGTGTAGGCTTGGGAGTGCTCTTTAGTCCCACCATGACCTGTGCGATGAAGCTTCATTTTTTCTTCTTCGTTATCTTTCTGGCTTTATACCCTAGAGGCTCCCTATTTTTGAGTTGTTCTGCTGCATTGCATATTGACCATTTCTATAGCTTGGCCTTAAGTTGACTTCACTTGGACTCATGTAAAAGCCAACTTTTCCACCATGTCCTTCTACAATGTTAGCCCTGCAATCACTTAGTATCTGCAACTTGACATCATTTTCCCGTGGACATAACATCCCTATGAGTGTCATCTACTAGTTTTTCCACCTTGCATTGAGCATAGAATTGTTCCTATCCTAGGAACAAGTGCATCGGTTTCCCAACGCTCGTTCTATCCACTATACTATAGGAATTTTTTTTATTCTTTTTTAGGCTTTCAATATGAAAAAGACAAAAAAATTAAATATCCCAAAAAGAGCAGGAATGGGACATTAATTCCATATTTGATGGCAGCTAAGAATCATTTGTGTCACACTTGAACAAATCACAAAAAGAAAAGTATTTTCTCCATTGGGATGAACTTTATTTTGACTTAGGAGAGCCATAACCTTGTTATTGAGTCAATAATCCCCTGGTTGGTTATCTCTTCCAATCATATGGAGGGTTTGTTCATGCCTCCTACATGACAAGCTTATACAATGTTATCATATGTTTTCGTAGTCACATTTTGAGTTGTGATTTTGTTCAAGGGAATTAAACCTGAGTCGACCTTTCTACAGTGTCTCTTGACTCATTTTTAGTTCAGCCATCCCTGGTCTGTCAGAGTCTTGTTCTATCACATCAGATATTCGGTCCTTTGCTCATGCTGGTTTGAGAAGGTCTCCATTGAATTCTTGTTGGTGGGTTTTCTCCTAACAAATTCGGAAAATTTCTCTTAGAGTAAACCTAGAGCCACACCGTGGCCCTATTTACATAATTTATAGGTGACCTTGTGCTGAGAATTTTATTAACACCATGGGTCTTTGACTGAGTGGTTTCCCTTGTGTTCGAAATTTGCTTTCATTATCACACTTGGATTTGTGCAGTACCTTGGTTTCCATTTGACCCTATTGGTGGATTTCTTGCCTCTTTGTCAACTTTCATTATTGGTTGGTTCAGAGGGTTTGTGTCATTTTCTAGCTACATTTTGTGCATGTTGGAAACATGCTTCGAGTTGGTTACTTCATCTTTCTTCGTCTTATTCCTTCCAAATATTCGCCTGCAGGTTACACTTGTGCTGGATTGATGTGGGATGCCTTAATTTCTTCCTTCTAGTAGATATTTTCCCATCGACTCTGACACATTGCTCTAGGAACAAGGTCTAGAGTCCTTTTGTCAGTACCTTAGGGTTTGTAGTCATTAGTGGCAGACTCCTTCACTATAGAAAGTGAGAATACATCAATGTCTTCTGATTGGTAGATTCTATAAAGTGTTCAACTTCAATACATTTATTGACACTTGTTAGATTGTACTGGGGTACCTTGAATCTCATTATCATTATCGGCGAGTTGTCTCATGTTTGTTAACAGTATACATCAATGACCGGTAATCAAACAATTTCTCACATGGTCGACTTAAGCTCATTTATTCCCATAGTGTAGAACTGTACCATGGTGATCGGTGAAGACCTAGGGTTTGCATAAACATGATTTGGTTCACTTTGACAGCTCCTTTAGTTTTATTCCAGTGACACAATCCACCTTATATGTTGCAGTTCATCACAACAACATCCTATATGTTGGCACCCAAGTTGTGTGCAGTACCTTTATTCCAACACTTATGATTCGGTACTTGGAGATTCAGTTGTGACTTCAGTGATCAGATACCTTTCATCAGCATTGATCAGTTCTTCTATATGTGATACTTTGATATGTATCTTTTGGGGCAGTGATCAGATGATTCACTATGTACTTTACAGTTTATTTTATACTTGTATACGTATTGGATCCACTCCATACTTGATATGTGGACATGCCTTACTTTCATTGAGCATGGGTATGCTTGCCTCAAACATGAGCTTTCTTTCTGATATCTTTCACAGGTTTTTGGCAAGCTGAAATCTGGAAAAGTCCTCTCAAGTCCTCCCAAGATTCTTTATTATGCACATAATACATTTCGGCCATCATGTACCCCTTCTGACCTCGTATATTAGGGGTCATCTGTTATAGAATCATTTATCACCTCTATATACTTGATGATCTATGTATTGGCATTGGGCAACCATTTCCATTCAGACTTGGCCCTTTACTTAAAAAACAATATTTTGAATTCCATACGTGACTTCGCCCTCTCAAAAGCGCATGCAGATGCGGGTCCATCTATATCCTACCTGCGTATATAATTTAAAATATGAAAAAAATATAAAACTCCCTATTATTTTGGCGAGTTTTTTGGGTTACACCGGAAACCTACCTATAGGAGCACATGGCCAAACTGTTTCCCAACTGAAAAAATTATTTTGAGGAAGAATAAGTACACCTCATGGGAATGCCTAAAGGGGAGAGAGAGATATGTATTGATACTATAGCTTGTTAGTCCCAGATCAATTCTGATCATCCTTGTGCCTCCTGCACTTCTCAGGTTGAGGAAACCCATGTTTTTCTCTTTGAGATGTTCACCTCCTTTATGTGACATCCATGTGCACCTTTATGGAAGAATATTATTGAGGCTTGGGCTGGATGGATCTAGAGGACAATTTCGCTTAATCAAGTAGTATTCCTCCACATCTCTTACATACATCAATAAATAAGCTATGTCTCATTCCTGATGTCATGATATTTAATGATTTTATACATGTTAATGATATTGTTATAGTTGATTTCATGTTATTTTCTATAAGATTATATGATCTAACCACTGACATCTAGAACATGTATGCTCTTACAACTAGTCTATGTGCTTTTCTTGAATGAGTTGCACGTTTTGAAGCACATGGAGAAGCAGAGGTTTTGAACCCTACGAGAACAACCTCAAACGTAGGACATACGGGTAAGGTCACTTCTCCCAAGTTTTCTATTTTAAGCATTAGGACCTTTAGTTTTCTTGCTTTTTTCCGTTGTATGCCTCTTGCTTTGTTGGGGTCCTCAACCCAGACCCTAGGGTATTTTATCCTGTAACAAATATCTATTTCTCAACCCATTCCATCATACCCATGATTTTCTCCACCAGACTTTAATAGGTAGTTGTTATTTGTAGAAACTCTTGAATTTCCAGATTTAACCTGGTTTATGAATGATCCTACTTGTTACTCTCCTTACTGGCCGACTATTCCTACCAAAATATCGAGTGATATCCTGAAATTCAATGGAAATCCTAGAGAAGACCCATCTACTCATGTTATGATTATCATTTATGGTGTTAATCCAACTTATTAAATGATGATTCAAATCATTTATGACTTTTCCAGAACTCTTATTGGTATGAAAACTAAGTGGTATTCATTTATGGTGTTAATCCAATTTCTTAAATGATGATTCGATTCATTTATGACTTTTCCAGAACTCTTATTGGTATGACAACTAAGTGGTATGTTGAATTGCCACAAGCTTCATTTAACAATTTCAATGTCTTGGAAACTATGTTCCTGACACATTTTCAATTACCGATCCGATATGAAATTGAAATCTAGATTTTGACCTTGTTGAAACATTCTGACTTCCCTCACATTTTGGATCATATTAAAGAGTAATGGTGTCGACGTCATCTAGTAAAAACTTTCGTTCCCAATCAATTATTGGTTGAATGGTTTATAAAATCTTTGTTACCATGCATAACTGAAGATGTTGATAAGGACACAGTTGTTACTGAAGATAAAGTCATTTCTCGTGTCCAATACCTTGATCTCATTTATACTTAGTCTGACACACTCTACGACAAAATAACCAATGCTTTGAGACCTCAACAAACTATTCCACCACCTTCCACTAAATAATCACATGCCGCTGATGGTGTGAATGTTTTTGTAAGTCAACCGACAATGAGTAAAATTTCTAGTTCATATCCTTCTTTGGGTACTCAAAACCCGTCCTCTGCTACTCCTACGACTACTACTGAGATTAATGTCATTCAATCTACGAAAGGAAAATAACTACAACCCGGAAATCAGATTAAAGGAAAAGGAATGAAGAAGAAAGATAATTATTCGTTGGAAAACCGCAATAACTAGTCCCCTAAGGAAAAATGAAAGCATCATTATTCTTTCCTTATTTGTAACAAGGAAAAATTTACTCAAGACTATCCACATCGGGTGGAAGTTAATTAATTCATAATTCATCATCTAACATGTTTGTTGTGTTAACATATCCATTTCCCGACTAGGAGACAAATATGGTTGCAAGGGATCCAACTTCATCTTCCCATGTGTCGATTTTATCTTCCACCAAACATAAAAATGAGATTATGGTGGCTATAGGAAATAAATACTATGGTAACCCGAATCCCTCAACTTTTAAGGCTACTTATCAACCTGCCAGTTCCACCTCATCATCCACTTCGAATCCTTATGCAAATGTGGTAGCAACTGAATTAACCATTAAGCCTCCCAAAGACGTTATTCAAAAATAAGCATTCAATCCTAATGCAAGAGCTGCACAAAACTATAATATAGTTGAGTACTTGGCTCAAGCCCCTTATGCTATGTCAACTCTCGAGGTTTTGTAGAATTGTACTACCTAGAAGAGGTATTCACTTGCCACAATTGGAGGTACATATCCTTGATATTCAAGTCTTGTGGTATTCAATCATGAGAATCATACCCCCAAACTTCCACCAAAATAGACATTTAAGATCCAGGTTGTTGTTCGAAGTAAGACTATCCATCAAACAATTGTGGATGAAGGTTCTTCAACCAATATCATGTCACTTTCCTGTTGAAAGCTACTGACTCTCCTCAAGTTAACCATTTATCCACTAATCTTAAAGATTTTTATGGAAGAGGTTTTAAACCTTATGAAATAAATACATTTTAAGTAGAATTAGCTGGTAAAACGGTTTCAGTAGAAGTTGAAATTATCAATGGACCGTTGCATTATAAAATTTTACTGGGCCGCACATGGATTTATGCCATGGAAACTGTTTTCTCAACTTATTTTAGGATGATCACTTTCCCTTATCATGGGGGAATCATGGGAATCATGGTCATCGATCAAATCACATTTTTTCCAATAATTTTCAAACTACTAGAAGCATCCCTCTTGTGGGAAAATCATTTCAGTCTTATCAACATGTCGAAGTAGGATTGCTTAAGGATTCCTCTTTGATGGTAAATTTTTCACTCCCTCCTCTTGATATTGCTAATATGGTTGCCTCTATCAACACGATCTATTATTTTACTAGTACATATGATCCATGGATAGTGCCAAACATTTCTAATGGTTATACATTTGGTGACCACATTTCGCTTAGTGCTATTAAGTTAGAATACATATCCATCTACTTGGCCTGTTTGCACATTTTGATTTCTCATATTTGATATATTGGGTTGATCACTCCCAAGATTTTGGTTCATCTTCTAATTATTTATTTGGTACATTATCTATTGATGAAATTATCATGGAAAACATGGTGCGAGATGATGCACCGTGGGGTGATAATAATCATTGTTCCTCCTTTCTTGAAAACTTTGAGAGTAATCTTGGAGATATTAATTCACCCAATATTATTTATACATTTACAAATTCCCTATCCATTTACGACATCGATTATGAGAATAATTTAGAGAATATTGAAGAGAACATTCCTCTTGATATTTTGATTAAACCCGGAGATTTCGAAAATGTCTGTATTGATGCATCTATCTCTCTTGATGAGGTCAATATTTATAAAGAAATTTTTCAATAATTTCGTGAAGTTTTCACATGGACATATGAAGAGATTCTGGGTATTGATCCAAATATCGTAGTACGTGAGATTAAAACTTATCTAGATGATAATCTAGTTCGACAACGCTTGTGTATGGTGCACCCTAAGAAATTTGTTGTGATTAAAGCAAAGGTTGGAAAAATTCTATGTGCTAGTCTTATTTACCTGGTTCCTCTCATTAGTTAGGTCTTGAACATAGTCCCTTTGATGAAGAAACATGCCACAATTCGAGTATGTGTCGACTACCGAGATATTAATCATGATTTTCCTCAAGAAAACTAAAAAAACCTTGTTTATCAACCAAATTGTTGATGATTGTTTTGGAAGCGAAGATTTGTTGTTTATGGATGGTTTTTCCAATTACAATAAAATCAAAACACTCCCATCAAACCAACATAAAACTAGATTTATTTTTCCATGGGGCAAGTCTGCCTATCGTAAACTCTCTTTCGGTTTGAATAATGTTGGTGCAACTTTCTAGAGGGCTATGAATTATGCTTTCCACGATATTAAGCACATTATAGAAACCTATTTGGATGATTTACCTTCCCACTCCAAACATCTTTAGGATCATCCAATGCATCTCAGGGCTATTTTCTTATGTTGTTGGCATTACAATATCAAGTTAAATCCACAAAAAATCCTATTTTGTGTCCAATCTGGTAAAATTCTTATATTCGTTGTGTCAAAGCAAGGAATTATTATCGATCAACTGAAAGTACATGCAATCCTTGATTTTCCTGCACCTTCCTCACTTGTTCAGTTACAACACCTTCAAGGGAAGGCTAAATTTATACAGAGATTTATCCCAAAATATTTAGATTTGGCCAAAGGATTTACTCATACATTGAAGAAAGGGGTTCCCTTCCATTGGGATGATACCACCCAAAAACAATTTGATGCTTTGAAAGATGTTCTGGTTCGAGCATCATTGCTTTATTTCCCTGATGGTCAACGTGAATATTTCATGTATCTCATTGTGGATGTTACTACCATTTATATGGTATTAGTCCAAGAATATGACCTAGGGGACGAACATCCCATTTATTATTTGAGTCAGAATTTAAATGACACTAAAATCAAATATACTCATGTTGAAAAGTTAGCTTTGGAAACTCTTCAAGTTGTCTAAATATTTTACCACTACATTCTACTTCAGAAGACGACGGTATTTTCTGATTGCAACTCAATGATATAATTTTTTTCACGAGAATTTCTGGGGGGAAAGTACTCCAAGTGGATTTTCATTCTCTAGGAGTCTGATTTGGAATTCATCAAATCAAAATCTAAGAAGTCTTTAGTCTTCGTTGAACTTATATGCAACCTTCCCTCATCTGAAACTGAGTCTACATATGACGATTCTATTCTGCATGAGTTGTTATTTATGATTGATTCATCTAATGCTTGGGATGGAGATATCATAATCTATCTCCAGACTTTGACTTTCTACCCTAATACCTCTCGCTCTAACCAGTGATGTATTTGATACCAGGCTAAAAATTACATTATAATTGGCGACACACTTTATCACCGTGGCGTCGATATGATATTTCAATGATGCCTCATTAATGAGGAGGATGAGAAAGATTTAAATGAATGCCATGTTGGGGCATGTGGTGGACATATGTCTAGTTATGCCACTTCCCAGAATTTTTTGCGAGCTAGTTACTTTTTTCCAGCCATGTTTTGAGATTGCATCATTACAGTCCAAAAGTGTCATGCTTGCAATATTTATGATCATAAAACCATATTGATTTTTAGCAACTAGAGTCAAATTCCACTTTGGAAAACTTAGATGGATGAGATCATAATTTAATTAGATTCCTCTTTTCAGGAGGACCAAATTGACCTATAGATCGCCCTAATCAGTTAAGAAAAAATTAAGTTATGAATTATTTAAATATTTTATGGGTCGACCTAAACTCATGTGGATTTGGTCAAAGCCCCAAGTAGTCCCTCAAAAAGTTATAAATAGAAGTGACCCCAAGTTCATTTGCATACATTCACTCATATTTTCTGTTTTTGGCTTGCACAGGTATGTCAGGAGAAACTCACACTAAGGATCAGGATCACAGGAAGGGTATCGCATCTGATCTGGGTGTTCTAGGCCATAACCATGGGCAGGCCACGAGCAGGTAGTGATTGAGCTTAGCTAGAACTACGGGCAGGCTGTGTCAAGGCTACAATTGAGCTGGTAAATCTGAGGATAGACAACCTTCAGGGCATGGCTAGGGTTTTGGGTTGATCAGGCCATCAACCGCAGGCACATGACGCTTAAGGTCACGATTAAGGGTGCTTCAATTGTAGAAAGACAATATTAAGGTCACGATTAATATATTTCATATGCAGATCTAGATTGGATCTCATTCAATTGATTACGCAGTTCCTTCATCCTTGTGTCACGCAGTTACAATCATTTCATAACAACCAATAACAACATTCTGGATCTAGATCTATAACTGGGAAGCTGAGATCACTTGGTTTTGGTGATTCATCGATCTGTGCTTGTGATATTGTAAGTCTGCAGATCTATATATTTGATCTGTTTAATGTTGTGGCGTATATGTATTGGGCTCAATGTACTCTATGCTGAAATTTTTTTATGACGATCTATTGAAGAAGAAGATTTGAAAGGGTTTCCCCCATAGCGGGTTTTTTCCTTGGTCTTGGACCAATCTGCTATCTCTTATAGTTGTGCTATTGTCTTCTCTGTCTCCGCATGCATTGTTCTATCTTCAGTTATTGTTTATGGTTATTTACAATGTTATTATTTGGATGCAATTTTAATGAAAATTAATTTGGGCTAAAGTAGTTCATTCAACATAGAACAATATTGAAAATTAACATGGTGTCGGAGCTATGGTGAAGGATAAGCCCAAGAGAAGACAAGTAGTGAAGCCCTCATTATCAGAAAGAATAACTACAATTTTAACAGAAAGAAAATCTACAAGCCAAGGTCAAGATGTCTTCATATACCTTTAAGGAGCACAAGAAACTGGGTGATACATCTAACTTTACTACATGGAAAGTCATATTGGAGATCATTTCTCACAAAAACAATGTGTTGGAATAAATTCAAGGAAGGATGCCCGAGCCTTCAGAATATTCCTCCGCTGCCGTCAAGGATAGATATAATAAAGGTGAGTCAAAAGAAAAAAATTCATAGCTTCTGGTCTACAAGATCATTTACTTGCATATGTTGGGAATTTAATAAAATATAAAGACGTTTATGACAAGATATCTGACATGTATGAATTTAACAATATAAATGAGATAATCACCTTGAAATATCAACTCAAGGAAGTGAAGATGAACAAAGGTGAAACTATTCAGTCTTACATTAGGAGGATCTCTCATCTTAGAGATCAACTACAGAGGGTTGGAAAGAATCTAGATGATAGAGAGCTAGTTGTCATGACTCTTAGAGGTATTCCTTCTATTTGGGAAACATTCATCACTACTATTAGTAACAACAAAAATCTTCCCTCCTTTGATGATATAGTTGGAAATCTCACTCAAGAAGAATTGAGAATGATAGCAAGAGGGAGGATTCAAAAGCATGAAGAAGGAGAGCCTATTTCATATGTCGCCCGTAAAAAAAGGAAAAGGTCAAAAGGAGGCCCTTCAATAAGACCTCCTCCTAAAGATCAAAAGGAAAGAATGATAGGTCACTAGCCCATATTGAATGCTACAACTGCCACAAAAAAGTTCACTATGCACATGACTACCCCAAAAAGAGAAAGAGGCCACGATACAACACTAGAAGCAAATTCAATGATAAAAGAAGAAGAGACAATCAAAGGTACAACCACGACAGAAAATATGAAAGGAGAATATATTATTCAAGAGACC
The DNA here is from genome assembly GCA_034641835.2 of Pinus albicaulis. Classification (NCBI taxonomy): domain Eukaryota; kingdom Viridiplantae; phylum Streptophyta; class Pinopsida; order Pinales; family Pinaceae; genus Pinus; species Pinus albicaulis. The sequence continues at coordinate 584,986,362 of CM076582.1, read as the reverse complement.
ATGAAGAAGAACATCATTCCCAAAATAATTCAAGGTCTCCCAGGTATGAAAGCAATGTAGTGAATAAAACTAAATATATTCTCATTTATGCACTTACTAGTCCCTCTCCACCAGATTCGTAGGATAGTTGGGTGGTTGACAGCAGGGCCACTTATCACTTATCTGGATACAAAGAAGTCCTCTATAATCTTGAAGAGAGGGAGACCAAGCTGAAAATTATTCTTGGAGATAACTCCACTCATCCTGTAAAAGGATTTGGATCTGTCAAGTTTCAGTTGAGCTCTAGGGAATCAATATTGCTGCATAATGTCATGTATGTGCCAGGTCTAATGAAGAATTTGATTTTTATATCAGTATTATAAGATAAATGGATCAGGGTTGAATTCATCAATGGAAAGGTCTTATATTGGCCTGCTGATTCACATATGAAATATGAATTCACTTTAGGTGTGAGAGCTAAGGGACACTAGAACGTCAGAGGAAGGCCACTTATAGAATTGGTTCGGAACACCAATCATCTCAGTGAATTATGGAACCATAGGGAGGCTCATCTACACTATGATGCTATTACTAAATTGAACAGACTTGTATCAGGTATTCCTGATGTTCAAGCTCAACATGATGGAGTTTTCAAAGGGTGTGCAAGTGGAAAGAAAACAAGGGGACCATTTCCCTCCAGTAATAACAAAACAACTGACATCCTTCAGCTCATTCATTTAGATATATGTGGTTTGATGCATGTACACTCAGTTTGTGGTTATATCTATTACATCACCTTCAATGATTATTTCTCAAGAAAGACATGATTTTACTATCTCAAGCACAAGGACGAATCCTTCGAAAGATTCCAGGAATTCAAATATTTGGTTGAAAATCAGTTAGGGAAAAGAATCAAAGTTTTCAGGTTTGACAACATAGGAGAATTCATGTCAAAATAATTCATAGCATTTTGCAAGAAATAAGGGATCAAGAAGGAAATTATTGTACTGTACACACCTGAAAAAAATGTCTTGGCTGAAAGGAAGAACCGGTCAATAATGGAAGCTGCTTGTGCCATGCTTCATGGTCAGAAGGTATCAAAATTTCTGTGGTTGAAGCCACACATTTTTCTGTGTATGTTCAAAATCAGGTGACTCATCAAGCATTGAGAACCACAGATCGAGAATAAATTTTTACAGGTAACAAACCCTACATCATCCATCTTCTAGTATTATTTCATGTGCCAAAAGACAAAATAAATAAGATGGAAGCTACAAGTAGAAAATGTATGTTTATGGGTTATTTTGAAAACTCTAAGGATTACATAATATACATTCCTGGTCAAAGGAAGGTTGAAATTAGTATGGATGTAACCTTCGATGAAAATGCTGCACTTAGTTAAGCTAGAGATATTCCTTCACCTCCCAAGGAAGATGATGATGACAAGGACATTCAAGATATTCCTTTTATGCCATATTAATATGATATTGATACTCCCATGGAGCCTATGGATCCTCTAGATCCACCTCCCAGTAATCCTCCTACAAGAAAAAGATCGACTTGGCTTCGCGACACTCTAGAGGACAATGAAAGAAGTATTCCCATTCTTCGATCATTTAGAGAAAGGAAGGAACGTTACAGGTGTTAGGTATATGTAGCTGCTATGAGCACCATGATTCAAGCCGAACCATCCTCTTTTGAAGAAGCAACCAAATAACAAGTTTGTAAGGATGCTTTGGCCGAGAAATAAAAATATATTGCTACAAATTATGTATGGGATGTTGTGTCGAGACCGCATGGGATGTCTATTGTGACTTCAAAATGGTTATTTAAGATCAAGCATGGAACCTATGGCAGCATTGAGAAATACAAAGCAAGGTTTGTAGCTCGAGGTCTCTATCAGAAAGACAGAGAATATTACGATGACATATTTTCTCCCGTGGCTCGATACAGAACTATCTGATCGATAGTTTCCCTTGCTGCTAGTGAAATATGGAATCTTCATCAGATGGATGTAAATACCACTTTCCTCCATGTTATATTAAAGGAAGAAGTGTATGTGGAACAACCACAGGGATTTGAAGTGGAAGATTTTAGAACGCATGTTTGCAGGTTGAAGAAAGCATTGTATGGATTGAAACAAGCTCCCTATGCTTGGTATGCTTGCATTGACAGCTATCTAATGAAATTGGGTTTCACAAGAAGCCATGATAATCATAATCTCTATTTTAAGTTTTTCCAAGGTTTAGCACTAATTCTATTTCTATATGTTTATGATATATTCTTAATAGGAAGTGAACTGTTAATGATCAAATGCAATAAGAAGCTAGCCTCTGAATTCAAGATGAAAGACCTCGTTCTCATGCGCTACTTTTTGGGCCTTGAGGTGTGGAAAAGACCTAGTGATATATTTCTCTCATAGGGAAAGTATGTAGTGAAGCTGCTGGAAAGGTTTGGTATGGCCGAGTGCGAATCGATGACTACTCCGATGGAGATAAAATTCAAGAAGTTGTGTAGAAAAGCAGTTGGACCTGATATGGAAAATCCATCCGAGTTCAAATAGCTAATTAGGGCTCTGATGTTCCTATTGAACACCCATCCTGATATATGTTATATAGTTAACACATTGAGTCAGTTTATGACTAAGCCCCTTCATGCGCATTGGATTGTGACTAAACATGTATTAAGATACTTACAAGGATCGATTAGAATTTGTCTGAGATATTTTGCTGGAGATATCCAACTTCATGGATACACTAATGCTGACTAGGCAGGTAATGTCACTGATAAGAAGAGTAAATCTAGATTTTTCTTCACTCTTCATTCTTCCATGATATACTGGATCAAAACGAAGAAAAAATTGGTAGCTTTGAGCACCACATAAGAAGAATACATTGTTGCTAGCACGAATAGTTGTGAAGCTGTGTGGTTAAGGAAGCTCTTAGGTGAGATATTTGGATAAGTCTTAGATAATAAGAGCTAGATCAGTTTGGCAGAGAATCCTATATTTCATGACAAGTCCAAGCATATCTAGATTCGATATCAATCATTCGTGACATGGTGTAAAGAGGAGCTTTTAGAGTCCAACACATATCGATTTACGTGTAAATAAAATATATTCTCACCAAGGCACTTCCAAAAAGAAATTTCTTGGTCTTTAGAGAACAAATTGGAATGATGGATGTAGCCCCTTTGGATAAGGGGCAGCACTGATCGAGGACATTGAGAAAGATCTTCCTACCTCGCTTGAGCTCTCGGGGTGAGGAATTGAGATCAAGGAATCCTGGGGTTGAGGGATCTATGGAAAATATGGAATTTTCCTATTTGTTACCCATGGTTGAGATGCTGCTCCCCTATCTTCATAGGGTCAGATATTTTTCTCCCCTATCTGGTCTATGAAGAGTATACCCCAGTTGGCATCATACCCTTAAGCAAGGCTTGTTGGGAATACTGCTCCTCGTTTGGCCAATGAGTGGAGAGTGTGTTTTTGGTGTAAAACCCAAGTCGATTAAGATGCACATGTTCTACCACTTTGCTGATGAGAGTCACTGATGGTAAGATCAGTAGGAAAAAGGATTGGGTTGATATTTTATCCCCTTTCATGATTCCAGGTTGACATTGAGCTCCCCGATGAGGACCCAATATTGGAGATGTGCTCTCCTATGTGTTGGATTATCTTGTTGCTAGGTATAGGTGAAGGTTATTGCTCCCCGATTCTTCTTCTTCTATATTCAAAAAAGTGTCTACAGATGGAGTTGAGTCATGATGACACTTTGATGTAAATATCTTCAAGAATAGATTAACAAGTGGAATTCTTCCTAGTTGTGAGGGAGTGTTAATTTTTATCAACTAGAGTCAAATTCCAATTTTGACAACTCAGATGGATGCGATCATAAATTCACTAGATTCCTCTTTTTGAGAGGACCAAAATCGACGTACAAATCGCCCCAATTGGTTAAGAAAAAGTTAATTTATGAATTATTTAATTATTTTATGGGTCAACCTAAACTCATGTGGATTCGGTCAAAGCCCCAAGAAGTCCCTCACAAAGTTATAAATAGAAGCAACCCCAATTTCATTTGCACACATTCTCTCATGAGATTGTCTTCATGCTATTTCATGTTTTTGGCTCACAAAGGTACATCAAGAGAATCTCGCTCTACGGATTGGGATCACAGGCAGGGTCTCACATCCAATTTGGGTGTTATGGGCCATAACTGTGGGAAATTAGTGGTTGAGATTAGCCAAAACTTTGGGAAGGACATGTCAAAAGCAATGTTTGAGATGGTAAAGCCATAAGAAGATAGTCTTCAGGGCTCGGCTAGGGTTCTGGGCTGATCATGCCCTCAGTCGTGGGCACAAAATGCTCAGGTCACGGTTAAGGGTGATTCGGCCACGAGCAGACCATCTTAAGGCTGTGATTAAGATATTTCATAGGTATATATGGAGTGGAACTATGCCTTCATACTTTTTTCACATAGTCACAGTCACTTCAGAACAATCATTAACAACATTCTGGATCTACATCTAGAACTGGGTAGTTGGGATAACTTGGTTTTGGTGATTCATCGGATTCGTGCTAGTGATCTTTTAGATCTTTGTAGATCTACAGATCTATATATATTATTTGTTTATTTCAGCTACATATATGTATGAGACTCATTATACTCTTTGTTGAAATTTTTTTATGACAATCTATTGAAGAAGAATATTTGAAATATTTTTCCCCACAGTGGGGTTTTTCCCTGGTCTTGGACCAATCGGCTATCCCTTATGGTGTTTGCTATCGTATTCTCTATCTCTGCATGCATTGTTCTATCTTTAGTTACTGTTAATGATTATTTACACTGCTATTATTTGGATACATTATTAATGAAAAGTAATTTGGGCTAAAGTAATTGATTCAACATAGAAAAATATTGAAAAATTAACATGCTCCACTTGCTCCTCTACATCCTGTTATCGTCGTTGGACCCTTTGAAAAATAGGGCATTGAATTCATGACATGTAACCCTCATTTGATCGAGGGGCATTGCTACATAATTTTGGTTGTAGATAATTTTACCAAAAGGGCTGAAGCAATTCCTACATATAAAAACACCGAAGAAACAAATACATTATTCCTTTTTAATCATGTCATTTATAGATCTGGTGTTCCAAAAGTTATTTCTATTGACCATGGGAAATTTTTTTGGAATCACATGATGTCTGAGCTTACTTCCAAGTTGGGCCTTCCACATGATAGCTCAACTCCGTATTACCCACAAGCTAATGGGCAAGTAGAAGCTGATAATTTTTTTTTTGAAAACAATGCTGCAATGCATGATAGGGATTAACAAAAAGAATTGGCACCTCATCCTTTTTGCAACTTTGTGGGCATATTGAAAATTTGTCTAAAATTCAACTGGATTCACACCCTTTCAATTGGCGTATGGTCTAGAAACACTCCTTCCCATTGAATGTGAGATTCCATCTATGAAGCTTTTTGTTGAACTTCTCCCTACCATTTCCGTAGAAGATAATTTTTTGCATCTAGCACGCTTAGATAAAACCTGACATAATGCCGAGATGGAAAATGAGGACCACAAGAAACACATCAAAGCATAATATGACAATAATGTTACACCTCATGCCTTCTTGGAAGGTAATCTAGTGCTTTTAAATGATCATGAAGCCAATAAGTTAGGGGCTAGAAGCTTGAGCCGATGTGGCTAGGCTCGTATATATTTAAACATGTTCTTGTAAAAGGGGATTATGAGCTCATTGATTCTAATGGAAACCCTTTGGCATAGCCCAAAGATGGGTTGTACCACAAAAAATACTATGCCTAGGTTACCTTTGCATATTTTTTGTTTACATATTATATAGGTGTGTTAGTGTGTGTGCAACATGTTTTCCTTCGATGTTTCCCACTATCATTATTAATATTGGATTACATTTGATTTACAGATGTCAGTGTTCCTTCAACCATATGTTGGTTGTGCTAATTTTGCTATTCGTAGTAATAAGAACCTTTCCTCCGCCACATGGGCCATTTATACTCCAAATGGTGAGTTAGTGAATTTACAAGGGGTTTGTATCAATCACTCAAGTAATAACATCACTAAGTATAGCACAATGATTGAAATATTTTTTGACAGTATTTCACGTGGCCTTCACCATTTGATGGTAAAAATTGATTCAAAACTCATAGTACTACATCTAAGCAACGTCTATTTAGTACAAATTCCAACTATGCTTCACATGTTTTTAAGGGTTCACATTCTAGAATGAAATTTTGATTATATTCAATATCAACATATCACTAGAAGTCTAAACACATGAACTGATGAATTAGCCAATTATGTTTTATACAAAGATTTGCAACACATGTAAAAATTTCAATTGACATCACACATTGAACAAGAAATAAAATAAACAATAAGCATCGATATATAAACAATAAATAAATACACACACACACACACACACACACACACACAGGGAGAGAGAGAGAGAGAGAGAGAGAGAGAGAGAAATAAAGAGTTTGGTTTTACAAAAATTATGTCTGAGACATATATGGCCACATGACCTATACTATAAAAACACATGTTGACAGAATATGGCTCAAAGGCCTACTAGTAGACTAGTCTCGATGATGATCACGATAACAGACAACTGCACAGGAAACCTTGCACAATTGCCAACCGATGTGCTCTGTTAGTCCAATAATGTATCATTGTAAGCGCATGGGGATCTCATTGACCCTGGTCTCCAGCAAACTATGGTTCAAACCCTCAACATGGCACTCAAATTCAATAATATTCTTGGCTATATTGAGATGTTTCATCTCCTCCTTTGCTCCTGCGGAAACTACAACTCCTATCGGTGCAAGTTGTGGCTCTCCTCATCGCTCAAGATAAGAAGAGCCTAATAGTCATACTTGTCCAATATATGCATGTGAAATCAATATTTAGTCTCTGATGCATTAAAAAAATAAAAAATAAAAATTTTAAAATCCCAAAAACAAAAAATATTGAAAATGACATTGTTTTACCTATATCACCCCATTGAAAATGAGCTCCCGGTCTCCTAAGAAGTCAGCTCTGACATATGGATAGTCCTTGATCATAATGAGTTGCACCTGCATTCGTTGAAATAAATTGGGTGTGAAACTCATCAAAGATGCACCCACATGACGATATATGAGATCTACCCATTGCCTCATCCATGGAACTCTAGGATCTGGAATCTTGAGCTCAATGCGGTAAGGTCGAAGCAGTGGAGTCCTCTATTAGAGAATGATATCGGAATGGAGCCATATCTAAATTTATTTAGTTGCCCATCATTTTCCTTATTGATTTTTTCCTTCATATTTTCCAACACCCCCTCACTCTAGTTAAACAAAGTGGGTTCTATTCATTCCAATGCATATTTCATTTGGGACTTGGTAGCCAAATGCAAAGCTGAAATGATAGCCAGGCGATCAATGTTGAAAAGAATCGTCCTGAGAAGCAGTCAAATCACATCCTTAATCTCTATTTTCCCATCCATTTTTGGATAAAAACGAGGTCTACAGTGAACAAATATGTAATCCTTGACGGTTTCACTGCATCTTCTCATTCCAAAAAATGAGATAGGAGCTCCTCTCTGACACAAGCTTGTCTGAAAATATATGTCCTCAAAATCTATCCTGAGAGTATGTGCTCCAATCCTGAAGAATTTTCCTTGAACATCCCATTCCCTGACTATTTATTCCAGTAACTCAAGTTGAACTCTCATACCTAAAATCCAAAAAAAATTAAGGAGTCCACAATTCCTTAAAGCATGCATTGTTATTGGGTCATTGACAACATCCAAATATTATGACTCATGTTCTCTTTCTCTCCAAATTAAAACCATTTTTTTACCAGTGAATGTCTACAAAATCACAAGAAAAATACTTGGAATCAGTCTTGTGCAAATGTTTTGAGAGAAATATAGCTAAAAACATGAAAAAAATTCTTCAACTTCACCCATCGCACCTTCCTTTTAGAGATCAACAGATCGCTCCAACTCACCTTTCCTTCTTGGTAGGTGTGTTAGGTTTCTCTTCCCAATTTAAAATAGGTAGGCCCAATGCACCTTTCAATACTGAGAGGGTGCGATGGACCTAGGGCGAAAAATTAGACCCTAAGCTACTGAGAAATCTCCAAAACTTGCATGAAATGAAAAATGGAGACCATGAAAAAGGAGAACAAGGACAAATATCCTACTTGGAACTGACGACACTCAAAATAGTCCACCGGATTGGCTGCAATCACGTGTTGAATATTGAGGGTAAAGAAACACTCAAAGCTCACTCACACAAGGTAAAATGAAAATGGTAAAAATGAAATTAATTTTTGCCTATCAATTTCATGATAATTTTATTACTTTGACCTAATTTAACCGTATAACATATTTTTTTAATATTTTGATGATTTTATGAGTAGGATTAAATATAATTTAAGGATATTATGACAATTTTAAGTTCAATATAGGTCATTTTAATGCAAAAACATAATTTATAAATTTTTTGGGCTCTATAAATTCATGAAAAAATGAACCCCCTAGAGTCCTCTTTCAACTCTTTTAAGACTCCATAAACATGAAAATATTGTCAAGCACTTGTCTTTTCAAACTCATTAAAGTAAATGAAAATACATCTTCCCATTATAAGTTTAACCCTTTTCTGGATTGGGATAGACTATTTACAAAAAGGGAATACTTTAATTGAATATGACTAAAAGGTTCTCCTGAGTATCGTTTTATCCCTTTTTAGAATTAAGAGACTAAATTTATGAAAAGGAACCTTTGGATTTTTCTTTTTTCACCTCTTTTTCAAGCTCTCTAAACATGAAAAATAAGTCAAGTTACACCTTCGTTGGAATCATAAAATCATCAAACAACATTGGACTCGTTGAACATGATGGCGCTAAACCACTCCTTCTCATGGTTTGTTAAAAATACTTAAAGGATTCATCTGAAGGATGAACTTATAGATCAAGAATATTTTATCCTCCTCAAGATTGTCAAAAATAAAGAGGTGTTGAGCATAAATGGTTGGGAAAATTGGGAAAACGAGGTACTTAACCTATTAATTGCATCTATTTTATCTTGAACATGACACTCTTTCACTTCATCTCCGTGATTGTTGGGTTTGGAAATCTGCTTACCTCCTGGGTTAATCACACTGCATTAAAATCCTCCATAGTTTGTTTTGAGACAATGCTGCCAAATTCATAAAGTGTCTCTCCCAAGTTCAAGAGAAGTCCTTCAATTGATATCTAAAACTAAGCCTTCATTCATGTCTAATGTTGCTGAACCAGATCTTCATTAGCATCCGTTTGTATCAAACCTTGATACCCGTTTCATGTCGTTGATGGGAGATACATCTAGGTCCTCCTATGATAGGTTGCATCCTATCAACATCAACTCATTATCTAGGAAGTTGACTTAGAAAATCCCTTTGTTACCTTGGAGCTTGCATACACTAAGGGGGAGTTTCCTCGCTCTTGGAGACATGTCCTCATCATTGGCATTCGAATAGAAGATTTTATGTGGTGTTAAACTTCAACTCATTAATTCACACCACAAATATTTTACTATAGTACCTTGAGATCCATTGGAATCATCAATGGTTTCTGTCACATCCGTTAACTTAGTACATTATTGGTCGGTAACCAAATGTTCTCTACCATGTTTAAATCCAAATTATTTGTTCGCATGGTTAGACTCATACTATCGAGTGACAAGGTATAAGACCTTGGATCTAGTTCCATCCATATGGGCTGCAATTTCAGGATTCATACAAGATTACAAAGTATTATGGCTATGATCATTTAGATAGTCATCCAAGAATGGGTTCACTATCTATCATTCATGGATGAGACCTCTTGACCAGTGTACATGTAATATTGGCTTATATGTTGAGCATGGGTATGCCTCCCTCAATAATGATATCAAAATATTAATATGTATTTTAACATATGATCGTATTGACCGATTTTTTCTTGATATTGAATTGTCACAAGGGTAAATCACTTCACCCCTCAACCACTTCTTTTGAATTTGTATTTTACGGGGAAATCTGTTATAGGAAATTTTGTCACATATATTTAGTAGGCCTAAAAATAGGATCAACCAAAATCCTTGAACACTTTGTCATAATCCATTTGCAAATACCTAAGCATTACCTCTCCATAAAGTCTCATTTTCTGGGTTAATCAACTAAAATACACTGTTTTGAGCCCCAACGCAACCTGCATGCCCATACACATGCGATGGTTTCAAGTTACATAACTAATAACATGTACTTATCAATGCAAGTTTCTATACTCTTCACATGCGATGGTTCTATAATTTTAGGAAAATAAAAAAATATTTTCAAATCTTCTCCTTCAAGAAGCTTCTAAGGTGATTTTAACCATTTTCCATGAATAGAGATTTCAAATTTCTATTTGATTATACTCTAGTGATCATATCTCTTATCCATTAGCTTATCCTCCCTAATAATTGGATCTCAAGCCTATATTGGTAAATCCTAAAACACCATGTTTACCCTATAAATTTACTACCTCTCATGGAATATGGGTTGGATTTTGGAGATTAATAGTGCCCTCATGTTGCTGCTTTAAGGTTAAGGAACCATCATCCATTTGCATTAGGGTTGAATGTGAAGGCTTACTTTGTGGCAAGGATGGACATAAAAACTGGGGAGACATCTACGAAGTCAACTTTTATATATGGTTGTAACTCTCTCATTAGGGTTGAATGTGAAGGCTTACTTTGTGGCAAGGATGGACATAAAAACTGGGGAGACATCTACGAAGTCAACTTTTATATATGGTTGTAACTCTCTCCTTAATGAAAAAATTACTCTGTTTTCCTATAATTGATTATGAGAGATAAGTGAGGGGAGAATGTGTTTTAGTCAGTTTGCGATATCTTTGAAGATAATTTTATAGATAACATTACAGAGGGAAACAAGCATAAAATATAAAGGATAATCAACACAATATTTTTAGGAATAAGAGATATAAAGGTATCATCACAAGATGCTAATATAGAGGAAGAGTGTCGAGAGAATTATACTACTCGCAAAACATTATACTCGAGAATTTTCTAGCAATCCTGATGGAAATCGATGGTAATTCGTTGGGACCTAGGGATTTGCATTTAATAATTTCCATAATAATTTATTCCACTTACTGCATTGTGATTTCCTTCAAAAGGAAATAATTTTGTTTCCTTGTGACACGTTTGGGAATACACTATTTTATTTTCTTGGTAGAAGGTCTTCTGTCTAAAACCATTTATGTGAATGTGGATTGGAAATTAATCAAGAGTGCCTAGGATATTTCATCATGGATTCCCACTTGGTTGATTGGGTTTTCTGATGCTTGATATTGTATTACTTTTCTTGTGGTTGATTATGTATCTATGAAATAATTTATTGTTTTTTTATCCCTCCTTAATACATTGTACTTGGGATTTTTGTATCAACATGATTTCCTCTTTCCTCAATCTTTCCTCCAACTAGAGGTGAGTGATGGATTCTTGATGTTCCAATTACTAGGATCTTCCATTTGATATTATTGTTTATTGGATGGTGGCCATCTCTTATTCTAGGTTTAGTTTTTCGTTGTGGATGTTACTAAAATATTCAATACTCCAATTCTTGATTTCATTTTGAGATTTTTAACTATTGCTGGAAGTGATGCATAAGGGTCCCAGGAAAAAGTGATATGATTCCTTCCACCATTTTTCTACATTAGAGAGAAATCAGGTTGTCATAACAAAAAATCCTTGAAGGGTTTTTTCTTGGGACTACAAATCCAATCCATATATGGTTCTATGGGTCAATGATCCAAATCAAGGCAAGGTAGAATAAAATCCTCAAAATCTATGCCTGAAATGTAAAGATAATTTTATTTTACGAATTTATCAATTCTTGATGATATTTGAGACGTGCCTCCTTGCTTATTGTTCTAGGTGTATAAGTCGCTGTGTGTGCTCGAGTATATAAGTATGAAGTTACTAACATATTCTAAAAATAGGGGGATTTCTTCATCGAGTATATGAATCCCACCTTTCTTTTCATTGGGATTTTTTATCATTTTATAATCTCCACCTATAATCCAAAAGATTTTCCCTATAATATTTTAGGCTCTTTAGAGGTTTTGAAGGAAGAAGTTTTTGTCAGCAGAAATAACAGTTCCATAAATATTAGTTATGATACTTGTAATGGCTAAAAAAATGGGAAGAAATTTAATGAATAGGATTATAGGGAGAGAGAAGGAATCCTGAAGAGTGATTGAGGAAGGGTTCCATGTGATAGAAATACCTCCTAATTCTCCTTGGGCATCCTAGGCTTGATAATCATGGTTTCTATAGAAATTATTTAAAATATTTTTCAAATCATTACACAAGTATTTTATTTCTTAAATCATCATGATGTATGAGTGTTCTTGGAAGACTTTATTTTTTAGGAGTCTCTGTTTGGTTTTCCCATTAAGACCCCTAATTTTTCATGGGATTAATTTCATTGATAATTTTTAGATGAGGGTTTAAAAATGGCATCCATTGCTAACACTCTACCAATATTCTCCAAGTAATACCCTAGGTCTTGTAGTAATTTTCTATTGCCTTTTTGCCATTTTTCTGTCATTCTTTTGGAATTCTCAATTAATCTTTGGGAGTGTTTATTTTATTTCCTTGAGAGGAAAAATCAGAGATATGGTTAGGGGTATTGTCTGCTTCATGTGATAACTAAGATTTAGATATTTATTTTAGATGTATGCTCTGGTGATGATTTGAACTTGGTCCTCTAGAATGGTTGCTAGGTATTTTTTTCTCCATTACTCTACAAGAGATCATACATCAATGTTTTTAAAGTCGATTATCTCAAAAAAAATTTCATTAGAAAAATAATGGGAATTATCCTCCATTTATAGATCCTTCTAGTAATCATTGCCAGTCAGTTGTGCATGCACATCTTTTGTTGGTTGGGGTGGTTTATGACTACTATTCCCAATCTCCTCTATTTTTGGATTTTCTCCTTTTGTAGTTGTCTCATTTTCTTCTAGCTTATGGATGACCATGTAGTGGTTATGAACCACATGTACTAGTTATCTCATTTTCTTCCAATTCTCTTCCTTTTATTGGTGACCCTAGTAAACCCATCTTAATGTAATGACATATTTACTTTTGCTTTTTGTTGGACTTGGTTTGCTAGGAATTCTCAAAGTGTATGGTTGAATTCATGGAATTTTTTGCATCTAAAAGGAATTTTCTCACAATCCATTGGTTTTTCCCATATTTATTCTTCACTTCTTAGTTGAATGCTTCCTAAGAGGGGCTTGGATATGTATAGATAATCACAAAGGTAGGCATAAGAAGTGTATCTACTTTGCTTTGTTTTATATGAGATCATAACAAAATTTCTATTGGCATTACCAATGATTTTAATATTTTAGGGTCCCTAAACCATTGAGGGAGTGAATGAAGATCGATCCAGATTGGAGCCACAGAAAATTTTTCTTTTTTGGGGGGAATATTTGTACCCATAGCTTCATGAATAAGCTGGAAAAATTCATGAAATATGGTCCTCCCTGAAATATGCATTCTCTATCCTCTATATTGTTGAATATGGCCGTGAAGAAACCTTTGGACCTCAAATTTATGTCGATATCCCCTTTGAGTGTCTAGATCTTCTAGATCCAGCTCAGCAGGGTTTCTTCTGAGGGAAATATACTTACAAATTTTCGTATTATGGCATGGTATTTCATAGATTTGATTTTTTCCCCTATTTTTTTGATGGGATTTCTAGGAAGGTAGCTTTTAATTTCTAAGGAAGGAAAGAACAATTAGATTTTGGATTGTTAATTGCTAGAGTAAAAGAGGTAGTGGTTGCATCTTCATTGTTGGTCCTATTAGATGGCTTCACCTCTATCTATGGTTTGTGAGTTGATGAATTTCTCAATTTGTGCAATGTATCTTGATTGGCTCTGGAAGAAACTGCATTTCCATTGGAGTGGCCTCCTCCAACGCCCCATGGTGGTGCAATTGGAGTGATAGGAATTGATGATTAAGGAAAAAACCCTAGAAGAATAGGTTACAAATCCCATGTAATACTACTTTTAAATTTAGAGTTAATTTTATGCTTTTTAAAATCTTTAAGTGTACTGATGATCAAGATTATTTGTAATTTCAACCTTAAAAATAAAATTAAACTAAAATAGAACAAACTTGAAAAATGATTAAAAACCAAACATTTAAGAAAGAAAAGAAATGTAGACAAACTTTGGGTGTCGAATTTTAAGTTTTGTTGTAGTTATGACATTTAAACATTAATGTTGTGGCTAAAAATGTTGGGATTTTGACCCTAAAAAAGGGTGATGTTGCATTGACACTTTTTCATTTTCAAGTTTTTTTCATGTCTTTCTTAGTCATGATATTTGGTTTTTAATTCCCTGTGTTATAGGAAATCTATGATTGCAGACAAAATTATCTTCCCTAGACTATGTGGCCTAGCCTAGAACAATATAAAGACAAAGAAGATAATTTTTCCCTCGAAGTAGATAATTGGATGAATCCTACCTGTGATCCGCAGTATGCTTCACTTCTTTCTTGGCTTGAATGCTCCAATCCTAGCTCTGACCGCTATAATTAGAACCCACACAATCAAAAAACGCAAGCCAACGATCTACGACATCGATGTAGCATAATCTAATCACTTAATTCAATAGATCAACATGGCATCGAAATACATGAAATCATAGGATCACATATAGGAAAACAAAAAACTATTTTCATTAATATAAATGGAGTGAGTTACAACAAAATATAAGAGTTGATCTTGTAGAAGAGCTCCTCCAAGTTGAATTGTTCCTTATTTTCCACAAAGTGAACCTATAATCACCCTAATGCATGGAATAATGACTCTTCACAACAACAACATGAGGGTAGAATCTATCTACAACAATTAACACATAGCTTGTGAATGGAAAAAAATATATAAAATAGGATGGTAAGATGGGAGTTCTTATCCATTTACCAATCTAGGCTTTGAGATCCACTCTTGATGGGAGGATGGGATCAAATGATAAGGGATGGAAACTCCAAGGTAGGATAGGATAGGATTCGATATTTTTATCTGAGGTAAATAGTTGTAACAACTCTTGGAAGCTTCTGGAAGAGGAAGTTTTAGAAATATTTTCATTTTTCCCGAATTTCTAGAATCAATGCACCCCAACATAGGGAAACCTGCTAGTGATCAACCTTTCCCAACATGGTGCAACATGCTGGTGAACGCAGGCCCACAGACTTATAGAATGTGTTGGTCCTTTAAATTATGATTTGAGGCGGTTTTAGGAAGAAATTCTAGGATTAAGGAGAGTCATGCTTAGGGCTTTGTGCAATGGTGATGTCAAGGGGTAAAAGGATGTTGATTGATCTAGTTTGTAGGCCGATTGACCATATGTGAAAAATTTTTCTATAACACCTTGGTTGATAAATGTTTCAATCTTAACCCTAAAATGAAAAAAGGGTTATATTGCATCATTGCATTTCAAAATGAGTATAAAAATTAGCACTAAATGCAACCTCTAAAACAATAAGGACTCAGTTAAGTTCCCATTAACTTGGTAACTTTGTTGGGTAAAAATTGGAAGTAGAAAAAAATATGATGCCTCATATCTTTCATCAAATGAGATAATCCTCATGGAAAATATAGGTGTGCATCATTAATGTAACATGCCACTCTGGAATTTGGATACCATAGAATCCTTTAGAAGATTGATCAATGAGAGAGTTTATGGAAACATAGTTTGTAGGTATAAAATCATATTGTGAAGATGATGTTCAATGAAATCAATGTTTGCATATTTGATATTTTTTTGTGTTTATAAATTATAAAATTGGTGAATTAGTTGTGCATTTTGTAGAGTGTGCAGACTAGTTGGGGTTGGGATTATGTGCGATAATTGATATTTCTTTTGTAGCTCTTTCTCCAGCTCAAATTTGTGTCATAAATCTTATTATGGTGTGATTATTTCATATTTTGATCATTATTTTCATATTTTTAATTATCCTAACAATGGCACATCCATTCTATTTATGAGCTTGTAAGGATATTTCCATGGTTGTCAAAGACACTAAGGTAAAGAAATCCAAAATTGGGTTTTAAAATCAAGAATATGGTAAGGTAAAAAATATAGATAAAGTAATATAGCCATCGATTAATGAGATTATTAATGATACACATACCCATGGAGTCCTATTAAAACTCCCAACTAGAGAGTTAATGTAGTTGGAAGAAAGTAGGATGAAAGCATCCTTGAAATGACCAATCTCTTCTTCTCTTCATGTCACTAGTCACCACTTGAATGTTATTGGAATCATTATATATAATATTAGATTCTCTTTGGTAGTGAAAATAAATATGATGGAATAAGACACACAATAATTCTATGAATTTGAGTGCAGTATCAATAGGTAACTACCTATATAGTATTCTACTCAAAGAAGTTGATGGAAGTGACATAATGTTGACTAAAAATATGGTGGGTTGGTTTTTTTGAAAAAAAAATAAAAAATAAAATTTTTGGGACATGTTTTCCTTCTTACTCCATTATTGTATTGATTGTGTTGGTATTTTAGTTCTTACCCCATTTCTTTCAGCAAATAAACTTCTCATGAAAATGTATTGGTGGCTCCATTAATTCAACATGCCTCTTGAGTGTATGCATACAATAAATTTTTTAAGAAGATACTTTGTTGGTATAGTTGGTGTAAATTTAGTATATAGGTATAGTGAAGATGAAGTTTAGTGAAATTAATTTATGTATATTTAATAGATTTTTGTTTTGATGAATCTTATAATTTGTAACTTGCACTACTATATATGGTGTCTATTTTTGATGGGGAGTTTTTACCATATGGTTAAAAACGACCATACCATCAAAATTTACTAAGAAATTATTAACATTTTGTTTATTTTTCTCTTGTTCCTCGATGTTAATTAGATATTTGACTATAGTTGATTGTTTCTAGACTTTTGATACGATTTTCAATAATTCCACCTACCAAACCATTAGGGTAAAATGACATCCCATTAAAACAATCAACACAGTTCTTATATCATGGGTGCATTTAGCATTTATCGACTTTACTATTCTTTCTATGGGGACTAATAATGTCAATTTGGGCTTATTATATCCACTAAGGTGCCTAATATGTACAAAGGGGCTTAGTGTGCCACTGAGGGGTGTAGAAATACTAAGATGGGGAGTGAATAAATATTTAATTACTTGTTAAAATTTTCAAGGAATACTTAACAAATCAACATTAAAACAATGCATGAGAAAAATACTCCATGAATCATAAGTGGATCACATTAGAAACAAAAATGACGCACCATTTTTTTAAGATGGAATCCCATAAAGGGAGAAAACCGCCATTCTTTTTCGCTGTTTCGTTGGCACCCACTTTGTAGGAAGCAACCACTCCCTTCTTTTTTTTTCTTGGCACCCACCAGATGGAAGCATAGACCCCATTTAATCAATGTGGACCACCCTTTTCAATCACTTCAAGATCAATATAAACATATGATACAAAATCATTACAACAATAACATTAAGATATCACCAAATCCTAGCAGAAATATACATCAATATTCAATGACCAATCAACACACATTTATTGTATCAATATTAGGAGATTTTACCATACATAAACTTTGTAATCACCAATAAATCTAAGCAAGGTAGTGCTCAACAATACATCAACATATAGAAAAATAAGAAGACTTAGAGTTATGAATATGAACAATAGAGTGGTTAACAACTGACAAATACTATCTCAACAACAATACAACCTTGAAGAAATACTCAGTCATCAAGAGGATTTTTCCCTTGTATATTATTTGAGACAACTCATTGTAACTATTTATGTAGCCAATTATAAGTCAGTAACTATGGTTAGCCTTGCATAGAACACAATATTGCAATACTTACCAACTTCAACTCTACAACAAATCTTTGCAACAATTATTAACCACCAACAAGAAATTTGAATTCATCTACATACTAGTGCATGAACACAACAACAATAATTTAAACCTTGCTTTGTCTCTACTAGATTGATCACTAGATACAATAAATCAGATCATATGCATAATATAGGACCACTAAACTCTACTTGGTAATTCACTATATCGAATATATTTTCAATCGATCATAGACAGATTGAGGTCTTTTGACTTTGTGTATCCACATATTTTCATAACCAAACCAACGACAAGTACCACTCCTTTGATTTTGTTTCAGAATGACCTCACACATTGAACATGAATCAGATCTAAATTTGATCAATCCCAGAGCCAAATAATCTTCACTGCTTCACTTTAAACATTGATTCAAACCTCAATTTATCACTCTGGACTAGAAAAAACTAAGTGGTCCCTTTAGATTAGTTTATCTTACACTAGTGATATGTTAGAAACAAGATGAGCTCTTTGTAGGTTTTAACCCTGTACAAAAATTACCTGCAAAAAAATTCTTAAAAACAGAAAATAAACAATGAAGAGAACATAAACATGAAACACCTATACATAGAGATTTTCCCTTGGATCCCAAAACCAGGACTACTAGATTGATTTTTCATTATATTCCTTTCAATGTTACAATACATATATATACATGTCGAAGCATTCATAAACCCCAATCCATTAAGCCTGGATTATAACATAACCATAGTTCCCTTGGCTAGATCTACAAAATACCATGGACAAAAAACCATCATGTCCAAAACCATGTGCAAAACCCATGCACAAAACCATAGGTAGGTCTGCGCACCTGTGACCCCCCTGTTATGCTCAACGCAATGAACAAGGGGGGATATCACCCCCCTACGTATGTGACTAGTCTTGGAAAGAATATATAACACACCCAACATTCTCCCACTTATTGTTTTATTTTCCACACAGGGGGTCACATGAGAGCTTAATCATTGTTCTAGCCCTGCAACACCCATTGATTCTCCACACCAAGAAAAATTCTCAGTGCTCACAGACTTTGTCAATGCATCTACAACATTCTTCAAAGTATCCACCTTTACTAGCAACACCTTTTTCTCCTCAACCATATCCCTCACAAAGTGATATTGAACATCAATGTGCTTTGTCTTGGAATGATAAGTAGGGTTATTTGCCAAGAAAATTTCACTTTGGCTACCATAGTCTATCCTTATAGCTCATTGTACCAACCCCATACCTTAACACAATATTTGCAACAAAACTTCTTCCTTGCTTGCATGAGTGGCTTCCATGTATTTAGCATCTATAGTTAAAATAACCACTATAGACTGTATTTTTCTCATCCAATTGACTTCTCCTCCAAATAGGTTAAAAACATACCCACTTGTAGATCTTGTTTATTCTAGATCTCCAATCTAGTCTGCATCAATAAAGCCACATATGTATAAAACTTTGTCCAATACTGGTCTTCCTTGGTAGCACGGACCATAATCACTAGTGTGACACAAATATCTGAAAAACCCACTTCACTCTTGTCCAATGCTTCTTCCCTAGTTTTGACATAAATCTGCTCAACACTCCCACTGCATGTGCAATGTCTGGTGTAGTACAGACCATTGCATACATTAGAATACCCATTGCACTTTCATATGGAACACGAGACATGTCCTCTTAGTTTTCTTGTGTCTTGGGACACTGTTCAACAGGTAAATTTACACCTATAGGAAAAGGAAACTTCACCGGTTTACTATCCTACATATTAAACCTCTGCAATATTTTCTCGACATACTTCCTCTAGTTTAACCAGAGATTCCTCTTTTCCCGATATTGTTTAATTTCCATGCCCAAAATATAATTTGCAACACCAATATCCTTCATGTTGAATTTGGAGGACAATTTAGTCTTGAAATACTGGATAACTTCTTTGTCATTTCGAATCAACAACATATCATCCACATACAATACCACATAAATAGCACGGTCACCAATTAATTTAAAATACACACAGTGATCCGCTTTGATTATCGTGAAGCCATGTCCCCATATATCTGTATCAAATTTCTTATATCACATCCTTGGTGACAATTTTAGCCCATACATAGATCTTTTTAATTTGCATACCAGTTCTTTCTTACCCTTCACTGTAAAGCCTTCAGGTTGCTTCATGTAGATCTTTTTTTCCACATCCCCGTGAAGAAATTTTGTCTTCACATAAATCTGTTATACCTCAAAATCAAATGCAACAGTAACAAATAAAAGTAATATAATAGAAGCCACCTTGGCAACAAGAGAAAAAATATCGCCAAAATCAATTCCCGACACCTAGGAATAACCTTTTGTTACCAACCGAGCTTTGTATTTCTCCACCTTTCCTTCTACATTCATCTTCTTCTTAAACACCCATTTTCAACCAATGGTTTTCCTTCCAGCTAACAACTCCACCATCTCCCAGGCCCAATTTTTGTGCAAGGATGCCATTTCATCAATCAAGGCCTCCTTCCAGAGTTTTCCATCCTCTGAATCCACTACCTCCCTTTCCGACTGCCTTCTTTTTGGAACTGATCTTCTCAAAGCTGGAGTTTGTGACTCTTCCTCTTCTGAATCTTGTTCTGATGTAGAGTATAGTTCTTCCTCCTTTCACTCAAACTCTATCTCCTTAGGTTCCTTTGGTAGGAATTCATGTTTAATAACATCTTTCACGTCTCTAAATACCACATCTCGATTGTACACAACCTTCCTTGTTTCTGGGTTCCAAAGCTTATAACATTTTAAACCATCCTTATACCCAATAAAGATGCACCTTCTGATTTACTATCCAATTTTTTTCTTTTCTCTTTTGGAACATGTACATATGCAGCACAAAAAAATACCCTCAGATGTGAAAGAGAGGGTTTCTTACCACTCCATACCTCCTTTGGAGTCTTATCCTCCAACGCTAATGAAGGTGATCTATTAACCAAGTAACATGCAATATCCACTTCCTGTGCCTAGAATTAATTTCCTAACCTGATACCACTGAGCATGCTTCTTTCCTTTTTCATCAATGTCCTGTTCATTCTTTATGTAGCTCCATTTTTCTGAGGTGTGTATGGAGTAGTTTTCTGCCCTGATATACTAAATTTCTTACAAAACTCTTCAAATTCCTTCTTGCAGAACTCTCCACCATTTTCTGTCCTCAACACCTTTATCTTCTTCTCTATCTGGTTTTCCACCAGAGTCTTAAATTCTTTAAATTTGTCAAATACTTTAGATTTCTTCTTGAGGAAATAAATCCATGCATTTCTTGAGAATTCATCTATAAATGACACATAGTACACAAAATTACCCAGTGATGGAATAGACATAGGTCCAAAGACATCATTGTGCACAAGCTTTAATATCCCTTTCATCCTCTTAGAACCATAGGGGAAACTCACTCGATTATGCTCCCCATATAAAAAATGTTCACAGAAATCAAAATACAGAGATAAATTAGACATACCTTCTACCATACAATTACCATGAAGTATTCGAAGGCCTTTCTTTCAATATGTCCAAGCCTTTGATGCCACAACATGGTATTTTCTCCAGAGACCACAAGGTTTTCAGCTCCACTTTCAGGAACCATATAGCTGTTGCACCCATAAATAACAATGCTACCCAAAAGCTTGTAAAAAGTTCCAATTCGAACTCCCCGCATCAATACCAGTGCTCCCCGAGCCATCTTGCATGTATCCTTCTCAAACATTGTTTTTACACCTACATCATCCATCTTGCTTACATAAATCAAACTTTTGGCCAATGTAGGAATATGCAGAACACCAAGAAGTGTTCTAATCCTTCTCCCTTGCAACTTCATCTTAAATTTTCTGCATCTAACGATTCTGGCCTCCCTATCATACCTTAGGAAGACATAACCACCATCATATTTCTCATACTTGCAGAGCTACTCCCTATGGGGAGTGAAGTGAAAGGATGAACTTGAATCAATCAACCATGCATCATGATCTACATGTGTGATTAAAAAAGAAGCCAAGTACACACCCCCACCTTCATTTGAGGTGGTTTTCGCCTCTGCAGAAAGAGCATCATCGGATCCCTTTCCTTTCTCATGAGCTTTAGATTTACAATCATTTTTGAAGTGCCCTTCCTTTCCACATTTCTAGCACACCTTTATAGGTTTTCCTGTGTATTCTGATCTCCCTCTAGATTTATATCTCCAACTTAAGGACTTATTTTCATTTCTATTATGGGACCGTCCTTGTACAAACAGGGCGTCTCCATTCTGGCCCTCCATATTTTTCCACCTCATTTCCTCCAAAAACAAGGATGAGAAAATTTCATTAAACTTCAAGGTAGTTGTATTTCTACTTATTGCAACAACCAGACTATCCCACGAATCTGGTAGAGAACAGAACAAACTGATGCACGTATCTTCATCTGAAATTTTAATATCAACAAATAACAATCGACTTAACATAATATTAAATTTTTTTAGATTCTCTGTTACGGATTCTCCATCCTTCATCCTTAGGTTATAAATTTCTTTCCATAGGAATGGTTTGTTCACCATAGAATTAGATTGGTACAAATTCCCTAACTTGTCCCACAAAGCCTTCACCGTAACTTCCCCAGATACATTCAACCATACTAAATCTAAGATACACAGCCATGTTGTGCTCTTTGATTTCTGATCCAAGTTCGCCCAATCTTCATCTGATGTTTTTGTTGGTTTAGTACCCGTATCTACCATGATCCACTAATATTTATCCACTTGTAGATCCTCCTTCTTGAGCTTCCACAATTCAAAACTATGGCCATGAAATTTCTCGATCTCTATATTTCCATTACTTGAAATCTTCTTTCACATCATGAATTGATCCTACAGATATCCACTAAATAGGGTCTCCCACAAGCCCAAGAAAAAACCACTCAGCAGCAAAGGGATTCCCTTGAAGCCGAAACAACTATGATACCAAATGTAGGTTTTAACCCTGTACATAAATCACCTGCAAACAAATTATTAAAAACATAAAATAAACAATGGTGAGAACATAAACATGAAACACATATACATAGATATTTCCCCATGGATCCCAAAACCGGGACTACCATATTCATTTTTCATTATATTACTTTCAATGTTACAATACATATATATATATACATGTTGAAGCATTCATAAACCCCAATCCATTAACCCTGGATTAGAACATAACCGTAGTTCCCTTGATCGGATCTAGAAAAGACCATGGATAGAAAACCATCATGCCCAAAACCATGTGAAAAACCCATGCAAAAAACTGTAGGTAGGTCCCCTCACCTGTGACCCCCATGCGACACCCGATGCAATGAATAAGGGGAGTTATCACCCCTCCGTGCACATGCGACTAGTCGTGGAAAGGATATAACAAACACCCAACACTCTCCGCATCATATTAATAATGAATCAGTGGAAAATTATTATTGAAAAAAAAATATGCTTTAGAAGGTATCAAAATCCAGGAAATAGAAGAAATTTATTTTTATTTTTATGTTAGACAATTATATAGATCAAACACCATCATTCTCATTCACAAAAAAAAGGAAAGGAATTTATATTTTGATCACTTAGATTGACTAGACACATCAAAGTGTTATTTGAGATAAAGGGATAAAAGAATAAACATACTCTAAACCAAATTTATATTAGATACACACATCACACTGAGAAAATTGACCAGATCAAGCCCATGTGCAATAGGTCACCCATTAATTCCTTGAAGTTTTATTATTTAGCCCACACTGAAATTAAAGCATCACTTTTACACCATAAAATAACCACATCAATGCTTGAGAAAATTAAAAATAAAGGAACAAATCCACATATCATGTGATCATCTAATCATCACATTATGCATTTGAAATTATCATGATCTCAATTCTTATGTTGCTAGGATGAAAAATACAACCTTGTTGATCCAGATCTTGGGGGGGGAGGCCCCCAAGATCTAAAAAATTGAAATGGAACTTCGGGGGGGAGTCCCCTAAGATCTGAAAAATTTAAATGCCAGCAGAATGAGAGAATAACACACAGTAAATAAAACCACAAAGAAAATTTTTATTAAAACAAAGAATAACTAAAGAAGCTACATTGTGGTGGAAAATTTGTCCTTTTACAAGATGCGACTTGTTACTTATAGCATTTTTTTAGTTACAATACCATAGGTAAATTCCACGGGTGGATAAATACCATGGGTCAATGAATACTATGGGTGAATGAATACCATGGGAATATGTAACTTACATTACCATGGGTGGATAAATACCATTGGTAAATTCCTTGTGTGGATGAATACCATGGGTGGATACATACCGTGGGTAAATTCCTTGTGTGGATAAATACCATGGGTGGATCATTCCTCCCTCCTTAAGAAGAAATGGTCCCCATTGCGTGAAGTTCCCTCCTGAGAAGCCTTTGTTTAATATGAAGAGCCACTGAAGAGAAGGGTTTTGTGTGGTTAACCCATAGCCGAGATGAACGAAGATCTGAGGATAGAGATACCTTGTAATGCTTGTGACCAACTGTGATACTGACATTGTGTGGCCTAGCAAATGGAATTCAATGAAGTGTGGGTTTTTGGATGACCCATAACCATGAAAAACAAATATCTAATGATAGAGATACCATGTAATGCTTGTGACCAAATGTGAAGCTAACAATGTGCGGCCTAGAAAATGAAATTCGATGAAGTATGGGTTTGTGAATGACCCAAAACCATGAAAAAAGAAGGTCCGAGGATATATATAACTTGTAATTCTAGTGACCAACTGTGATACTAACAATGTGCACCCTAGCAAATGGACTTCGATGAGAAGGATTTTGTGCAGTTGAACCATAATCGTAATGATGACTATTGATGAAGTAGCAGATGCTTACATAACCTGGGGTGGGAGGGCACATATCCAAAGAACCCAAGTTGAATACTGTTATGTTAAAATTGATGAAAGTGAATCAGGTGCCTACTAAAACGGGGTGGGAGGGCACTTCTCCAAAGGGAACCCGCTTCAAATGTTACTCCCGATTTAAAACGGACATAACTCTGTCAATATAACACAAAATATTTATTATAACCTATTTTTGGAAATATAATGATCATTCTGCATCTTCCCATGTGTTTGAAATCGCTATCTAGAGACTCTAGAAACTCAGATTTGCGCTGCAACTGTCCCGCCGTAACAAAATTTCTCAAAAAATAGTTGATTTTAAATCAGTGATAACTCCCTCATCCAGACTCCAATTCGACCGTTTTTTTTTTGAATCGGGTGATTTTTCAAGGGGAGCTCTGATCTATAATAATTTCTCTAAAATTCTGTACTAAAAAGAACAAAAAAATCAAAGGAGAGTCGATGTCCATGAATTGTCATCAGAAAAATTTCTACAACAATGTTGATTTTAAATCGGCGATATCTCCCTCACTCGAACTCCGATTCAGCCGGTTATTTTTTTGAATTTGGGTATTTTTTCGCAAGGAATCCAGATATTTTTTTTTTTTTTTTTTGTAAATTTGGCACCAAAATTTTCATATCTTATCTACAAACTCGCCACCCAATAAAAAGTTCTGCAAAAAATGAAGAAAAAATTTCTTTCTGCGTGGCCCAAGAAAGTGCTTCGTGGAGGTTGTGACACTTGCATGAAGTTTGTTGAAGTTTGTTGCAAAAATTTGAAAAACTGAAATATGTTTCAAACCCTCATTATCATGGAGGCGTAACTTGAATCTGATACCACTGATCCGAATCTTGGGGGGAGTCCCCTAAGATCTAAAAAAATGAAATGGAACTTTGGGGGGGGAGTCCCCCAAGATCTAAAAAAATAAAATGCCAACAAATGAGAGAATAACACACTGTAAATAATACCACAAATAATTTTTTTATTACAACAAAGAATAACTGTAGAAGCTGCATTGTGGTGGACAATCGGTCCTTTTACAAAATGCCACTTGTTACTTTTAGCATTTTTTTAGTTACAATACCACAGGTACATTCCATGGGTGGCTAAATACCATGGGTGAATGAATACTATGGGTGAATGAATACCATGGGAAGATGTCAATTACAATACCATGGGTGGATGTCATTTACAATACCATGGGTAAATTCCATGTGTGGATGAATACCATGGGTGGATACATACCATGGGTGAATGAATATCATTGATAGATGTCACTTACAATACCGTGGGTAGATAAATACCATGGGTGGATGAATACCATGGTTATAGGCCACTTTCCATTCAGATCACTTGTAGAAACAAATCACGGCACAAATCGACATAGATCCAACAAAAATAAGGTGGGTACTTGTGCCAAGAAAAAAGGAGAATTATAAACTATGTTAACACCAAGTGATCCCAAGCACCAGATCTGAAGTATAACCATCATTGTGATTCCTCTACCAAAACACATAACAAAATGGATCAATCCCTAGATAGATAACACATCACCGCTCAGATGGTTGATTTTTTATATGCAATGGGGGTTATTTATAAAAATTTTGTGGGGATCTAATCAAGTCAACCCAACATTTACCACATAGAAAAACCAAAGTACCATTTGATGGTATTCTTAGCTGACACAAAACAGTTGAATCGTTGCACATTACCATGAGAAATTTCCATGGGAAGGCCTGTAAATTCCTTTGAAAATTTGACCCCTGATTGTAGAAAGGATGCATCTCTGATCATGGTTGCTTCTTTTCTTGTATCTAATTTTTGTGGCTTTATTCATTCTTATTTTATTTATTTCTTCCTTATTTTAGTTGACCATTGCTCCCCTTCACATAATTGACATAAATTTTTGGATCTGTATCTATTGAATTCATAGGATATGAGTCTTTGTTATCCTATTTTTGTGATGCATTGTATATAAGACCATGTCTTAATTGATGGGGACCTTTCATTATTAATAATTTTCTCCACTATATTAGATCCATTTACAAACTTGAGATTCAGATTTAATTGCGACTTAGTTTCCTCAAGATCTTTCATAGGTTTGCAACCTATGAATCCAATTTCTGAGAGCGCTTCTCTTTCTCTTGAAGCTACTTCATTAGAACCTCCTGCACTCTTTTAGCTTCTTCCAAGTGAACTTTTAATAGGTTCATTTCTTCATTAGAATTATTATCTCTCTCCTCGTATGCTTGAATCTCATCTTTATAGCATTTGTTAATATTTCTGAGTCTATATATTTCTTTTAATGCATTCAATAATTAATATTTCTCATCAACAATAAGCTCCTAAGGTGGTTTTAATCATTTACCATGGATATAGATTTCAACTACCTATCTGATCTTACTCTAGTGGTAATATCTCTTATCCCTTGAGCTTATCCTCCCTCATAAGTGGATCTCAAGCTTAGATTGGTAAATCCTAAACTACCATGTTTACCCTATAAATTTACTACCTCCCATGGAGTCTGGGTTGGATTTCAGAGATTATTAGTGCCCTCATGTTGCTTCTTTGAGCTTAAGTAACTATCATCCATTTGCATTAGGGTTGAATGTGAAGGTTTTCTTTGTGGCAAGGAAGGACAAGACAATTTGGGAGACATATGCAAAGTCAACTTCTATATATGATTGTAACTCTCTCATTTATTTATTAATGCAAAAAGTACTTTATTTTCCTATACTTGTGTCATGTTTATGCTTATGTATTTCAAAGCCATGTTGAATCATTGATTAGAGATATTGGATTATGTTATGCAGATATTGTAGTTCCTTTGCTTCTTATAGTCATTTTTGCAGGTTCCATTTATAGCGCGTGGAGCTAGGATTGAAGCTTACAAGCGAAGAGAGAGGAGGATAACTTACTACGGATTGCAGGTAGATCTCTTTTCCATATTCTAATCTCTCTAAGGAAAAAATAGATATTTTTTCCCTCAATTGTTCTAGATCAGAGCACTAGATATATGGAGTTCATTTTTTCCACATAAGTGAATTTTACATATAAAAAATTGGTGACCATACTGGGGATCATCATTTCCCTTAGTGGTTTCCTTGGCCTTAACATTGTTTCACCTTTCAGAGCGACCTTAATTGACTTATTGAGATAGTAATTGACCTCAAGTAAACACATTTTTTAGCTTGGTTGGGTTCCTATGTCGTGTTTTGACCAAATTAACCCCGACACATTCTTTGTTTTAAGACAAGGCGACCAAACATAATCTCTCCTCCCCAGAACTACGTTTATGCACACCGGTGTATGTTCTGCACTTGCATTGATCCTGTAGGATACAAAAAATTGTATTCCTTTGCATTTCTCTTCATTATTCTTTGGTCCATAAATTTTTTATTGGGTTTCTAAGTCTGTTTGTGCCTCTGAAAAGGCTTCATAATGTTTTCATTTGCTTTTGTAAGCCTTTTATGATAATTTCTTTGTTTTTTTCTTCCTTCTTATCAATTAGGTTTTTATAAACATTTGGCTTGATTTTTGTTTGGCTTGAAGAAATTCATGGTACTGTATTATTCTGTGTGATTTCTTTCATACATAATCTAGTTGCGTCATATTTTTCCTTGCGTTTGAAAATTAAGAGGAAAGAAAATAAAATTTTCATTGTTTGCATCATATAGGGTTTTGAAATTAAATTGGATCGGTTAAATTAAAGGATCTATTTAGGAAGATTTGTTTGTTGCATTGTAGTGTGTTGTATTATTCTTTGTTTCTTCCCTCTCGTAGATATATTTTCATTGAAAATAAATGAGTTCTTGTTATCATGCTAGATTGAATTATAAGGAATTTAGGTTGCGAGCCTTGAAACTAAAACATAATTGAAGATCAACTCTAAAATTTACTCAATCAATCTAAGGAACATTTTGAACATTAACGACACACATAGAGATCTAGGCTAGAGATGTGTTCCGAAATTTGCAAATGTAGGAGTTCTGGTTACTTATTTGCATTACGTTCTTGGGGTAGTTGGTATTCCACACATGTAAGTATATAATATTTTTCTCTATGTAACCTTGGGTATATTGGATTGCGCTCCACGTATGAAAATTATATCAGAATACTTCCTATCTTATATGAAGAATTAGACAACACTACCGTAGAATGCACTTCCACGTACCTCATGGTATATTTTCTATGCCCCTTATAGGTTTCTATCCCATCATTGGTAATTGATTCAGATGCCTTGTTCGCTGTGATACACCAAAGAAAACATTCTGGGAGATTGCCTACATGTAGTGGAAATGATATTCCACAGTTCACAATTACTTGGTAACCCTTTTCTGCCTTGTTAACCCTTTATTTTATTTTGTGTTTATAAAGTTTTAAATTTTTTTAAACCATCATGGAAGGACACCTTAGACAACCCCATCATTTGCCTAGAATGCAAATATTTCCTCCTCTACCTCAAGAGGAAACACTTGGTCATCGAAAAAATAAAAAGACGCAAACTACAGAAACTAGTACTTCAGAAGCTACCCCTTCTGGAACTACATATAAAATAAACCAATCAAAATCGTCACTTCCCATAAGTACTGAACCCAAAATCACATCTTTACCAGTTGGTGAGTCCAACATAGTAGAAATCGAAGCCCTTGAAACTTCATTACCTGAGTTCATTGAACCTGAATATCCTAATTTAGATACATTACAACCCAAGGAACCTCAGTTAACTGAGCCTATTACTTTTGGGCCTTCTTCCTTGCTTCCTTTGCCTTTGACTCAACCAAAAAACATATATTTATGTCTTGATGGAGAACAACTTCCACCTAGTAGTTATACTACCGAGGAAATTACTGAAGAAGAGTATCAAACTTCTTCTCCTGTCCATTTAAGAGGGACTCCTCTTTATCATCCTTTTCTACTCCTATGACTACTACCAAGATTAATTTCATTCAATCTACGAAAGGAAAATCGCTGCAACCCAAAAATAAGAATAAAGGAAAAGAAAAGAAGAAGAAATATAATTCTTCGTAGGAAAAAAAAAATAACCAATCTCCCAAGGACAAATGAAAGCCTCATTATCCTTGCCTTATTCCTAACAAGGAACAATTTACTCAAGATTGTCCACGTCGGTTGGAAGTTAATTAATTCCTAAAGTTGTCATCTAATGCACTCGCTATGTTAACATATCCCTTTCCCAACTAGCAGAAAATATGGTTGCAAGGGATCTAACTTCCTCTTCCCAGGTCTCGATGTTATCTTCCACCAAATAGAAAAATGATATCGTATTGGTGGCTACAAGAAATGAATACTATGGTAACCCAAATCCATCAACTGGTAAGGCTACTGATCAACCTGCCAGTTCCACCTCATTGTCCAATTTGAATCCTTCTCCAAATGTGGTAGTAACTGAATTAACCATTAAACCTCCCAAAGGTGTTTTTCAAACATCAAAATTAAATCCTCGTGCGAGAGTTGCATAAAACTATAATATAGTTGAGGACTTGGCTCAAGCCCCTTATGCGATGTCAAATCTCAAGATTTTTGCAGAATTGTCCTACCTAGAAGAGGCCTTTACTTTCCGTAATTAGAGACACTGATCCTTGAGATTCAAGTCTTTTTATCTTCAATCACGAGAATCATACCCAAAAACTTCCACCAAAATTGACATTTATGATCCAGGTTGTTGTTCGAAGTAATATTATCCATCAGAAAATTGCGGATGAAGGTTCTTCAACTTGTATCATGTCACTTTCCTGTTGGAAAGATATTGGCTCTCCTCAACTTAATCAGTTACCAACTACTATTAAATATTTTGATGGAAGAGGTTTTAAACCTTATGAAATAAATACATTGGAAGTAGAAATAGTTGGTAAAACGGTTTCAGTAGAAGTTGAAATTATCAATGGAATTTTGTATTATAAAATTTTACTAGTCCACACATGGATTTATGCCATGGTAGCTATTTTCTCGACATATTTTAGGATGATCAATTTGTGTAACTAGGGGTAAATCATGGCCATTGATCAACCCACATTTTTTTCCATTATTTGTAAAACTACTGCAAGCCTCCCTCTTGTGGGAAAATCCCATCAGTCTTATCAACATGTCGAAATATGATTTCTCAAGGATTCCTATTTGATGGTAAAATTTTCAGTCCCTCCCCTTGACACTCCTAATCCAATTTACTCTGTCAATATGATCTCTTCTTGTACTATTCCATATGATCCATGGATAGCTCCAAACTTTCGAATTTTGATACATTTGGTGATCGCATGTCGCTCAGTCCTACTTAGTTGGAATACAAATCCATCTACTTGGCCTATTCAACACATTCTGATTTCTCATCCTTGATAGATTGGGTTGATCACTCCCAAGATTTTGGTTCATATTTTGATTCTTTCTATGATACATTCTATGATTGATGAAATAATCATGCAATCATGATTTTAGGTGATGCACCATGGGACAATAATCATCATTGTTCATCCATGCCTAAAAACTTTGAGAGTAATCCTTGAGATATTTATTCATTCAGTATTATTAATACATTTAGAGATTCCCTATCCATTCACAACATTGACTATGAGAAGAATTTAGAGAATATTGACAAGATCATTCCTCTTGATTTTTTGATTAAACCCAGAGTTTTTGAAAATGTTCATATTGGTGCATCTATCTCTCTAGATGAGGTTAAGATTTAAAAATCCATTTTCAAGAATTTTGTGACGTTTTTTCATGGGCATATGAAGAGATGCCAGACATTGATCCAAATATTGTAGTACATGAGATTA
Organism: Pinus albicaulis; assembly: GCA_034641835.2. Lineage (NCBI taxonomy): Eukaryota > Viridiplantae > Streptophyta > Pinopsida > Pinales > Pinaceae > Pinus > Pinus albicaulis. Next base: position 584,954,648 of record CM076582.1, on the reverse strand, counting down.
AAACTTATTTGGATGCTAAGCAAGTTCAACAATGCTTACATACGGTGCACCCTAAGAAACTTGTTGCCATTAAAGAAAATGTTTAAAAAATTATGTGTGCTAGTTTTATTTACCTGATTCCTATCACTGATTGGGTCTCGAACATAGTCCCTATGAAGAAGAAACAAGGCACAATTCGATTATGTGTCGACTACCGAGATATTAATCATGCTTTCCCTAAATACAATTATAAAACCACGTTTATCGACCAAATAGTTGATGATTGTGCTAGAAGCGAATATTTTTTGTTTATGGATGGTTTTTATGGTTACAATCAAATCAACATACTCCCATCAGACCAACATAAAACTGTATTTATTTTTCTATGGGGCACGTCTGCCTATTGTAAACTCCCTTTCAGTTTGAAGAATGTTGGTTCAACTTTATAGAGGGCTATGAATTATGCTTTCCACGATATCAATCACATTGTACAACCCTATTTGGATGATTTACCTTCCCACTCCAAACATCATTAGGATCATCCAATGGATCTTAGGGATATTTTATTATGTTTTTGGCATTGAAATATAAATTTAAATCCACACAAACTCTTATTTTGGATATAATTTGGTAGGATTATCATCTTCGTTGTGTTGAAGCAAAGAATTATTATCGATCAACACAAATATTTCATGTATCTCGTTGTAGATGTTACTACCATTACTATGGTATTGGTCCAAGAAGATGACCTTGGGGGACAAACATCCCATTTATTATTTGAGTCAGAATTTAAATGAAACTAAAATCAAATATACTCACATTGAAAAGTTATCTTTGGCAATTGTTCAAGCTATCTAGAGATTTCAGAATTACATTCTACTTTAGAAGACAACGGTAGTTTCTGATTGCAACACGATGACATACATTTTGTCACGATAATTTCTAGGGGGAAAGTACTCCAAGTGGATTTTTATTCTCCAAGTTTTTATTTGGAATTCATCAAAGAAAAATATAAGAAGTCTTTAGTCTTCGTTGAACTGATATGCAACCTTTCCTCATCCAAAACTAATTCTACATATAACGATTCTATTCGAGATGAGTGGTTAATTATGATTGATTCATGTGATCCTTGGTATGGAGATATCGTCATCTATCTCCAGACCCAAAATTTCTACCCTAATACCTCTATATCTAACCAATGACATATTTGATACTAGGCTAGATATTACATTATAGTTTGCGACACACGTTATCACCGTGGTGTCAATATGATCTTTCAACGATGCCTCACTCATGAGGATTTTTAGAAATATTTATTATTTGAGTCAGAATTTAAATGACAGTAAAATCAAATATACTCACTCTGAAAAGTTAGCTTTGGAAACTGTTCAAGTTTTCCAGATATTTCACCACTACATTCTACTTCAGAAGACTATGGTAGTTTTTTATTTCAACCCGATGACATACATTTTGTCACGACAATTGATGGGGGGGAAGTACTCCAAGTGGATTGTTATTCTCTAGGATTTTTATTTGGAATTCATCAAATCAAAATCTAAGAAGTCCCTAGTGTTCGTTGAACTGATATGCAACCTTCCCTCATCCAAAACAGATTCTACATCTGACGATTCTATTCTAAATGTGTGGTTGTTTATGATTAATTCATCTGATCCTTGGTATGGATATATCATCATCTATCTCCAGAACAAAGCTTTCCACCCTAATACCTCTCGCTCTAACCAGTGAAAGATTTGATACCGGGATAAAAATTAAATTATAATTGGCAACACACTTTATCACCGTAGTGTTGATACGATCTTTCAACGATTCCTCGCTCATGAGGATACTGAGAAATATTTAAGTGAATGCCATGCTAGGGCATGTGGCAGACATATATCTAGCTATGCCACTGCCTAGAAATTTTTGTGAGCTATTTACTTTTGGAAAACCATGTTTTGAGATTGCGTAATTTCAATCCAAAAGTATCATGCTTTCCAGATCTATGATCATAAATCTCGTGCTACACCTGATCCTCTACATCATGTTATCTTTGTTGGACCCTTTGAAAAATAGGGCATTGACTTCATGACATGTAACCCTCATTTGGTCATGGCGACATCATTGTGGTTGTATATTATTTTACCAAATGGGCTGAATCGATTCCTACATATAACAACACCGACAAAACACCTACATTATTCCTTTTAATCATATCATTGCTAGATCTGGTGTGCCACAAGTTATTGTTATTGACCATGGGAAATATTTTTAGAATCACATGATGTCTAAGCTTACTAACAAGTTGGGCCTTCCATATGATACTTCTACCCCCTATTACCCACAAGCTAATGGGCATGTATAATCTTTTAATAAAGTTTTGAAAAAAATGTTGCAATGCATGATAGGGATTCACACAAGAATTGGAACCTCATCCTTTTTGTAACTTTGTGGGCATACCGAACATCTGTCTGAACTGCAATTGGATTCACACCTTTTCAATTGGTGTATGGTATAGAAACACCCCTTCCCATTGAATGTGAGATTCAATCTATGAATCTTTCTTTCAAGCTTTTCCCTACCAAAGCCATAGAAGAAGATTGTTTTTTTCATCTAGCACGCATAGATGAAACCCGACACAATGTCGAGATGGCCAATGAGGCCCAAAAGAAACACATAAAAGCATAATATGACAAGAATGTTAAACATTGTACCTTCTCTTAAGGTAATCTAGTGCTTTTGTATGATCATGAAGCTGATAAGTTAGGGGCTAGGAAGCTCGAGCCGATGTGGCTAGGTCCGTATATAGTTAAACATGTTCTTGTGAAAGGGGCTTATGAGCTCATTCATTTTGATGGAATCCGTTTGGCATAGCCCAAATATGGGTTGTACCACAAAAAATATGATGCCTAGGTTACCTTTGCATAGTTGTTGTGTACATATTTTATAGGTATGTTAGTGTGTTTGCAGTGTGTTTTCTTTCGAAGTTTCCTACCATCTTTATTAATCTTGGATTACATTTGATTTGCAGATGTCAATGTTCCTTCAGCCATATGTTGGTTATGCTGATGGCGATATCCGTAGTACTCAAAACCTTTCCTCCGCCACATGGGCCATTTACATTACAAATGGTGAGTTAGTGAACTTACAAAGGATTTGTATCGGTCGCTCAACTAATGACATCATTGAGTATATCATAGTGATTGAAATATTGTCTGATGTTATTTCACGTGGACTTCACCATTTGATGGTCAAAATTGATTCAAAACTCGTAGTACTACATCTGAACAACGTCTATTTAGTAGAAATTCTAACTATGCTTTGAATTTTTTTAAGGGTTGACATTCTAGAATGAAATTTTGATTACATTCAATATCAACATATTCCTAGAATTATATGCTTGTTACATTTCCTTCCCATTGAATGAAGAAACTAGTATCAACCTGCACTAATTCAAAATTATACCTAATCGAAGAAATACATAATGCAAAGGAAGAATAACCTATCTACCCATGGAGACATATTGAATCACCCATATCAAGGGAATAAAAGAGATAGAAAAGAATAGAAAGCAAGAAACATTCACATGACCACAGTTTGGAGGTGGATTTTTTAGGAAAACCATTGGGAAAGTGGTGTGTTCTTACTAAATCAACATATGGATTGTGTAGGTGAAGCTTGGAGTTAGAAAACATATATGTGAAGGACCAACATTACCAACTTAATGGGGTAGCAAGCTAAGTGGACTTGATTGTGGGGAAAACTTGACAATTAAGCGTGCTTGAGCCAAAGGCGATCTGGGATGGTTGACCTCCAGGGAAGTCCTAGTTACCAAGTGCAAGCTCTAGAAGTGATGAATGATGCTATGTGATTAACTTAACTTGTTTCAATCCCACTTTTTCACCCCTGTGAGCATCACCCGATGCAACGAGTGTTGAGTGGACTATTAAAAAATCATGAGAAATTAGTCAGTTACGATTACCTCTCATGGAAATGGTCATAGATGAATGACTTACTTAATGTGGTTGAATCCCAAAAAAATGATATCTAATATAATGCACTGTTAAAACCCCTCAATACTTAAACACAAAGAGTGAAGGGAGCTCTACTTGAATTGTTCATGAGGCACAATACTTGATGAGGTTTTGCAAATGGGGCATTAAGCTAAGTGGGCTTGATTGTGGGGAAATCTCCACAGCTAAGCACGCTTAAGCCAAAGGCGATCTGGGATGAGTGACCTCCCAAGAAGTCCTCGTTAATGGGTGCAAGCCCCGAAAGTGATGATTGGCACTATGTGATTAACTTCACTAGTTTCAATCCCACTTCTTCACCCATGTGAGCATCACCTGATGCAATGAGTGCTAAGTGGACTATTTAAAAATCATGAGAAATTATTCAGTTACGACTACCTCTCATGGAAATGGTCATAGATGAATGACTTACTTAATGCAGTTGAATTCTAAAAAAATGATATCTAATATAATGCACTTCGAAAACCCCTCAATACTTAAATACAAAGAGTGAAGGGAGCTCTACTTGAATTTTCCATGAGGCACAATACTTGTTAAGGTTTTGAAAATGGTGTAGCAAGCTAAGTGGTCTTGATTATGGGGAAAACTCCACAGTTAAGCACACTTGAGACAGAGGCGATCTGGGATGGGTGACCTACCAGGAAGTCCTAGTTACCAGGTGCAAGCCCCATAAGTGATGATTTATGCTATGTTATTAACTTCACTAGTTTCAATCCCACTTCTTCACCCCTGTGAGCATTACCTGATGCAATGAGTACTAAGTGGACTATTAAAAAATCATGAGAAATTAGTCAGTTACAACTACCTCTCAAGGAAATAGTCGTAGATGAATGACTTACTTAACATAGTTGAATCCCAAAAAAACGATATCTAATATAATGCACTATGAAAACACCTCAATACTTCAATAAAAAGAGTGAAGGGATCTCCACTTGAATTGTTCATGAGGCACAATACTTGCTAAGTTTTTTCAAATGGGGTAGCAAGCTAAGTGGGCTTGATTGTGGGGAAAAATCCATAGTTAAGCGTGCTTTAGCCAGAGGAAATCTAGGATGGGTGACCTCCTTAGAAGTCCTGGTTACCGGGTGCAATCCCCAGAAGTGATGATTGACTCTATGTGATTAAATTCACTAGTTTCAATTCATGCCTGTGGGAATCTTGATGCGGTAGGTGATAAGTGGAAATGGTCATAAATGAATGACTTACTTAACATAGCTGAATCCCAAAAAAATGATATCTAATATAATGCACTGTGAAAACCCCTCAATACTTAATGAGAACTATGAACTTAAAACAAGAGCTCTAGCCCTAAAAACCATATTTTTGCATAAAAAACATAAAAAAGGCACCCCGAAATCCAAAGCTTGTGATCCAACATCACCCTTTTTCCATTTTAGAGTAAAAAATACAACATTTTGCAACCATTGACATTCAAAACAAAATCTCATGTCTATGAAAGACACGTAAAAAACATTTTGAAATGCAAAAGTATTAATGCAACATCAACTCTTTTTTAGGGTTAAAATTTTCGCAATTTTCAATCATGGCATTAAAGGGAAAATATAAAGACTATGAAAAACCTTTAAATTCAACACCTAAATTAGAGAGTAGTTCTACTAGGAGTAATATTTTTTTGTAAGGTTCAAATTTATAGCTCATTTGAAATCCTACCCCGAGACAACTTGGCCCCCTTTTCTTTCAGGCATTAAAATTTCAACAAATTTTTAACTATATTCTATAAATCATCAATAGTCATTGAACAAAATCATAAAACACCCATATTTTCCAAAAAAAACAACATAACACATAATTTTATTTTATTTTTAAAAGAAAAATCATATTAATTAGTTTTTAAAAATGTCAATTTTGAACCAGAGAAAAAACTAATAAAAAATAATTTAAAAACAAAAAATTAAAACAAATTGGGAAAAAAATTAATAATAAAATACATTAACTTAAAAAGTAAAAAAATAAAAATAAAAATACTATATTAAAGTAATTAAAAACAAAAAAACTAAATTATACATTAAAAATAATAAATAATAATTAAAAAATAAAATACTAAAAAAGAAAGTATAAGTAGAAGATGAGGGAGAAAGATATACTGAAACATGTTGGCTGGAGAAACAAGAGTGCAAAGAGCTTAGAGAAGAACCCAATAAAACAAAATTTGCATGGCTTAGAGAATAAATGTTAAAATAGTAGATATAATATAATTGTTTATTATAGATATATAATAATAAATAATAATATATTAATTTTTTATTCTAATTATAATTAATTGTATAATGTTTTATAAATTTAAAAATATAAATTAATATATTAAACTGTTAATAGGGAATTTTTGAGAAATAATATATTGTTGATATGAACATTTGTATATTATAAATGTTAAAATTATAATTTAATATATTAAATAATATCTAATTACCCTTAATTAATGTATTATATAAATGATAGTGAATTTTTAAAAATTAATATATAATGTATAGGGAGGTTGGTATGTTAATGATTTTAAAATTCTAATATAGTATATTAATTAAAAGTATAATAAGATATATAAATTAATAATTAGAAATGTCCTAAGGGGTGTAGTTTAATTGGTGATCACTGTATTATGAATACATTGTGTAAATTTCAGGTTTGAGGTTCAAATCCTCTGATTTACCGTGTAAGTTGTGTGTGGGGGAATGTATGGGTTCAACTAGAAATATAATGGTAGCAGTTAGAATTGATCTTGTTTCATGTGAGTACAAGGCTAGCTCAATTTCAAATTCCTCTAGACAAAAAAGAAATGAAAAAAGTATTATTTAGAAAATAATATAAGTTAATGTATAAGGGCCTATTAAAATTACTCAATCAACAAAATAAATAAGAGAGAAGGGAACTTACAAGGGGAAACCTAAAAGGGAAGCTTAAGGAAAAAATAAGCTCGTGGAAAGGGGAGACAATGGAAAGAAAGTTAAAGGATGGAAGTAGAGGGGACGAATAGAGAACAAAAAAAAAGAGGGAAAGAGAAGGGGGAAAACAAAGAGAAAGAGAAATGCAAAGGAAGTGATACTAGAAGAGAGGGAGGGGGAGAGAGTGGAAAGGGAAAGGGGAATGAACGTTGGAAATTTGAAGACAATCATAGATAGGAAAGGAGAGAAAGGAAAAGAAAAGTAGAAGGAACAAGATAAGGAGGGAAATACATAAATGTTAGAAAGGCAACACAAAGGGTAAGGAGGAAAAGATGAAAGTAATGGAAGCCTAGGAAGAAAGGACAAGATATGAGGCATAAAGTGAAAAGTAAAAAAAAGAAGAATTGGGGGAGGGGGAAGGAGGAAGAGTTAATACAATCAGAGAGATTCCATGGCAGGGAAGAAGGATGGGGACAATGGGAAGAAGAAACCAACCAAATTAAAGAAGGGAGAATGAAGAAGGAAAAGAAAGAAAGGACCAACCTAATAGAATATTTCTATAATTTTTCTTAATTATATTTTTAACTTTTAAAAAATAATATTAATTTTTAATCTTTTCCCTTTTTCTCAATTTTTTTTTTTTTTTTTTAAGTTTCAATATTTTATTACTATTTTGAACTTTGAACTTTTAATTTAATAATTTAAAAAATAATAGTTATTTTTTCTCATGGAAGAAAGGTGTTTTTCATTTTCCTTATAACATAATAGTGGTTTTTTTCTTCTCCTCTTCTTTAATTGATTTTTTCCTTTAATAAAATTATTTACAATTATTTTTCTCAATTTAAAGTTTTTAACGTAGGTTATTTAAAAAAATCAATTATAATTTTTTAAAAACATTTAATTCTACCTTTTTTTTAAATATGGTCACTTTGCATTACATCAAATAAGGATTACATAGACCAATATATATTTTTCTACTGGTCTGTTTGAAGGGAAACCAAACTAATAATATAAGTTTAGGGTCTTGAGGTTGCTAAGAACTCGTCTAACTAGAGAAGTTTGTAAATAGAAACTCATAAAAATAGGTTGGTTGTGTCATACCTTGACATAAATTGACATGAGAAGAAAAAAAATACTACAAGTGTTGCAATAAAAAAACTATTGAGTCATAAAAACTATTGGGAAGAATCTCTAAGAATCCATGTTGGATGGTCATTATCCTCATTTGAGGAGAAGGCGATGTTGGTTAATCCCTTATATATAATGATTAAATTTCAGTCTATATTATTATTTTTCCCTTGCAGGTCTTCCAATATTATAGAATTTTCCCAATGAGTCCTCTTGTACCTCCCTATGCCGCCTGAAATTTTCAAATGACGTTTAATCATTTATACAAAATTCATTCGATGATTGTGAAGTGATGGGCGTACATGCACTGCACCAATTATAGTTGGAGTCGCAACACCATTTCATGTGAGTTGGGATTATATCAATGTGCGGTGGAATGCCCGATCTTAGGAAAATTCCTTCGGGGATAAGGTCCTTCATAGCCAATTCTTGACAATGATTTCAAATGGATTATATAATGTCCACACTCCAATCCAAGTCAAGGGGATGAATTGTTATACTGAGACCAAATTTGGCTAGCGTGTTAGCTAGTTTGTTTCCTTCTCTACAGACATGAGAGATGAGGGGAGTTGTTATTTTTTACAAGAGTTTTTAAGAATCACCTATTTAAGCTTTCAACCTCTAAATCTTGGGTACTTTGGAAGGATCTTATCCAAATTTCATTTTGTGGAATGTATTGATAATCGTCTTGGAATCTCCTTTAATGGCGATCTGGTGAAATTATTTGGAAATAGAAATTGTGAGACCCTACTCTCATGCCCAAATTTCAACAACATTATTAGTGTTTAAGCATATGGCTCTTGCATAAACATGTATAATTTTTCCATTAATGTTACGAAATATTCCACCACAACTTTCTTGGCTTGGAATTCATTTTGAGGCCCCGTCGAAGTTAATTTTGATGAATTTATCTTGGGTGAGGGGGCACAAGGAAGGGCTAGAAGGGAATAAATTGAGGACAAAGGAATTCTACCATAAGGAGTAGGGGAGAGACCCATTTCGGTTATAATGAATTTTTCAGGTTGATTGAATTCCCAATATTTATAGGACCAAGGAAGAGAAGAAATTGTTTCCCTTATTTTTTTTAGGACAAATTACCAAATAAATTCTTTGGAGGCCCTTATATTCTTAAATGTTCATTTTCTACACCCTTTTAAATATCCCTAGGATGAATATTGGGATTAATTTCCATGCTCTATTGAGAATTGGATTAGTAAAAGTGGAGTCACGTCATAATTGTAGAGTGTAGAGGAAATTATATTTTATTATGTCAATTTGTCAAATGAGCATAGCAAGGTGGTCCTAGATAGAAGTAGAGAAGCTACAACTGTTGAGAATATGTTTGCCATTTTATGTATTTGAGAAACATAGAAGGAATATTAAGGGGCCCTTAAATCCATGGCTTTGAAGCTTCTTCCATGCCAAAGGTTTTCTCCATAATAGAAGCCACAAAAAAAGAGTGATTTTGGGTTAGTGTTTGAGATTTCATATTTTATGCCATTTTCCTTGATCATCCTCAACTTTTTTTCTTGTGAGAATATTGCAAGCTTTAGAGAGGTTGAAAATTCTTGTAGGATGGTAAACCTAATGAAGAATATCATTTCCCTCTTGAACCATAATTCTCTTGTTTTTTAATTCTTTCTTGATAATTATGCTTTCATTTTGGGAGGTAGGCTCAATCCATATCTCACATGATGTCCAGTTGTAGCATTAGAAAGTGCAAGGGGATGGTTACCAATAATATGAATATAGTATTTAGCCCTTGGAGATGAGGGAGTCCCTAGTTCGGTGGAGTTGTTCATTCTGTGCTAATTTTTTCCATTGATGCCACAAGTCATCCCAAAAGCTATACTCCTCGACAATATGTTTGTTACTCCAAGCAACATTCCATATATGATTACCACATGTTTCCCATCATTTTGATGACCTGATATTTCAGGGTATTGGGTGCATACTTACATTTCCACATTTTTCAGCATAAATCCTCTAGGTTTTTAATCCATCTCCACTAATGTTTAGCACTTAAGGATTTTTTGAGTATATCTATCGCGGGGACTAAGGTCTCCTTCTTTTATAAGCAACAGATTTTGTCCCATGCAGCTAAAGCCCATTTTCGGTCTCTTTTGTTGCCATGTGAGAAGAAGTTGTGTTGAATATTATAATATTATTTAGGATGGATTTAGGGGAAGACATTTCTAAGAGAAGATATGTGGTGAAGGATTGAATTGCAAATTTTAGCAAGACCAAGCAATCAATTGAGTGATCTGAAAGTCCAATAAGAAAGTTTAGCTTCAAATTTAAGAATAATAATTTCCCATATGTTTTGTCTAAGAGGATTTCCAGTTAAAGGGATTCCCATGTATTTGGATGGAAGAGAGCTCCTTTAAAAAATAATTAAACAAGATATGTGAATTTGGATAGGTAGTGGTGTACTAAAAAAGAATATTTGGTATTTGGTCATGTTAATGGAGGTTCCCGAATCATGAAATAAGTCTTGAAGGATTTTTTTAAACCATCATGGAAGAACACCCTCAACAACCTCGTCGTTCACCTAGAATGAAATTATTGCCTCCTCTGCCTCCAGAGGAAACGCATGGCCGTCGAAAGAATAAAATGATGCAAACTACTGAAGCTGGTACTTCAGAAGCTACCCCTTTTGGAACTACATCTAAAATCAACCAACCAAATTTGTCACCTCCCATAAGTACTTAACTTGAAATCACATATTTACCAATTGGTGAGTTTGACGCAATCAAAACCGAAGCCCTTGAAACTTCACTACCTGAGGTCATTGAACCTGGATTTCCTAATTCAGATACATTACAACCCGAGGTTATAAAACCTTAGGAACCTCAATTAACAGAGCTCGTTACTTCAGGGCCTTCTTCATCTCTTCCTTTACTTTTAACTCAACCACAACCTGTATATTTCGGTCTTGATGGACAACACCTGGTATTTATAGTATTGAGGAAATTACTTAAGAAGACTCTTGAACTTCCTATCATGTCCATCTAAGAGGGAATCCTCTTTATCGAAATCATCCCTTCCTTACTCCTCATAATCCAATACAAGCTCCTTTTCCTAGCACACCCTATTTCAACTCACCTTTGAGTTTCCCTTGGAAAACTTCTTTGGGTAGTTTAACCATGAATGAGTCAACGACGGTTTCTCAACCTGTATCTGCTATCATGAGCGAGTCAACCAAATTTGAATCACTTATATGTTTGAAATTTCACCATAAACCCATTGGTATGGTGGTCCTTTAGTGCCACCTAGCTACTTGCTATTATCTGGAACCTTTTATGGTGTGTCGACTAGTCCATAGACCTATCCCTTGTCATCGTCATATATAATGTTTTATGTTACTTATTTGATGAGCACCTCACAACCCATACAACCTATTGCACCCCAACCTTATTTGGAATAGAAATATGGTTAATTTTTTAGTGGATAGGGAAATTTACAACAATCTATTCCATCCTATACTAGGTACCCTCCTCTTGAGGGGATGATACCTCCATATTCTCCTTATCCCCCGACAGGGGGGAAACCTATTGTTTCTATGTCTCCATCTCCTGATCAAATGTCACATGTTGGTGTTCCCTCCTATTTGAGTCCTCCATTTTCAGGAATGGATTCTAATCCATGGAATCCCATTTTTTATGTTATAATTGGTTTGGTTTTGAATATGCTTTTCGTTTATCAATCTATCTTGGTCACACCCTAGGCTCCTAGATGACAACCCACACAATCTATGCCTCAACCTTCCCAAGTTTTATCTCAAATGAGTCAACCTGTCTAGGCTGCACATCAAAAAAAACATGTTCCACCAATATATGGGATCATTCAAATCTCATCTACCCAGCCTCTTTAGGGTGCATTGCAAACCCCACCACTTGGTTATTCTATTCCTCAAATACAAGTGAAACAACCTGTATATGGTATGGCTTAGGTTTCAAACAGTCAACCTAATGTAGGGATGATGCACAATACCTCAAGGAAGCCTTTCCAAATTATTCTACAAATCCCTATTGGTAAAATTACCATTCCACAAATGCATTATCAAGGCCTTAAAATTCAAACACAACCATTTCAACCTTTTCAAGGTTATCTCAGAACTGTACAGTTTGGATATGTTTATCCTGGTTTCCAAAATCCACCTTATCCTAGAATGAAGATGCCTATTTCTTAGCCCATTCCATCATATCCAGGATTTCCTCCACCAGAATTTAATAGGAAGTTGTTGTTTGTATAAACTACCGAATTTCCTAATTTAACTTGGCTTACGAATGATCCTATTTGTTACTCTCCTTACTGGATGAATATTCCTACCAAAATGTCACGTGATATCCTGAAATTTAACGAAAATCCTAGAGAAGACCTGGCTACTCATGTTATGACTTATCATTTATGGTGTTCATCCAACTTCTTAAATGATGATTTGATTCGTTTATGAATTTTCCAGAGAAATCTTATTGGTATGAAAACTAAGTGGTATGTTGAATTGCCACAAGCTTCATTTAACAATTTCAATGTCTTGGAAACTATGTTCCTGATATTTTTTCAATTACCTATCCGATATGAAACTGGAACCTAGATTTTGACGTCGTTGAAATAGTCTGGATCCACTCACATTTTGGATCTTATTCAAGATTCACAACGTCGACGTCGTATGGTTAAAAAATTTCATTCCTGATCAATTATTGGTTGAATTTTTTATCAAATCTTTGTTAACATCCATAACTGAAGATGTTGATAAAGACAAAGTTGTTACTAAATAGAAAGTAATTTCTCATTCCCAATACCTTGATCTCATTTATACTTAGTCTGACACGCTCTACGAAAAATCACATGTTGTTGATGGTGTGATCAATTTTGTAAGTCAACAGAAAATGAGTAAAATATTTGGTTCATGTCCTGTTGTGGCTACTCAAAACCCTACCTCTGCTACTCCTACGACTACTACTGAGATTAATGTCATTCAATCCATGAAAGTAAAATCGTCGCAACCCATAAATAATAATAAAGGAAAATGAAAGAAGAAGAAGATAATTTTTTGTAGGAAAAGAAAATTAACCACTCTCCTCAGGAAAAATGAAAGCCTCATTATCCTTTCCTTATTTGTAATGAGGAACAATTTACTCAAGATTGTCCACATCCAGTGGAAGTTAATTAATTCCCAAAGTCATCATCTAACGTGCATTTTTTGTTAACATATACCTTTCCTAACCAGGAGAAAAATATGGTTGCAATGGATACAAGTTCCTCTTCCCATGTCTCGATGTTATCTTCCACCAAACATAAAAATTAGATTATGGTGGCTACAAGAAATAAATACTATGGTAACCCGAATATCTCAACTAGTAAGGAGACTAATCAACCTGAAATTTCCACCTCATCATCCACTTTGAATCCTTCTCCAAATGTGGTAGAAACTGAATTAACCATTAAACCTCCCAAAGACCTTATTCAAAAATCAACCTTCAATCCTTGTGCGAGAGCTGCACAAAACTATAATATTGTTGAGGACTTGAATCAAGCCCCTTATGCTATGTCAACTCTTGAAGTTTTGTAGAATTATCCTTCTTAAAAGAGTTCTTTACTTGTCACAACTGGAGGCACATATCCTTGAGATTCAAGTCTTGTGTTCTTCAATCACGAGAATCATACCTCAAAACTTCCACCAAAAGTGACATTTATGATCCAGGTTATTGTTTGAAGTAATACTATCCATCAAACAATTGTGGATGAAGGTTCTTCAACCTGTATCATGTCACTTTCATGTTGGAAAGCTTTTGGTTCTCCTCAACTTAATCAGTTACCCACTACTTTTAAATATTTTGATGGAAGAGGTTTTAAACCTTATGAAATAAATACATTGAAATTAGAATTATCTATTAAAAAGGTTTTAGTAGAAGTTGAAATTATCGATGGACCATTTTATTATAAAATTTTACTGGGACGCACATCATTTATGCCATGGTAGCTATTTTCTTAACTTATTTTAGGATGACCGCTTTCCCTCACCAGGGGGGAATCATGGTCATCGATCGACTCACCCTTTTTTCCCATAATTTTCAAACTACTGGAAGCGTCCATCTTGTGGTAAAATCCCATCAGTATTATCAACATGTCAAATTAGGGTTGGTTAATGATTCCTTTTTTATGGTAATTTTTTCACTCCCTCCTCTTGACACTCCTAATCTGGTCGCCTCTGTCAATATGATCTCTTCTTGTACTATTCCATCTAATCCATGGATAGTGCCAAACATTTATACTGATGATACATTTGGTGACTGCGTGTCGTTCAATGCTATTGAGTTGGAATACAAATGCATCTACTTGGCATGTTTCATACATTTTGATTTCTCATCCTTGATAGATTGGGTTGATCGCTCCCAAGTTTTTGGTTCATCTTCTTATTATTTCTATGGTGCATTCTCTATTGATGAAATCATCATGGAAATCATGATGTCAAATGATGCACCGTGGGATGATAATAATCATTGTTCCTCCCTTCCTGAAACTTTGAGAGTAATATTGGAGATATTTATTCACCCAATATTATTGATACATTTATAAATTCCCTATCCATTCACGACATCAATTATGAGAAAATTTTAAAGAATATTGAAGAGACCATTCCTGTTGATATTTTTATTAAACTCGGAGTTTTCAAAATTTTCTTTATTGGGGCATCTTTCTCTCTTGATGAGGTAAAAATTTATAAAGCCATTTTGATCCAAATATCGTAGTACGTGAGATTAAAACCTATTTGGGTGATAAGCTAGTTTGAAAACTCTTACGTACGGTGCACCCTAAGAAAGTTGTTTCGATTAAAGAAAATGTTGAAAAAAATTTATGTGCTATTTTTATTTACCCGATTCCTCTCACTCGTTGGGTCTCAAACATAGTCCCAATAATGAATAAACAAGGCACAATTCGAGCATGTGTCAGCTACCGAGATATTAATTGTGCTTGTACTAAAGACAACTGCAAAAACTTGTTTATCGACCAAATTATTGATGATTGTTATGGAAGCGAAGATTTTTTGTTTATGGATGGTTTTTATGGTTACAATCAAATTAAAATAATCCCATCAGTCCAACATAAAATTGCATTTATTTATCCACGGGGAACATCTGCCTATCGTAAGCTCCCTTTTGGTTTGAATAATGTTGGTGAAACTTTATAGAGGGCTATGACTTATGCTTTCCACGATGTCAAGCACAGTGTACATCCCTATTTGGATGATTTGACTTCCCACTCCAAACATCGTTAGGATCATCCAATGCATCTCAGGGCTATTTTTTAATGTGGTTTGCATTACAATATTAAGTTAAGTCTGCAAAAAATCGTATTTAGTGTCCAATATAGTAAACTTCTTAGCTTCGTTGTGTCAAAACAAGGAATTATTATCAATCCACTAAAAGGACATGCAATCCTTGATTTCCTGCACCTTCCTCACTTGTTCAGTTACAACGCCTCCAAGAGAAGGCTAAATTTATACGGAGATTTATTCCAAGCTATACAAAGTTGGCCAAAGGATTTAATCGCATATTGAAGAAAGGGGTTCCCTTCCATTGGGATGATACCACCCAAAAAAATTTGATGCTTTGAAATATGTTCTAGTTCAAGCATCATTGTTGTATCCTCTTGATGATCAATGCGAGTATTTCATGTATCTCTTTATGGATTACTACCATTGTTATGGTATTTTTCCAAGAATATGACCTAGGGGACAAATATCCCATTTATTATTTGAGTTAGAATTTAAATGACACTAAAATAAAATATACTCATGGTGAAAAGTTAGCTTTGGCAACTGTTCAAGTTGTCCAAATATTTCTCTACTACATTCTACATCGGAAGACTATGGTAGTTTCTGATTGCAACCCAATGTCATACATTTTGTCATGAAAATTTCTAGGGGGGAAGTACTCCAAGTGGAATTTAATTCTCCAAGAGTTTGATTTGGAATTCATCAAATAAAAATATAAGAAGTCCTTAGTATTTGTTGAATTGATATGCAACCTTCCCTCATCTAAAACTGAGTCTACATTTAATGATTTTATTCCACATGAGTTTTTTTTTATGATTGATTAATATGATCCTTGGTGAGGATATATCATCATCTATCTCTAGACCTAAACATTCTACCCTAATACCTCTCGCTCTAACCAGTGACGCATTTGATACCAGGCTAAAAATTACATCATAATTGGCAACACACTTTATCACCATAGTGTTGATATGATCTTTCAACTATGCCTCAGTCAGAGGAGGCTGAGAAATATTTAAATGAATGCCATGTTGGGGCATGTGGCAGACATGTGTATAGATATGCCACCTTCCAGAATGTTTTTCAAGCTAGTTAATTTTGGCCAACTATGTTTTGAGATTGCATCATTACATTCCAAAAATGTCACACTTGCCAGATCTATGATCGTAAAACCTTGTTATTTTTTAGAAACTAGAGTCAAATTCCACTTTGGAAAACTCATATGGATGAGATCATAATTTAATTAGATTCCTCTTTTCGAAGGGACCAAAATCGACCTACATATTGCCCCAATCGGTTAAACAGATATTAAGTTATGAATTATTTAATTATTTTATGGGTCGACCTAAAGTCATGTGGATTCAATCAAAGCCCCAAACATTCCATCAAAAAATTATAAATAGAAGCAACCCCAAGTTCATTTGCACACATTTTCTCATGATATTTTCTTCATGCTATTTTGGTATTGGTCTGTATTTCTATTTTTATCTTTCACATGTACGTCAGGAGAAGCTCATGCTAAGGATCGAGATCACAAGCAGGGCATCGCATCTGATTGGGGTGTTTTGGGCCATAAACATGGGCATGCCACAGGTAGGTAGCATCTCAGCTTAGCTAGAACCACCGGCAAGCCGTGTCAAGGCTGCAGTTGAGCTGATAATCCGCGGTAAGACAACCTTCATGGCACAGCTAGGGTTTCAAGCTGATCAGACCCTCTAAGTCAAGAACATAACACTCAGGTCATGTTTAAGGGTGCTTCAGTCACAGGCAGACCATATTAAGGCAATGGTTAAGATATTTCATAGGCAGATATAGATTGGATCTCATTTATTTGATTGCGCAATGCCTTCATCCTTCTTTCATACAGTCACAGTCACTTCAGAACAATCATTAACAACATTCTAGATTTAGATCTAGAACTAGGTACTTGGGATCACTTGGTTTTGGTGATTCATTGGATCTGTGCTTGTGATATTTTATATCTAATAATCTATAGCTCTAATATGTTTATTTCCTATGCATATATCTATTAGGCTCATTGTACTCTCTTCTGAAATTTTTTTATGAAAATCTATTGAAGAAGAAGATTTGAAAGGGTTTCCCCCACAGTGGGGTTTTTCCTCAGTCTTGGGCCAATCTAATATATCTTATAGTTGTGTTATTTCCTTCTCTGTCTCTGCATGCATTTTTTGATCTTCAGTTACTGTTTATAGTTATTTACACTGTTATTATTTGGATGCATTGTTAATGAAAATTACTTTGGGCTAAAGTAATTGATTCAAGATGAAAAATATTGAAAAAATAACATGGTATCAGAGCTAAGGTGAATTAAAATCCCAAGAGAAGACAAGCAGTGAAGCCCTCATCATCATAAAGCATATCTACAAGCCAAGGTCAAGATGTATTCCTCTACTTTCAAGGAGCATGAGAAACTGGGTGATGCATCTAACTTTGCTGCATGGAAATTCAAATTGGAGATCATTGCTGACAACAACGATGTGCTGGAATATATTTAAGGAAGGATAACTAATCCTTTAGAAGGTGCCTCAGTCTCCGTCAAGAAAAAATATAAGAAAGGTGAGTCCAAAGCAAAACGAATCATATCTTATGGTCTACAGGATCATTTACTTGCATATGTTGGGAATTTAAGAAAATATAAAGACATGTATGACAAGATATCTGGCATGTATGAAGTAAAAAATATAAATGACATAATCACCTTGAAAGATCAACTCAAGGAAGTGAAGATGAATAAAGGGGAAATTTTTTAGTCTCACATTATGAGGATCTCTCATCTTAGAGATCAACTGCAAAGGGTTGGAGAGAATGTAGTTGAAAAAGAGTTGGTTATCGTGAATCTTAGATGTTTTCCTTCTGTTTGGGAAAATATCATCGCTACTATCAGTAACAAAAACATTTTTCTTTTCATTTTATGAGATAGTTGGAAATCTCACTCAAGAAGAATCGAGAATGATAGCAAGAGGGAGGATTCAGAAGCATGAAGAAGGAGAGCCTGTTGCATATGCCACTCGTAACAAAAGGAAAAGGTCAAAATGAGGCCCTTCAAGAAGACATCCCCCCTAAAGCTCAAAAGGACAGAATGACAGGTCACTAGCCCATATTGAATGCTATAAATGCCACAAGAAAGGTCACTATGCATGTGAGTGTCCCAAAAAGAGAAAGAGGACATGATACAACACCAGAAGAAATTTCAATGATAAAATAAGAAGATAAAATCAAAGGTACAAACATGAAAAAAAATATGAAAGGAGAATATATTCTTCAAGCGATATTCTAAAAATAATTCGAGGGCTCCCAGGTATGAAAGCAATGTTGTGAATAAATCTGAATATATTCTCATTTATGCACTTACTAGTTCTTCTCCACCGGATTCATGGGATAGTTGGTTGGTTGACAGCGGGGCCACTAATCACTTCTATGGATACAAATAATTCTTATCTAATCTGGAAGAGAGGGAGACCAAGATGGAATTTATTCTTGGAGATAAATCCAAATATCACGTAAAAGGGTTTGGATCTGTCAAGTTTCAGTTGAACTCTGGGAATCAGGATTACTACATTATGTCATGTATGTGCCAAGTCTAATGAAGAATTTGATTTCTATATCTGCATCAGAAGATAAAGGGATGAGGGTTGCCTTCATCAATGGAAATTTCTTATCTTGGCCTACTAATTCACATATTAAAGATGCATTCACATTAGGTCTGAGATATGAGCGATTCTACAAAGTCACAGGAAGGCCATTTATAGCATTGGTTCACAACACCAATACCTCAGTTAATTTTGGCACCGCAAGAAGACTCGTCTACACTATGATCTTCTTTCGAAATTGAAGAGACCGGTATAAGGTATTCTTGATGTTCAAGCTCAACATGATGGATTTTGTCAAGGGTGCGCAAGTGGAAAGAAAACAAGGGGACCATTTCCATCCAGTAAGAACAAAACAACATACATCCTCCAGATAATTCATTCAGATATATGTGGTCTGATGCTTGTACACTTAGTTGGTGGTCATCTCTATTACATCACCTTCATTGAAAATTTCTTAAGAAAGGCATGGTTGTACTGCCTCATGCACAATGATGAAGCCTTCGAAATATTCCAGGAATTCAAATCTTTGGTTGAAAATAATTTAGGGAAAAGAATCAAATTTTTTGTGTCTGACAATGCAGGAAAATTCATGTCAAAATAATTCATAACATTATGCAAGAAAGAAGGGATCAATAAGGAAACTATTGTACCGTACACACCTGAACATAATGGATTAGCTTAAAGGAATAATTAGTCGATAATGGAAGTTTCTTGTGCCATGCTTCATGATCAGAAGGTACGAAATTTTCTGTGGGATTAAGCCACAAATGCTGCTATGTATGTTCAAAACTGTGTGCCTCATTAATCATTGAGAAATAATACTCCAAAAGAAATTCTTACACGTAAGAAACCTGACATCAACCATATTTACATATTTGGATGTCCAATATTCTTTCATGTGCTGAAAGACAAAAGAAATAAGCTGGAAGCTACAAGTAGAAAATGTATGTTTATGGGTTACTGTGAAAACTCTAAGGCTTATATAATATACATTCTTGGTTAAAGGAAGGTTGAAATTAGCAGGGATGTAACCTTCAATGAAAATTTTGCACTTAGGAAAGCTAGAGATTTTCCTCCACCTCCCAAGGAATATGTTGATGACAAGGAAATTATATATGGTCCTTCTATGCGAGAGTCAGATGATATTGATACTCCCATGGAGCCTATGGATCCTCTAGATCCACCTCCTAGTGATCCTCCTACAAGAAAAATACCGATTTGGCTTCGCGACACTCTACAGGACAATGGAAGAAGTATTCCCATTCTTCGATCATTTAGAGAAAGGAAAAAAAATTGTAGGTATCAGGGATATGTAGCTGCTATGAGCACCATTTAATATAAACTATCCTCTTTTGAAGAAGTAACCAAAGATCAAGTTTGGAAGGATGCTATGTCTGAGGAATACGAATCTATTGCTAAAAATGATGTATGGGATGTTGTGCTGAGACTTAATCAGAAGTTTTTTGTGACTTCGAAATGGTTATTTTAGATCAAGCATGGAATTGATGGCAGCATTGACAAATACAAAGCAATGTTCATAGCTCGAGGTTTCTCTCATAAAGAGGTAGAAAATTACGATGACATATTTTCTCATGTGGCTCGATACACAACTATCCATTCGATAGTTTCCCTTACTGCTAGTCAAGGATGGACTCTTCATCAGATGGAGGTAAATACTTCTTTCCTCCATGGTATATTAAAGGAAGAAGTCTATGAGGAACATCCATGGGTATTTGAAGTGGAAGATTGCAGAATGCATGTTTTCAAGTTGAAGAAATCATTGTATGGATTGAAACAATCTCCCCAAGCTTGTTATGCTTGCATTGTAAACTATCTAATGAAACTGGGTTTCACAAGAAGCAATGGTGATCCCAACCTCTATTTTAAGATTTTCCAAGGTTTGCCACTAATTTTGTTTCTATATGCTCATGATATATTCTTATCAGGAAGTGAACCACTGATGATCGAATGCAAGAAGAAGCTAGCATCTGAATTCGAGATGAAAGGCCTCGGTCTCATGCACTACGTTTTAGGCCTTGATATGTGGCAAAGACTTGGTGAGATATTTCTCTCATGGGGAAAGTATGTAGTGAAGCTGCTAGAAAGGTTTGGTATGATGAAGTAAAAATTGATGACTACTTCGATGGATATGAACTTCAAGAAGTTGTGTTGAAAACAAGATGTACTTCATATAGAAAATTCATCCGAGTGCAAGAAGCTAATTGGGGCTCTGATGTTCTTAGTGAACGGTCGTCCATATATATGTTATGCAGTTAACACATTGAGTCAGTTTATGACTGAGCCCCTTCATGTGCATTGTATTTCATCCAAACATGTATTAAGATACTTAGAAGGATTTCTCACACTTGGTCTAAGATATTCTGTTGGAGATATCCAACTACATGGATACATTGATGCTGACTGGGCAAGTAATGTCCCCGAAAGGAAAATTACATATGGATGTTTCTTCAGTCTTAGTTCTGCCATGATATTTTGGATGAGAAGGAAGAAAAATTCGATAGCTTTGATAACCACGAAAGAATAATACATTACTGCTAGCCCGACTAGTTGTGAAGTTGTGGGGTTAAGGAAGCTCTTAGGTGAGCTCTTTAGACAAGTCTTAGACACTACAGTGATATACTGTGATAACAAGAGTGAGATATGTTAAGTAGAGAATCATATATTTCATGAAAATTCCAAGCATATCGAGATTCAATATCACTTCATCCCTGACTTGGTGTAGAGAGGAGCTGTTAGAATTCAACACATATTGACTGACGAGCAAATAGCAGATATTCTCACCAAGGCACTTCTGAAAATAAAGTTCTTGGTCTTCAGAGAACAAATTAGATTGATGGATGTAGCCCCTTCGGATAAGGGGAGAAACTGATTGAGGACACTGAGAAAGATCTTCCTACCCCGCATGAGATCTCGGGGTGAGTAACTGAGATGAAGGGCTCCTGGGGTTAAGGTATCTCTTGACAATATGGAATTTTCCTATCTTTTACCTAGGGTTGAGATGTTTCTCCCATATCTTCACAGGGTCTTAGATGTTTCTCCCCTATATGTTCTATGCAGAGTATACCCCAGTTCACATCATGCACTCAAGAAGGGCTTGATGGGAACATCGCTCCTCATTTAACCAATGAGTTGAGAGTGTGCTTGGGGTGTAAAAATCTAGTTGATTATGATGTAGATTTTCTACCACTTGACTGATGATATTCATTGATGGGAATATCGTAACCAATAGGATAGGGTTGAGAGTTTCTCCCCTTTCATGATTTCGGGTTGAGACAGAGCTCCCCGATGGACCCAGGGTCAGAGATGTGCTCCCCTATGTGTTGGATTATCCTGTTGTTAGGTATGGGTGAAAGCTATTGCTCCCCTATTCTTCTTCTTCTATAGTTGAGAAATTTTCAGCAAATGAGTTGAGCCGTGATGAAAATTTTATTTAAATATCTTCAAGAAGAGATTAACAAGTGGAATTCTTCCTAGTTTAGAGGGAGTGTTTATTTTTAGCAACTAAAGTAAAATTACACTTCGACAACTCAGATGGATGAGATCATAATTTCATTAGATTCCTATTTTCGAGAGGACCAAAATCGACCTATAGATCACCCCAATCAGTTATGCACACGTTAAGTTATTAATTATTTAATTATTTTATTGGTGAGCCTAAACTCATGTGGATTCGGTCAAAGCCCCAAGCGGTCCCTCACAAAGTTATAAATAGAAGTGACCCAAATTTAATTTACACATATTCTCTCATGAGATATTCCTCATGATATTTTGGTATCGGTTCATATTTTTTGTTTTTGGCTCGCACAGGTACGCGAAGAGAAGCTTGCGCTAAGGATCAGGATAACAGGCAGGGTCTCGCATCTGATTTGGGTATTCTAGGCCATAACCGCGGGTAGTTAGTGACTCATATTAGCCATAACCATGGTTATTCCATGTCAAGGCCATGTTTGAGCTAGTAAAACAATGGGCATACAGTCTTTAGGTCATGGCTAGGGTTCTGGGCTAATCATACCCTCAGTCAGGGGCACAAAATGCTCATGTCATAGTTAAGGGTGATTCAACCGCATGCAAACCATCTTAAGGTTGTGGTTAAGAGATTTAATAAGTATATATGGATTGGATCTCATTCATTTTATTTTGCAGTGCCTTCATCCTTCTGTCATATAGTCACAATCACTTCAAAATAATCATTAATAACATTCTAGATCTAGATCTAAAACTGGGTAGCTGGGATCACTTGATTTTGGTGATTCATCGGATCTATGATTGTGATATTGTAGACCTGCATATATATAGATCTTATCTATGTATTTATACTGCATATATATAGATCTTATCTATGTATTTCTACTGCATATATGTGTTGGGATCATTGTAGTCTTTTTTAAAAACTTTTTGTGACGTTTTATTGAAGAAGAATATTTGAAAGGGTTTCCCCCACAGTGGGGTTTTTCCCTGGTCCTAGACCAATCTGCTATCTCTTATGGTTGTGTTATTGTCTTCTCTATATCTGCATGAATTTTTCTATCTTCAATTACTGCTTATGTTTATTTACATTGTTATTATTTGGATGCACTGTTAATGAAAAATAATTTGGGCTAGAGTAATTTATTCAGCATAGAACTATATTGAAAAATTAACATGCTCCACCTACTCCTCTACATCCTGTTATTGTCGTTGGACCCTTTTCAAAATAGCGCATTGAATTCATGACATGTATCCCTCATTTTTCCAAGGGAAATAGCTACATCATTGTGGTTGTAGATTATTTTACAGAATGGGCCAAAGCGATTCCTACATATAACAACACCAAAGAAACAACTACATTGTTCCTTTTTAATCATGTCATTGCTAGATCTGGTGTGCCACAAGTTATTTCTACTGACCATGGGAATTTTTTTTGGAATCACATGATGTCTGAGCTTTTTTCCAAGTTGGGCCTTCCTCATGATAGCTCAACTCCCTATTACCCACAAGCTAATGGGAAAGTAGAATATATTAATAAATTTTTGAAAACAATGCTGCAATGCATGATAGGGATTAACAAAATGAATTGGCACCTCATCCCTTTTTCAAGTTTGTGGGAATATTGAACATATTTCCGAACTATAAATGGATTTACACCCTTTCAATTCGTGTATGGTCTAGAAAACTCCTTCCCATTGAATGTGAGATTCCATATATGAATCTTGTTGTCAAACTTCTCCCCATCACTTACGTAGAAGAATATCATTTTTTGCATCTAGCATGCTTAGATGAAACCCGTCATAATTCCAAGATGGCCAATGAGTCCCACAAGAAATGCATCAAAGCATAATATGACAACAATGTTAAACCTCGTGCCTTATCGGAAGGTAATCTAGTGCTTTTGGATGATCATGAAGTCAATAAGTTAGGGGTTGGGAAGCTCGAGCTAATGTGGCTAGGCCCGTATATAGTTAAACATGTTCTTGTGAAAGGGGCTTATGAGCTCTTTGATTTTGATGGAATCCCTTTGGCATAGCCCAAAGATGGGTTGTACCAAAAAAAATACTATGCCTAGGTTACCTTTGCACAGTCGATGTGTACATATTATATAGGTGTGTTAGTGTGTTCTTAGTGTGTTTTCCTTCAAAGTTTCCTACCATATCTATTAATATTGGATTAAATTTTATTTGAATATGTTGGTGTTCCTTCATCCATATGTTGGTTATGCTGATGGCGCTAACCCGGTAGTACTTGGAACCTTTCCTCCACCACATGGGCCATTTATGCTCCAAATGGTGAGTTAGTGAATTTATAAGGGATTTGTATCAATCACTCAGCTGATAACATCGTCGAGTATAGCATAGTGATTGAAATATTGTATCACATTATTTCACATGGCCTTCACCATTTGATGTTATAAATTGATTCAAAACTCGTAGTACTACATCTAAACAATGTCTATTCAGTACAAATTCTAACTATGCTTCACATATTTTTAAGGGTTCACATTCTAGAATGAAATTTTGATTACATTCAATATCAGCACATTCATAGAATTCTAAACACATGAACTGATGCAATAGCCAATTATATTTTATAAAAAAAATTGCAACATATGTAAAAATTTCAATTGACATCACACATTGAACAAGAAATACAGTAAACAAGAAACATCGATAGATAAATATATATATATATATATATATATATATATATATATATATATATATAGAGAGAGAGAGAGAGAGAGAGAGAATTAGTTTTTACAAAAATTATGTTTGAGACACATATGGCCACACGACCTATACTATAAAAATAAATGCAGAAAAAATATGGCTCTAATGCCTACTAGCAGACTAGTCCCAATGATGATCGCGATAAAAAAAACCGCGTGGGAAACCTTGCACAACAACCTATCGATGCACTCTGCTAGTCCAATAGTGTATCGTTGTAAGCACATGGCGATCTCATTTACCCTAGTCTCTGGAAAACTATGGGTCAAACCCTTGACATGGAACTTAAATTCAGTAGGAGTCTCGGCTATATTGAGATGTTTCATATCCTCCTTTGCTCCTGTGGAAACTGCAACTCCTATTAGTGCAAGTTGTGGCTTTCCTCGTCGTTGAAGATATGAAGAGACTAATAGTCATACTGGTCTAATATCTACATGTGAAATCAATATTTAGTCTCTGATGCATTAAAATAAAATAAAATTGCAAAATCCAAAAAAATAAAAAAATATTCAAAATGACATTGTTTTACCTATATCATCCCATTTCTCGCCTTTAGTTAAAATGAGCTATGGGTCTCCTCAGAAGTCAACTCTAACATATGGATATTCCTTGATAAAAATGAGTTGCACCCATAACCGTCTAAATAAAGTGGGTGTGAAAATCATCGAAGATGCACCCACATGACGAGATATGAGATATACCCATTGCCTCATTCGTGGAACTCTAGGATCTAGAAGCTTGAGCTCAATGCGATGAGGTCAAAGTAGTGCAGTCCTCTATAGAGAAAATGAAATTATAATGAAGGCATAGAAAAAGTTAGTTAGTCACCCATCCTTTTCCCTATTGATTTTTTCCTTCATATTTTCCAACACCCCCTCACTCCAGTTAAAAACAGTGGGTTCTATGCATTCCAATGCATATTGCATTTGGGACTTAGTAGCCAAATGAAAAGTGGCATTTCCAGCCAACCAATCAATGATGAAAAGAATCTTCCTGATAAGCAGTAAAATCACATCCTTAATCTCTATCTTCCCATCCTTTTTTGGCTAAGAACTAGTTCTACAGTGAGAAACTATGTAATCCTTGATGATTTCACTACTTCTTCTCATTCCAAACAATGAGATAGGAGCTCCTCTCTGAGACAAGCCTATCTGAAAAATAGATGTCCTCAACCTCTATCCTGAGAGTATGTGCTCCAATCCTGAAGCATTGTCCTTGAATATCCCACACCATGACTAGATATTCCAGTAACTCAAGTTGCACTCTCATACCTAAAAGAAGAAAAAAAAATTTGAGTCCACAATTCCTTAAAGCTTGCATTGTTGTTGGGTCATTGGAGACATCCAAATATTGGGACTCGTGTTCTCTTTCTGTACAAATTAAAACAATTTTTGTTTTGGTGAATGTCTGCAAAATCACAAGAAAAATACTTGTAATCAATCTTGTGAATTTTTTTTGAGAGAAATATATCTAAAATCATGAAATTTTTTCTTCAACTTCGCCCATCACACCTGCCTTTTTATAGGACAAAGCGCTCCAGCGCACCTTGCCTTCTTGGCAGGTGTGTTGGGTCACTCTTCCCAGTGTAAATCAGGTAGGACGACCACACCTTTCGATACCAAGCATAGTGCGATGAGCCTATGGAGGAAAATTAGACCATAAGCTACTGAGAAATCTCCAAAAGTTGCATGAAATGAAAATTTTAAACCATGAAAAAGGAGAACAAGGAAAAATATCCTACTTGGAATTGACGACACTCGAAATGTTCCACCGGATTGGATGCAATCACGTGCTAAATATTGAGGGTAAAAATATATTCAGAGCTCACTCACAAGAGGTAAAATGAAAATGGTAAAAATGAAATTATTTGTTGCCTATTTATGGTCAATTTCATTATTATTTTATTATAATTTTATTACTTTGACCTAATTTCACCGTATAACATATATTTTTTAATCTTTTGATGATTTTATAAGCAGGCTTATAGATAATTGAAGGATCTTATGACAATTTTAATTTCAATACAAGTCATTTTGATGAAAGAGCATAATTTTATCACTTTTTTGGGATTTATAAACTCATGAAAAAGGAACCCACTAGAGTCCTCTTTCAACTATTTTACCACTCCCTAAACATGAAAATATTGTGAATAAATTTTCTTTTTGAACTCATTAAAGTAAATGAAAATACGCCTGCCCAATATAAGTTTAACCATTTTCCGAAATGGGATAAAATATTTACAAAAAAGGAATACTTTAGTCAAACTTGACCTAATGGTTCTCCTGAGTATCGTTTTCTACATTTTTAGACTCGAGAGACTAAATTTACGAAAAAGGAACTTTTAGAGTTTTCTTTTTTCACCTCTTTTTCAAACTCTCTAAACATGAAAAATAAGTCAAGTTACACCTTTGTTGGAATCGTAAAATCATCAAACAACGTTGGACTCGTTGAACATGATAGGGTTGAACCACTCCTTCTCATGGTTCGTTAAAAATATTCAGAAGGATTCATCTAAAAGATAAACTTATAGATCAAGAATATGTTATCCTCCTCAAGCTTGTAAAAAATAAAGAGGTACTAACCCGAAATGGTTGGGAAAATTGAGAAAATAGTGCACTTAACCTAATAATTACATTGATTTTCTCTTGAAAATGACACTCTTTCACACCATCTTCGTGATTGTTGGGTTGGGAAATATATATGCCTCTTGGGTTAATCACACCACATGAAAATCCTCCACAATTTGTTTTGAGTCAATGCTGCCAACTATATAATGTGTCTTTGCCATGTTCAAGAGAAGTCCTTGAATTTATATCTACTATGATACTCCTAAGCATTCATTCATGTCTGAAGTTGTTGAACTAGATCTTCATCAACATCATTTTGTCTCAAATTTTGATACCTGTTTCGTGTCGTTGATGGGGGATACATCAAGGCCATGTTGTGATAGGTTGCTTCCTCTCGACATCAACTCATTATCCAAGAAGTTTACTTAGAAAATCCCTTTGGTACCTTGGATCTTGCATACCTCAATGGAAATTTTCATCGCTCTCGGTGATATGTCCTCATCATTGGCCTTCAAATAGAATATTTTGTGTGGTTTTAAACTTCAACTCATTCATTCACGCCACATAGATTGTACTATATTACCTTGAAATCCATTGGAGTCATTAGTGGTTTCTCTCGCATCTGTTAACTTATTACATCATTGGCTGGTAATTAGATGGTATCTACCATGTTCGACTCCAACTCGTTTATTCACATGGTTAGACTCATACTATCGAGTGATGAGGTATCAGACCCTGGATCTAGTTCCATCCATATGGGTTGTGATTTTAGGATTCATTCATACAATATTACAAAGTATTATGGCTATGATCATTTAGATATTCATCCAAGAATGGGTTCACCCTCTGTCATCAATAGACAAGACCTATTGACTATTCTACATGTAATATAGGCTTATATGTTGAGCATGGGTATTCCTCCCTCAATAATGATATCATGATATTAATATGTATTGTAACAGATGATCATCTTGACTGGTTTGTTCTTGATCTTGACTTGTCACAAGGGTAAAAAAATTCACTCCTCAACCACTGCTTTTGACTTTGTATTTTAGGGGGAAATCTGTTACAGGAAATTTTGTCACATATATTCAATAGGCCTCAAAATCATAATAACCAACAACCTTGAACACTTTGTCATAATCCCTTTGCAAATACCTAAGCATCACCTCTCCAAAAATCCTGATTTTTTGGGTTAATCAGCTCAAATACATTGCTTTTAGCCCTAAATCACCTTGCATACATATCCACCTGCAATGGTTGCAAGTTACACAAATGAGAACATTCACTTATCAACGCAGTTTCTATACTCTACACATGCGATGGTTCTATAATTTTAGGAAAATAAAAAAATATTTTCAAATATTCTCCTTCCAGAATCTTCTAAGGTGGCTTTAACCATTTACCATGAATAGAGATTTCAAATTCCTATTTGATCATATTGTAGTGATCATATCTCTTATCCATTGGCTTATCCTCCCTCATAAGTATATCTCAAGCCTAGATTGGTAAATCCTAAACCACCATGTTTACCCTATAAATTTACTACCTACCATGGAATATGGGTTAGATTTTGGAGATTAATAGTGCCCTCATGCTGCTACTTTGAGATTAAGGAACCATCATCCATTTGCATTAGGGTTGAATGTGAAGGTTTGCTTTGTTGAAAGGAAGGACAAGACAATTGGGGAGACATCTACAAACTCAACTTCTATTATGGTTGTAACTCTCTCCTTTATTTATTAATGCAAACATTACTATGTTTTCCTATACTTGTGTCATGTTGATGCTTATGTATTTAAATGCCAGGTTAACTCATTAATTATAGATATTGGATCATGTTATGTGGATATTGTAGGTCCTTTGCTTGCTATTCATTGTTGCAGGTTCCATTTATAGCGTGTGGAGCTAGGATTATAACTTACAAGTGAAGAGAAGAGGAGGACTTACTACGTATTCCAGGTAGGTCTCTTCCTATATTATAATATCTCTAAGGAAAACACAAATATTTTTTCCCTATATTGTTTTAGATCAAACCACTTGATCTAGGGAGTTCATTTTTGTCCGCAGAAGTCAATTTTCCATATAACAAGGGTAGTGACTACTTTGATAGTGGGGATTCCCAAGAGAGGAGTATTTTGCACAAAATATTTGTGTGAAGAAGATATATCATGGGAACCAAGCCTAAAGACATTTTATTTTGTGAATTTGTATGGATGAGTTGATTGATATTCCCAACCCTTCATCCATGAGTGGAAATATGTAATGGGAAATGGGGTTTACCTACCTAATAGCCCACAAGGGAAAAAAAGTGGGAGAGGGAGACCCATGAACTAAGACATAGAAGAAAGTTTTGGAAATGAAGGAAAGAACCCATTGAATCCATATTTTTGCAAACAAAAAGAAACGAACATGTGAAAATTAAATTGTCAGATCAATTTGTCAAATGATTTTGACATATAATTTTTATGAGCATACATTGAGACTTATTGCAATTAAGTGAGTGAATGTGTTCATGGAATAGTATTGTGCTGTCCATAATTTTTTTGGATTCCACATAATTAGTTTGCTTTGGAGAGTTAAGTGAGGGGAGAATGTGTTTTAGTCAGTTTGCGATAACTTTGGAGATAATTTTATAGATAACATTACATAGGGAAACAAGCATAAAATATAAATGAGAATAAACACAATATTTTTAGGAATAAGAGATATAAAGGTACCATCATAGGTTGTTAATATAGAGGAAGAGCATCGAGAGCATTCTACTACTTGCAAAACATTATACTCGAGATTTTTCTAGCAAGCCTGATAGACATCGATGGTAATTTATTGGTACCTAGGGATTTGCATTTAGGAATTTCCATAATAATTTATTCCACTTACTACATTATGATTTCCTTCAAAGTGAAATAGTTTTTTTTCCTTGTTACACATTTGGGAATACGCTATTTTATTTTCTCGAGAGAAATTATTATGTCCAAAACCATTTAAGTGAATGTGGATTGGAAATTAATCAAGAGTGCCTAGGCTATTTCATCATGGATTCCCACTTTTTTTTTATTGGGTTTTTTTATGCTTGATATTCTATTAATTTTCTTGTAGTTGATGATGTATCTATGGAATATGTTTTTGTTTTTTTCTCCCTCATTAAGACATTGTAGTTGGGATTTTTTTATCAACATGATTTCCTCTTTCCTCAATATTTCCTCCAGCTAGAGGTGAGTGATTGATTCTTGATGTTCCAATTTCTAGGATCTGCTATTTGATATTATTGTTTGTTGGATGGTGGCCATCTCTTATTCTAGCTTTATTTTTTCTTTGTGGATGTTACTAAAAATATTCAATATTCCAATTTTTTATTTTCATTTTGAGATATTTTAATTGTTTCTAGAATGGATGCATAAGGGTCCCAGGAAATTGATTTGATTCCTTCCACCATTTTTCTACATTAGAGAGAAAATAATGATGTCATAACCAAAAATACTCTAATTTGAAGGGTTTTTTCTTGGGAATACCAATCCAATCTAGATAGGGTTCTATGGGTTAATGATCCAAACCATGGCAAGGGATAATAGAAGCCTCAAAATCTATGCCTAAAATATAA
This sequence comes from Pinus albicaulis, assembly GCA_034641835.2. NCBI lineage: Eukaryota > Viridiplantae > Streptophyta > Pinopsida > Pinales > Pinaceae > Pinus > Pinus albicaulis. The sequence goes on along the minus strand of CM076582.1, from coordinate 584,923,328 downwards.
AGATAATTTTTTTTGAGGAATCTATCAATTCTTGATGATATTTGAGATGTGCCTCCTTGCTTATTTTTCTAGGTGTATAAGTCGTTGTGTGTGCTCGAATATATAAGTAAGAAGTTACTAATATATTCTAAAAAGAGGGGGATTTCTTCATCGAGCCTATGAAAGGCCACCTTTCTTTTTATTGGGATTTTTTATCATTTTAAAATCTCCACCTATAATCCAAAATATTTTCCCTGTAAGATTTGAGGCTCTTTGTAGTTTTTGAAGGAAGAAGTTTTTTCCAACAGAAATAATAGCTCCATAAACATTGGTTATGATACTTGAAGTGGCTAAAAAAATGGGAAGAAATTTAACAAATAGGATTATAGGAAGAGAGAAGGAATCCTGAAGAGTGATTGAGGAAGGGTTCCATGTGATAGAATTACCTCTTAATGCTCCGTGGGAATCCTAGGCTTGATAATCATGGTTTCTCCAGACATTCTTTAGAATATTTTTCAAAGGATTACAAGAGTATTTTATTTCTTGAATCATCATGATGTATGAGTGAACATCTTTGCAAACTTTAATTTTTAGGAGTCTTTTTTTGGTTTTCCCATTAAGACCCTTAATGTTGCACGGGATGAATTTCATTGATAATGTTGAGAGGAGGGTTGAAAAATGGCATCTATTTCTAACACTCTACCAATATTCACCAAGTAATACCTTGGGTCTTGTAGTAATTGACTATTGATTTTCTACCCTTTTTTATTTTGTTCTTTTGGAATTCTTAATTAATCTTTGGGAGTGTTTATTTTGATTCCTTTAGTGGAAAAATAAGAGATATGGTTAGGGGTATTACCTAGTTCATGTAATAACGAAGAATTAGATCTTGATTTTAGATACATGCTCTAGTGATGATTTGAACTTGGTCCTGTAGAATGGTTGCTAGGTATTTGTTTCTCCATTCCTCTATAAGATATCATACATCAATGTTTTGCAAGTCGATTACCTCAAAATGTTTTTCGTTAGAAAAATAATGGGTATTATCTTCCATTTCTAGATCCTTCTAGTAATCATTGTCAATCAGTTGTGCATGAACATATTTTGTTGGTTGGGGTGGTTGTTGACTAGTTTTCCCAATCTCTTCTATTTTTGGCTTTTCTCCTTTTGTATTTGTCTCATTTTCTTCCAGCTTCTGGATGACCATGTACTGGTTATGAGTCACATGTACTAGCTATCTCATTTTCTTCCATTTCTCTTCCATTTATTGGTGACCCTATTAAACCCATCTTAATGTAATGACATATTTACTTGTGCATTTTGTTGGAATTGGTTTGCTGGGAATTCTCATAGTGTATGGTTGAATTCATGGAATATTTGGCATCTAAAAGGAGTTTTCCCATAATCCATTGGTTGTTCCCATATTTCTTCTTCACTGCTTAGTTTAATTCTTCCTAAAAGGGGCTTGGACATGTCTAGATAATCACAAAGGTAGGCATAATAAGTGTATCCACCTTGCTTTGTTGTATGTGATATCGTAACAAAACTTCTACTAGCATTACCATTGATTTTTATATTTTAGGGTCCCTAAATTCCTGAGGGAGTGAATGAAGATCAATCCAGAGTAGGGCCACATACAATTTTTCTTTGTTGGGGTGGAATCTATGAAACCATAGATTCATTAATAAGCCGACCAATTTCATGAAATATGTTCCTCCCTAAAATATGCATTCTCTATCCTATATATTGTTGAATATGGTCGTGAAGAAACCATTGGACCTCAACTTGAGGTTGATATCCCCTTTGTGTGTCTACATATTCTGGATCCAGCTGAACAAGGTTTCTTCTGAGGGAAAGAGACCTAAAAATTTTCATATTATGACATGGTATTTCATATATTCAATTTTTTCCCCTATTTTGTTGATGAGATTTCTAGGAGGGTAAATTTTAATTTCTAAGCAAGGAAAGAACCATTAGATTTTGGATTGTTAATTTCTAGAGTAGAAGAGGTAGTGGTTGCATCTTCATTATTCGTCCTATTAGATGGCTTCACCTCTGGCTATGGTTTGTGAGCTGAGGAATTTCTCAATTTGTGCAAGGTATCCTGATTGGATTTGGAATCAACTACATTTCCATTGGAATGGCCTCCTCTAGCACCCCACGGTGGCGCAACTGGAGTGACGGGAATTGATGATTAAGAAAAAAACCCTAGAAACATAGGCTAAAAAGCCCATGTAATACTACTTTTAAATTTAGATTTGATTTTATGCTTTTTTTTAATCTTGAAGTGTATTGATGATCAAGATTATAATGTCAATTAATTTGTAAATTTAAAATTAAAAATAAGATTAAATTAAAATTTAACAAACTTTAAAAATGATTAAAAAACAAAAATTTGAGAAAGAAAAAAAACTTAGACAAACTTAGAAAAAAAATTGTCTAAAAATGTTGGAATTTTGACCCTAAAAAGGGTGATGTCGCATTGAAATTTTTTCATTTTGAGGTGTTTTTTCATGTCTTTATGAGTCATGATATTTGGTTTTTAATGCCCTGTGTTATACAAACTCTACGACTGCGGATAGAAGTATCTTCCCTAGACTAGGTGGCCTAGCCTAGAATAATAGAAAGAAAAAGAAGCTAATGTTTCCCTTGAAGTAAGTAGATAATGGGATGAAGCCTATCTATGATCCGTAGTATGCTTCATTCCTTTCTTGGTTTGAATTCTCCAATCCTAGCTCTGAAAACTATAATTAGAACCTACACAATCAAACAACACAAGCCAATGATCTACGACATCTATGTAGCATAATTTAATCACTTCATTCAATGGATCAAACATGACATTGAAATAAATGAAACCATAACATCACATATAGGAAAGCAAAGAAACATTTGCAACAATATAAATGGAGTGAGATACAACTAAATATATGAGTTGATCTTGTAGAAGAGCTCCTCCAAGTTGACTTGTTCTTTATTTGCCACAAAGTGCACCTCTGATCACCCTAATGCATGGAATAATGAATCTTAACAACAACAACATGAGGTTAGAATCTATCTCCAACAACCAACCCATAGCTTGTGGATGGCCACAAATATATAAAGGAGGATGGTAAGTTGATAGTTCTTATCCATTTACCAATCTAGGCTTTGAGATCCACTCATGATGGGAGTGTGGGATCAAATGATAAGGGATGGAAACTCCAAGGTAGGATAGGATAGCATTCGAGAGTTTTATCCGAGGCAAATAGTTGTAACAACTCTTGGAAGTTTCTAGAAGAGGAAGCTTCAGAAATTTTTTCATTTTTCCTGAATTTATAGAATCAACACACCCCAATATAGGGCAACCAGTGGGTCCTTAAAATGACTAATTTGAGGCAGTTTCAGGAAGAAAATATTATATTAAGGAGAGTCATTCTTAGGTATTTGTGAAATGATGATGTGAAGGGATAAAAGGATATTGATTGATCCAATTTGTAAGCTAATTGACCAAATTTGACAAAAATTACTATAACACCCTGGTTGATAAATGATGGAATTTTAACCCTAAAATGAAAAAAGGGTTATATTGTATCACCACTTTTCAAAATGAGTATAAAAATTAGCACTAAATACGACCTCTGAAAAAACAAGGACTCAGTTAAGTTCTCGTTAAGTTGGTAACATTGTTGTGGGTGAAACTTGGAAGTAGAAAATATGATGCCTCATATCTTTCATCAAATAAGCTAATCCTCATGGAAAATATAGTTGTGAATCATTAACATAACATGCCAGTCTATAATTTGGATACCATAACATCCTTTAGAAGATTGATCAATGAGACAGTTTATGGAAACATAGTTTGCAGGTATAAAATCATATTGTGAAGATGATGTTCAATTAAATTTATGTTTGTATATTTGATAGTTTTTCATGTTTATAAATGATAAAATTGGTGACTTGTTTGTGCATTTTTTAGAGTGTACAAAGTAGTTGGGGTTTGGATTATGTGCGACAATTGATATTTCTTTTGTATCTCTTTCTCTAGCTCAATTTTGTGTCATAAATATTATTATGGTGTCATTATTTCATGTTTTTATCATTATTTTCATATTTGCAAATATCATAACAATGACACATCCATTCTATTTATGAGATTGCAAGGATATTTCCATGGTTTTCAAAGGCACTAAGGTAAAGCAATCCCAAATTGAGTTTTAAAATAAAGGAAGATGGTAAGGTAAAAAAATATAGATAAAGTACTATAGCCAACGATTAATGAGATGATTGATGACACACATACCCATGGAGTCCTATTGAAACACCCAACTAGAGAGTTATTGAGATTGCAACAAGATGATGAGCTTCGTGGAAATAAGTTGCCTTCACTAAGTGGGCCCGCAGGCTATTTTTTGCACAAAGTCTATTTTTAGACTATGTATATTTTTAGACATATGGATCATGTTCTATGAGTTGCAGGATGCTATTTGTGGATGGTTGGTCAAGTTGGAAAAAAATATATGGACTTCTATTTTTAGACATATTGGGTTGAATCTATTTTTAGATTGCCAGTCTAAAAATAGATATGTCGAATATTATTAGCTCTTAATAATATTTGGACTATAAACATTACCTTATTCTCTTGGAGCACTTCAGTTAAGTGCACATATGTGGCACAGGAGATGACAGAAGGAATTATGTTATTCCTAAGGGTTAAGTGGAGCTATTGCATGGATACTTCAGTTAGAACTCATGTGACAGAGTTTGGTGGAGTTGATTGAGGAGTTAATGGAGTTGTGTTCAATTTAACTAATCTAAACATAGTTGAGCTAGTTGTATTTAGTCTAATTGATTGATACAATTAGTGAGAGTGGTGTGAATTAATTATTAATTAATTCACTAATTATAAATTCATTAATCAACTAAAGAATACATCAGTTAACTTCAGTGCATGGACAGTTTCAGTGGAGACCAGTGCAGAGATAGGTGAAAGAGCAGGTTAACTATCAGTTGTGACTATACTGTTGCATTTTTGCAACAACCAGTGATTGGAGAAGCCAATGAGGATTGCACAGTACAAGCCAGGTGGTTCAAGTTATTTAATGAGCCATCCTACATCATTGATTACGCAATAGAGGCTGGCTATCAGGTGGCAGAGATTGGAGCATGTGTTTTGCTAGATCTAGCTTGATTAGTGTGTAGCAATTCGAGGTTGTGCTGAGAGCTTGTGAGGAGCTTTGTACAATGATTGTTACATGATATCTATGACATATAATATACAGATAGTTGGGGTTTTTCATCTTTAAGCTTTCCCATGAAATATTGTGTTCATATGTGTGATTGTTTATGGTTTTAATGTGCGCATGCGATTGTTTTTATTTTCGCAATTAAAGATCAATGGTAGAAGAGATTTTGTATTGTGCATGAAGTTAAAATAGTTTGTGATCAGGAGAATCTCGATGAATAATATATCAGTTATTCAAATTTCTACAGTAATGTAGTTGGAAAAAAGTAGGATGAAAGCATCCTTGAAATGGCCAATCTCTTCTTCTCTTTATGTCAATAATCACCACTTGAATGTTATTGGAATCATTATATATAGTAGTAGATTCTCTTTGGTAGTGGAAATAAATATGATGGGATAAGACACACTAATTTATATGAATTAGAGTGGAGTATCAATAGGTAACTACCTAGCTAGTCTTCTACTCAAAGAAGTTGATGGAAGCGATGTAATTTTGACTAAAATTATGGTGGGTTGATTTTTTTGAAAAAAATAAAAATTAAATATTTTGGGAAGTGTTTTCCTTCTTACTCCATTATTGGACTGATTGTGTGTGTATTTTAGTTCTTACTACATTTCTTTCAATGAATAAACTGCTCTTCATGAAAATGTATTGGTGCCTCCATTAATTCAACTTACCTCTTGAGTATCTACATACAATAACACTTTTAAGAAGATACTTTGTTGGTATAGTTGTTGTAAATTTAGTATATAGGTATAGTGAATATGAAGTTTAGTGAAATTAAATTATGTATATTTAATAAATAAAAAAATTGATGAATCTTAGAATTTCTAACTTGCACTACTATATATGGTGTCTATTTTCAATGGGGGGTTTTGACCATATAGTTAAAATACACCGTAGCATCAAAATTTACTAAGGAATTATTAAAATTTTGTTATTTTTTTCTCTTTGTTCCTCGATGTTCATTAGATATTTGACTATAGGTTATTATTGCTAGACTTGTGATACAATTTTCAATAATTCCACCTACCAAACCATTAGGGACACGTGGCATCCCATTGAAAAACATCAACACAGTTCTTATCTCATGGATGCATTTATCATTTATCGACTTAATTATTCTTTCTATGGGGACTGATAATGTCAATTTGGGCTTATTATATACACTAAGGTGCCTAATATGTACGACGGGGCTTAGTGTTCCACTCAGGGGTGTAGAAATTATAAGAGGGGGGTGAATCAATATTTAGTTACTTGCTAAAATTTTCAATCAATACTTAAAAAATCAACATTAAAACAATGCATGAGAAAAGTATTCCATGAATCATAAGTGGATCACATTAGAAACAAAAATGACAAACCATTTTTTTAAGGTGGAAACCCCTAAAGGGTGAAAATCACCATTCTCTTTCTTCTCTTCTTAATATATTCTTTATAAAAAATTTCTAGCACAGACCAGTACAAATCACCCACTTGCTTCATCATTTTTTTGGCACCCAATTTGAAAGAAGCAACCACTGCCTTCTTTATTTTGCTGGCACCCACCAAATGGAAGCATCGACCCCATTTAATCAATGTGGACTACCCTTTCATCCATTTTCAAACTATATCCACTCCTTTTTCAATCACTTCAAAATCAATATAAACATCTGAAATAAAATCATGACAACAATAACATCAAGATATCACCAAATCCTAGCAGAAGTATACATCAATATTCAACAATCAATAGACACACCCTTACTCTATCAATATTAGGATATTTGACTGTACATAAACTTTGTGATCACCAATAAATCTAAGCAATGTAGTGCGCAACAATACATCAACACATAGCAAAATTAGAAGACTTATAATTCTAAATATGAGAAATATAGTGCTTGACAACTGAAAAATACTCTCTCAACAACAATACAACCCTGGAAGCGATACTTAGTCAGTAATAGGATTTTTTTCCTTGTATAGTATTTGAGACAACTCGTTGTAGCCAATTCTAAGTCAGTAACTCTGGCTAGCCTTGCATAGAACACAATATTGCAATACTTACCAACTTCAACTCTATAACAAATCTCCGCAACAATTATTAACCACCAACAAAAAAATTGAATTCTATCTACATACCAGTGCATGAACACAACAACAATAATTTAAACATTTATTTGTCACAACTATATTGACCACTAGATACAATATATTGAATCATATGCATCATATAGAACCACTAAACTCTACTTAGTAATTCACCATATCAAACATATTGTTAATCGTTCATAGACAGATTGAGGCTTTTCGAATTTGTGTACCCCCATATTTGCATAACCAAACCAACTACACGTACCACTCCTTTGAATTTGTTTCAAAATGACCTCACATATTCAACTTGAATCATATCTGAAATTTGATCAATCCCAAAGATGAATACTCTTCATTGTTTCGCTTTAAACTTGATTCAAACCCCAATTTATCACTCTCGACCAGAAAAAAACTAAGCGGTCCCTCTAGATTAGTTGATATTACACCAGTGATATGTTAGAAACAAGATGTGCTCTTTGTAGGTTTTAATATTGTACAGAAATTACTTGCAAAAAAATTCTTAAAAAAAATAAATAAACAATGGAGAGAACATAAACATGAAACACATATACACAAATTATTTTCCCTTGGATCCCAAAACCGGGACTACAAGATTGATTTTTCATTTTATTCATTTCAATGTTAAAATACATATATATACATGTTGAAGCATTCATAAACCCCAATCCATCAAGCTTGGATTAGAACATAACCATATTTCCCTTGACCAGATCTACAAAATACTATGGACAAAAAACCATCATGCCTAAAACCATGTGAAAAACCCATGCACAAAAACATAGGTAGGTCTTCCCACCTATGACCCCCCTGCTGCACCCGATGCAACGAATAAGAGGGTTTATTGCGACCCACCCAACGTGTGTGTGACTAATCATGGAAAGAATATAACACACACCCAACATTATCCCACTTGTTGTTTGAAGGATACATAATGTAAGAATGATAAATAAATGGGTCATAGATAATAAATAAATTGGTTAACCCACATTATGCATGGGACCACAATTAGCTATGGAACAAAGTGATAAGCACATTGTATTGGTTGTATGGTATTGAGAGACCCATGGTAATTACCCATGGTATTTTATGTATGAAGCCTATATAGAGGCTAGAGACTCTCCATTGAGACAAGTGAAGGATTAGTGTATTGACAAGCATTCTGAAGTATAAAAATCAGAATGAAACACATACTTATCCATAGAAATCTTCAAATATTTATAAATTTTCACCTCCTCATTATCAACCTCTATGTGCTCCATTTGTTTCGCTCGGACTTGAAATATTTTTAGTCAAATGAAAATTAATAAAATTACGCTTGCAACTAGGATTGACAGACACAATGACCTTCTCTTTTTTAATACATCCATGAACTTGTAATAAGGATATACCAGCAGAAAGTAGCCATTGATTTTTCTTATTGTTCTTCTTTCGAGTAATAGACCATTTGTCCAAAAGGATTTTTTCAATTTCTTTACCAGAAAATAGTCTCACTAACTTGTCAAGTGAGTACCACCATTTAGCAGCCTCATCTTTGATGTCAAGTACTAGATTGATTGTCTAAAAATATTGAGATCGAGACTTCTGATATTGTATAAATTCTTCAGTAGTTGGGTCTTCATATTTTCCTGTAAAATATATCTTTTTAGAACCCATGAAAATAGAGTGATGGTTTTTAGAAATTACTTACTATTGGGCGAAATTTAAAAATGGGCATAACTTTCTCAATAAAACTCATAATCCTTATTATAACCCATTTTTAAAAATGGAACAACCATTCTGTAGCTTCTCTTATGCTTGAAATTCTGATATGAGCATTCTGGAAAATCATATTCATGCTACAACTGACCTGTCGTCACAAAAATTTCTAAAAAAATAGAGTTTATTTTAAATCATTGATATCTCCCTCATGAGGACTTTGATTCAAATGATTTTTCTTTTAAATAGGTTAATTTTTCAAGAGGATCGCAGATCTGTAATCCTTTTTCTGAAATTTTACACAAAAATTGTAAAAAAATATAGGATATCCTCCATCCATGAATTGTCGTTAGAAATTTTTTGGAACACATATGAATTTAAAACAACTATATCTCCCTCGTCCAAACTTCGAATCAACTGTTTTTTTTTTTTGAAATTCGGTATTTTTGAGAAAGGAATCCATATCTGCTATTTATTTCTGAAAATTTTGCACCGAAATTTTCAGATCTGCTTTGCAAACTCCCCGCCCAAAAAATTCCAGCAGAAAATGAAAGAAAATCTCTCCAACTCTGCCCAAGAAAGTGCTCTGATACCACTTGCAGTAGATCTGACTAGAAAATGTATAACAATGGAAGATTCATGATGCAACTTTATTTATTATCTATGATCCATGTATTATCGTTCTTACATTATTACATCACATTATTCCTTTCGGTACCTCCCTCTATGCCCCATAGTATCCCCCCTTGGTGTACTACACTACACCCCCATTAAACATGTTTCATCCCCGAAACATGAGAAAAAAAACAGATAATAAGATCTACTCAAAAGAGTAGTCCACTAGTACCATGCATGTGCATCTAGCCATCCCAGAGAAAGGTGAACACTTGATCTAGTCGGTGCCTCATTATCTTGAGATGGAAACTGATTCTGGCGGTTACTCTGTGTTGATGTGCTGTGGGTGGATCTTTGAACCTCTCTATGTGTCTTCCAGGGGTTTTTGTGCTTGTTGCTAATTTGTTGCCACCTTGTTGGTTGTTGTCTTATTGGGTGATGGGGGGGTGATATGATAGAGATCTAACTGATGAAATATCTTTCCTTAATTTCTCCACTATTGGTGTGCAAGTGGTGTCTGGTGCTTTTTCTCATAATTAATTTAATGTTTTTGTTTGGTTGTCTACCATCAAAGGCTCATCATCTGATGTGTCAATGTTGTTAGAGATTTGTGCTTCTTCCTCCCTAGTCTTTGCCTGATTCCTAATGCAAATATCCTGCAATGTAATTTTCTTCTTTATACTAGAGCTTCATGAATTTATTCTGCACATTAATATTGATACTGCCAATGGATTCCATCCAAGGGTGTCCCAGAACAACATCCACAACAGACATATCTGAAGTATAAAAATCAGAATGCAACACATACTTATCCACAGAAATCTTCAAATCTTTATAAATTTTCACCTCCACATTATCAACATGTGTGTGCTCCATTTTTTTTGTTGGGACTTGCAATCTTTTAGTCAAATGAACATTAATAAAATTATGCTTGCAACTAGGATTGATAGACACAATGATATTCTCCTTTTGAATACATCCATGAACTTGTAATAAGGATATACTGATAGAAAATAGCCACTGAATTTTTTTATTGTCCTTATTTCGAGTAATATACCATTTGTCCAAAAGGATTTTTTCAAGTTCTTTACCAGGAAGTAGCCTCACTGACTTGTCAAGTGAGTACCACCATTTAGCAGCCTCATCTTTGATGTCAAGTCCTACACTGATTCTCCAAAAATATTGAGATTGAAACTTATGATATTGTATAAATTATTCAATAGTCGGGCCATCATATTTTCCATTAAAATATATCTTTTTATAACCCATGAAAATAGAGTGAGGGTTTTTAGAAATTACTTACTGCTGGGTGAAAATAAAAAATAGACGTAACTTACTCAATATAACTCATAATCCTTATTATAACCATTTTTTAGAAATGGAATGACCATTCTACATCTTCTCATATGTTTTAAATTATGATTTGAGCACTCGGGAAACTGAAATTCATAGATCTATAATCCTTTTTCCAAAATTCTGCACAAAAACTGGAACATGGCTAAATTGTTGTCAGAAAAATTTCTGGAACACGGATGAATTTAAATCAGTATATCTCCCTCATCCAAACTTAAATTCGACTTTTTTTTTTTTAATTGGGTATTTTTGCGCAAGGAATCCAAACCTACTATTTATTTCTGAAAATTTTGAACCAAAATTTTAAAATCTGCCCTGAAAACTCGCCGCCCAAAAAATTCCAGCAACAAATGAAAAACAAAATGTCTCCAACTCTGCCTAAGAAAGTGCTTTGATACCACTTGTTGTAGATCTGACCAGAAAATGTATAAAAATGAAAAGTATGCCCAAGAAATAATCCCATAGAAGATAAAACTCATATGTTCATTAATATCAAAACCCTTGAGGTAGGGTAACACCATACATTCACTCCTTAAGGAAGGAGATCACTCCACAAGCCATATGCTTTTCAATACACTAATCCTTCACTTGTCTCAACGGAGAGTCTCTAGCCTCTATATTATGCTTCATACATAAAATACCTTTGGTAATTACCACGAGTCTCTCAATACCATATATCAAATACAATGTGCTTATCACTTTATTCCTTAGCTACTTGTGGTCCCATGCATAATGTGGGTTAACCACTTTATTTATTATCTATGACCCATTTATTTATCATTATTACATTATTACATCATATTATTCCCTTGGATACCTCCCTCTATACCCCATATTATCGCCCCTTGGTGTACTATAGGCCCTGGCCGTAGGCTTGCTATGTTGTGCCTACGGCTATAGCCTCCTAACCGCTACCTTGTTGTGTTGTTCCTACAGCTATGGATAAAAGTGGTTATAAAGTCAGTCTAACTAAGGGGTAAGAGGCTTGAAGGGTTGGGATACCTCTTGGGGATGTCATTGATGTTGTGTAAGGTTTTTTTATCAAGTTTATGCTAGTTCCACTTCCTCAAGGTCATCTAGGAGGTTGAATCTCGTACTAGTAGCCTCTTGTCACATGTTTACCCTAGTTAGCCAGTTACTTGGGTAGACATGGGAAAAGGGTGTTACAAAGTGGTATCAGAGCATGGTTAAGCCCTTGGACTATATGGGCGGTGTGTTGGTCATTCTTTTCTATTGGTTTCATATGTGTTTCTCATACCTATGGTGTATGTGCTTGCTGCATTCGTGTTGTGTTGGCCATGGTGGAAGTGTTGTCGCCATGGAAGGAATGATGGTGTTGTTTCAACATGTTTTCATGTGTGTATGACTGATTATGTGTTTTTCATGTTTTTGTATTATGCACACACACTTTCTTACATATTTTTACATGTTGTATATGCATTGTGTGTGTATGCTAGGTCACATAGTGGTCATGCGTGTGTAGTGTCAGTGTATCCTTGTGTATGTGATGGTATATTTTGAACATGAAATGGTCGTTCATGCTTGGTTATACATGTCAGATGGTTACATGTGGTCAAGTTTTCATTGGTATGGTTGAGTTTTTCTTGCATTAGGTCATGATGTGTATTTGGTATGATTATGCATTGATTGACTGGACTCCAACTAGAGTGATGGTTATGAGCTAATATACCAGATGCCAGCTCCATCAAGTTTCTTTGACATGTTGAATAGAATTCCTTCAGTTGATATCTGCTATGATAATCCTATGCCTTCATTCATGACTTTCATTCCTAAACAAACTCTTCATCATCATTATTTTGTCTTAAATATTTATACCTGTTTCATTTCGTTGAACAAGGATACATCAAGGCCCTCCTATGATGAGTCACTTCCTATTGAAATCAACTCATTTTCTAGGAAGTTGACTTAGAAACTACCTTTGGTACCTTGGAGCTCGCATACCTTAATGGAAAGTTTCCTCACTCTCAGCGACAGGTCCTCATTATTGGCCTTCGACTAGAATATTTTGTGTGATGTTTGAGTTTAGATCATTCATTCACACCACATAGATTGTAATATAGTACCTTGAGAGCCATTAACATCATCAGTGGTTTCTCTCTTGTGGGTTTTCTCACCTTGTTCGACTCTAACTCTTTTATTCACATGGTTAGATTTGTACTATCGAGTGACGAGGTAGAAGACCTTGGATCTATTTACATCCATCCGAGCTACGATTCCAGGATTCATATAATATTACAAAGTATTATGGCTATGATCATTTATATAGTCATCCAATCATGGGTCCACTCTTTGTCATCAGTGGATGAGACCTATTGACCATTTTACATGTAATATTGTTTTATATGAGGAGCATGGGTATGCCTCCCTCAACAATGATATCATAATAATACTATGTATTGTAACAGATGATGATCTTGACCTATTTGTTCTTGATTCATACTTGTCATAAGGTAAAGCGCTTCACTCCTCAGCCACTACTTATGAATTTTTATTTTAGGGACCAATCTGTTACAAGAAATTTTGTCACATATGTTCAATAGGCCTAAAAATTAGATCAATCAACATCCTTGAACACTTCATCGCAATCTCTTTGCAAATACTTAAGCATCACCTCTCCAAAAAAATCTGAGTTTATGGGTCAATCAACTCAAAAAAACTGTTTTTAGCCCCAATGCACCCTGCATGCTTGTCCACCTGCGATGGTTGAAAATTGCATAACTTAGCACCTACACTGATCAATGCAGGTTTCTCTACTTTTTAGGTGCGCTGGTTCTATAATTTCAGGAAAAATAAAAAATATTTTCGAATCTTATCCTTCCAAAATATTATAAGGTGTTTTTAAAAATTTACCACTGATATAGATTTAGAATTCCTATCTGATCCTACTCTAGTGGTCACATCTCTTATCCCTTGATCTTATCCTCCCTCATAAGTGGATCTCAAACCTATATTGGTAAATCCTAAACTACCATGTTTACCCTATAAATTCATTGCCTCTCATGAAGTCTAGGTTGGCTTTTGGAGATTACTAGTGCCCTCATGCTACTGCTTTGAGCTTAAGGAACCATCATCCATTTGCATTAGGGTTGAATATGAAGGTTTTCTTTGTGAAATGAAGTACAATATAATTGGGGAGATATCTGCAAAGGTAGCTTTTGTATATGGTTGTAACTCTCTCCTTTCTTTATTAATGCAAAAAGTACTTTGTTTTCATATAATTGTGTCATGTTGATGGTTATGTATTTCAATGCCACATTGACTCACTGATTAGAGATATTGGATTATTCTATGTGGATATTGTAGTTCAATTTCTTACTGTAATCATTGTTATAGGTTCCATTTATAGCGCGTGGAGCTAAAATTGGAGCTTACAAGAAAAGAGAAGAGGAGTAATTACCACGGATTCTAGGTAGGTCTCTATTCTGTATTCTAATGTCTTTAAGGAAAACATAGATATTTTTTCCCTTTGTTGTTCTAAATCATACCACTAGATCTAGGAAGTTTATTTTTGTTCGTAGAAGTGAATTTATATATAACAAGGGTAGTGACTTCTTTTATAGTGGGGATTCCAAAGCGAAGAGTATCTTCCACAAAATGTTGGTGTGACTAAGAGATATCATGGGAATCAAGAGAACAAAATTTAGTTGGCCAATTGTAGGGCTAATTTAATTGATCTTCCCAACCGAGTCAGCCATGAGCATAAATATGTAAGGGGAAATTGGGTCTCCCTACCTAATATCTCTAAAGGAAAAAAAAGTGGGACAGGGAGACCCATTAACTAGGATGGAGAAGAAAGTTTTGGAAATGAGGGAAAGAACCCATTGAATCCATCTTTTTGCAAACCAAAAAGAAATGAGCATGTGAAAATTAAGTTTTCAGCTAAATTTGTCAAATGATTTTGACATATCAATTTTGATGAGCATACCTTGAAAATTATTGGAATTAAGTGAGTGAATGTGTTCATGATCTAGTATTATGTTGCCCACATTTTTTTTGGCTTCTACATAACTAGTTTTCTTTAGAGAGATAAGTGAGGGGAGAATGAGTTTTAGTCATTTTGTGATAACTTTGGAGATCATTTTATAGATAAAATTACATAGGGAAACAAGCCTAAAGGGAGCTACAACCGCCTGATTATAACACCAGCTTTTACTCACATGAAGCTTCTACTTCCACATTGAAGGCTTCAACCCTCAGACCACGTTTCATAAATTTTCACACTAGATCCAACAACTTAAACATAAATCAACATAAATATCAACACCAATATACTTAACCCAAGCTTCAAAAATAACAACGAGATCATTGTAACTAGAAAACAGTAATAAACCCAGATTTCAGAAACATGTAGAATCAATTTCAACCCTGATCATTCATTATATTAAATGCATATGCTACTTCACTTTACTGAACCTGCATATATACGCGCTTTCCTGCACACCAACCTGCGTATAGATCTTTGAATACTAAATTTCCAGAATTTGATTAGTCTTAGAAAAAAATCTGAGGCTTTTAGTCATATATATTTTCAGATTTGTAGAATCCTTATTCAGTCAACATCATTAATCATATTTAATCATTCATTGATCAGATTTGTACATATTCAACTTAGCAGCACATATAGTATTCAAAAAACCCAGATCTACATGAAGAATTCATTGACAGAGAGCATAACAACAATAAACATATAACCTCTCCATCAAACTTCAGAAAACCCTAACTTCAATACGTGCTTTATCTTAAACAAATCCGTGTGTATACGCGCTTTCATTGTGACGAACCAGCGTATACTAGAAATATTAATTTTCTAGAGGGTTTCATATCTATAGACTTATCCAAATTTCTTCACTTCTCTTCAGCAAACATGCACTAGGTCATAGATCCAAACATCTCATCAATAGTTCAAGAAGGTACATAGTTATTTCAGGTCTAGAGATCTTGATACATCATTGTATCCATGGGTGCATCATAATTTCATATCTACAAATAAACAAAACCCATTTCATGCAAATATACTTAAGAGAGAAGTATTCAGTTCAAACCCTTACACATGCACACCCTTGTACTATGATCTTCTTCTCCTTATATAGGTTTAGCCTTTATCAATACCATGAGCCAAAACAACACAAGTGTTGATGGTATTCTTGGACGGAATAAAAAAGACGACACAAAACTCAATAATGTGGGCTAAAACCATGGTAATGCCCCCTGGTATCATAATTTTAGAGCGCAAAAGGCATACGCGATTTGGCTTCTTTGTATCCGCGTGTATAAGCAACATCTCTTCATAAAACTGTGTATATACTAATTCTGGATGTATACACGGGTTGCCTATATACAAACTTGCGTATGTATGTGGGTTTCCTTCATCAAAACTATGTATACATTGTGAAATATTACCTTTTTCATTTCTCTGGCACTTACTAGAATTCCTTTCTCTGTCACATCTGAACTGGCTTGTAGAAACATAACTTTTACATATTTAACAAATAGGTTGCTATCAAAAGGAAACTCATCAAGTAGGTTGCCATCAAGGACAACATATTAAGTCATAATGCCAACAATATCCCCCTTTGGACTTGTTGGTGTTTGATCACCACAATCTGTAGATACATGAAACATTATTCAAATACCAAATACTCTCCCCCTTTGACATCAAGAGCAAAGGGTGAGCATTTTCTCCCCCTGAGCACATGCGGAAGCTTCAGATTTTCAATAAAATACATGACTCTTTAACTCAACAGAGTATGACCTTTCCTATCACCAAAGGACACAAAATCACATCAAGGATTCAACTGAATGGATTTACATATTGACTCAACTACCCAACCAATTGGGTTTACAAATTTAAACATGACAATATTTACATCAGAGGTCTCAAAATCATCTTTATATCAAATTACAAATATGACTTTTTATAACCAATACCAAAGAATCTCAAACATAAAAACAACCAACATAGTGCCAAAAATTCACTCTTTTCAATAAGGAAAATGCTCCCCCTAAACCCATGCATCCTGAACACCTTCAACAATAAATTCATCAAAGCATCTTCATCAAGGAGATACATATCAAGGAAAGGAATTGTATGATGAATACCAAAACAACAGAGTTTATCCAACAATATCAAGTATTGTTCTGAAAACTAACCCATATATTTTCTGTTAGCACAAACCATACATGGCTTTATATAGAGATACATGTGGATATACGCAATTAGCCTTCATGCAAACAACATACCAAAATTAATCTTCTTACATTAAGAAGATTTGATAAGTGAGGCAAAGACAACTCCCAGCTTTTGTCTGAGATATTCAAATGCTTCCCAGGGAAGAGGTTTAGTAAATATATCATCAACTTGTTCTTTGGAGGGAACATACTCTAGTTTAACCTTTTGCTCAAGCATGTGTACACGTAAGAAGTGATACTTGATAGGAATGTGCTTGATCTTGGAATACATAACATGATTTTTTGAGATACTTATGGCACTTGTATTATAACATATGATGGAGATGGGAGGGGAACATTTAATTTGAATAACTTGTATTGTCTACATCATCCAAAGAAGTTGTGTGCAACATGATGCGACAACCACATATTCTTCTTCTGCCATAGATAAGGAAATAGAACTTTGTTTCTTGCTGATCCAAGATACTACTCGGGGCCGCATATAGAATGCACCACCACTAGTGCTTTTTCGATCATCAAAATTTCCATCCCAGTTCGCATCTGTGTAAGCATGAAGAGTGAGGTCAGCATTCTTTGGATACCATAGACCAAAGTCTTGAGTCCTTTGTAGATATTTGAATATTCTTTTTACAGCCTAGAGGTGTGACTCTTTTGGATTGGCTAGGAATAGTCCAACAATCCTAACATCATGCATAATGTCTAGTCTTGTCTTGGTCAGATAAAGCAGACTTCCAATCAGATATCTATACTCTGGTTGATTTACCATGGGAGAATCATCATGAGAACTGAGGTTACATCCAGTTACCATCAGAGTGCTTACAAGTTTGCAATCTTCCATCCCATACTTCTTTATAATTTTCTTGAGATATTTTGCTTGTGAGAGAATATCCATTTTGTTCCAATAACATTTTTATCATGAGGTCTTGGAACCAACTCCCAAGTATGATTCTTTTCAATCTGATCAAGTTCTTCATTCATGGCTTGAATCCAAAATTCATCTTTGCTAGCTTGATTTACATTTTGTAGTTCAATAGTGGATAAGAATGCCAGATAGCTAATGGATCCTACAAGAGTTCTTCTTGGCTGGACACCTAATCCCTTTTCTCCCATAATTTGAGATTATGGATGATTCTTTTGAACATACCTAGATTGAGCCATTTATGATATATAATTTTCTGGTGCTTCATTGGGTTCTCCTTCTATATTGTTGTTATTTGACGAGGGAAAATATACATCATCATCATATTCATTTGTTTTTTTTATTTCCCTTTTAGGAGCTGTGAGAGACTCATCAATTACAACATCAATACATTCAACAATCTTCCGAAGTATTTTATTGTAACATTTATATGCTTTGCTTCTAGAAGAGTAACCAAGAAATATTCCTTCATCTACTTTAGGCTCAAACTTACCAATTTTTTCATCATTTTTCTTGATAACACATTTTCTTCCAAAAACTCTAAAATGCTTCACATTGTAAATATTACCATACCAGAGCTCATAAGGAGTTTTATCGCTGTTCACACGAACATGAGCCTTGTTGAGAATATTTACTGTAGTATGTTTTGCTTCTCCCCAAAAGGTATCGGGAGTTCTAGATTCATCAAGAATAGCACGAGTCATCTGTTGAACTATTTTATTCATTATTTCTGCCACACCATTTTGTTGTGGAGTTCGAGCTACAGAAAATTGTATTTTTATGCCATAATGTTCACAGAAATTAAAGAATTCATCTGATATATATTCTCCTCCTTAGTCAGATCTAAGAAATTTGATTTTTAGGTCTAATTCATTTTCAACCAAAGCTTTGAAGATCTTAAATTTTTCAAATGCTTCATCTTTATGTTTTAGTAAACCGATCCAACACATTCTATAGAAGTCACCAATAAATAGAATATAGTATTGTTCTCCATAAGGTGACTTTTTTCTTACGGGACCACATAGATCAGTATGTATAAGTTCAAGAGGCTTACTTTCTTATGCTTCTTTGGCATTGAATTGCACCCTGGTTTTCTTACCAAATTGGCATGATTTGCATATGGTACTTTCAGGCAGAGTGATGTTGGGTAGATCACAAACAACTTTGAGTCTGCTAGATTTGCTTATTTGTGAGAAGCTAAAATGTACCAATATTTTGTGCCATAACCAGTATTCTGTAGATTTACCTAAGTAGCATTGCTCTTGGTCACCTTTCAATATATATAGATTGCTTGGTGTTCTAGTTCCTTTTATTACTGTTTTTCCTGTGTCAAGTTCACGTACTACACATTTTTTTGAACTAAATACAACTTCATTTCCTTCATCACACATTTGACTCACATTCAACAAGTTATGATTTAATCCATACACATATGTAACATCGTTAGATTTCACCTTTTCTTTTAGAAAAATAGAACCTTTACCCTTAAGGACAGCAGGAGAGTCATTTCCAAAAGTAACATTTTTTCCTTCTCTAATGCATTGTATGAAAGGCGTTTATTTTTATCACCTGTCATGTGTTTTGAGCATCCACTATCAATGTACCATTGATTTTCTTTCCCTTCTGCAAATAAAGCTATGACACAGCTTTCAACTTGTAAGTCCTTCTTTTTCTATACCTTGGAGTTTGAGGGTATATGCTCTTTTGGTTGAAGTTTTCTCCTGCATTCAGATTCTTCATGTCCAAATTTATTGCAATAAGATCATTCAATTTAGTTTTCAAGAGGAGAATTTTTTTTATAAGTATTCTTCTTTATTCCAGTCTCGTTTCTTTGCCTTCTTTCTTCTATGGTCATGATGGTTTTGTATGAAACATTGATCAACTTTATGACCAAAGTTATGACATGAGAAACATTGTCCATTAAAGAAGAAATTTCTATGATCATGGAACCTTCTATTGATGTTTACCTACTGATTGATACTTCTATTATTTTTAATCCTTGAATTGAAGTGGTCATGCTTTTTCGGGGTATTCTCTTTTTTATTTTGATGAGTGATGAACTTTTGTTGGCTAGCTTTAGCTACATTTAGATAGCTTGGTGTTGAAGATTGAGAATATTCTCCGATATATCCAAGACTTGTCTTTACAAGAGGAGAGCGTTGAACCTTAATAATTTCATCTAAGGTTTCAGATCCTTTAGAAAATCTATGATTTAAGGTTTTCACTTTCTCAATTTTCTTTCTTAGACTTATTATTTCACATTCTAATTTCTCATTGTTCTTATCCTTTTCTATAAGATGATGCTTTGGAGTATCTATGGATATTTTATTTTCTTCCAAATGTATTTTGAGTTGATTGATTTCTTCAAGAAAAGCATTTTCTCCTAAAGCATCCATAAATGTATCTTTAGTCTCACTAGTGTTATTTTCAAATGCCATGAGTAGTCTAATATCTTGATCATATTCTCCTTCTTCACTATTTGATAGACCATCACTATCTTCACGAGTATAATAAATTTTTTTATTGATGAAACTTTTCTTATTTTCTTTTTCCAATTCCTTTCCCTTTTCATTATTATATTTATGAGGACATTTAGTAGCATAATGACCAACTCTTCCACAAGAAAAACATTTGAAAGGAAGCTTACCTCTTAACCTCCTAGTGCCAAGTTGTAGTTTCTTTACAAAATTTATCTCATCTTCTTCTGAAACATACCCTGATCCTTCTTGTTCTTCCATTTCCTTGCCTTTTTCAATAGCTCTAAAAAAAACTTCTTTGACTTCAGATGGACCTCCTTTTCTCATTTCACATACAATTAAGATCCCATGAAGTTGAACAACAGTAAGAGTTTGTAGATCCTGCTTTTCTTCAATAGCAAATACTTTTGAATCGAATTTAGCAGTTAGAGATCTTTAAAAAATTTCTACAAGAGTGGTGTCAGTTATAGTTTCACCAAGATTTCTCATACGATTTACAATCTCATCTAGACATAAAAAGAAACTAGCAATGCTTTAATCATTATGCATTATGAGTTTTTCATATTGAATTCTAAGAGTTTGGAGTTTAGCGCTTTTTACCTTGGCATCACCTTCATAGCTCAGAATGATTTTGTCCCATATCTCCTTTTCTTTATTTAACTGCATAAATTTGAAAAATTATGATTCTGTCAAACTCCCTAATAAATCATTGACAACATTTGCATTGGTTTCATAGTTTTTCCTTTTTGCTGGATCTACTGGAACTGAGGTTGGATATTGGTAATAGCCTTCAAATATAGACCATACATCTATTCCCAGAGACTGAAGATAAGATCTTGTCTTGGTCTTCCAGAAGATTAAATTGTTTCCGTTGAAGAGTGGAGGTCTGATAGATGTTGTCCCATCTTGATTTCTCATCTTATATGATCTTCCTTCTAGCGATTAAGCTTCTACAAAATGACCCACACTGATACCAATTGTTGGGAAAAATACTGAGGAGGGGGGGGGGGGGGGGGGGTTAATCAGTATTTACAATAATCACAATCTTTTACTTTTCTCTTACTCATTTCTATACACGACTTTGATTAGCCCAACTAGCGTATATACGCAGCTATACTAATAGAAACTTGCGTATAATCAGATAAATTTATTATTTAGATAAAATTTCAGAAACATTATTTAACCCTGCTCATTAGTTATGCATCAGATAGTTAAGCAGCAAATATGTGCAGTAATAACAAAATAAATCATCACATAAGAGCATCACACATGAACACCAAGATTTAAGGTGGAAACCAAATTCAGGAGAAAACCGATGTTGTTTTCATCTGTATCTTCAATATTTGTTATATAGAAAACTGCTTACAATGTTGTACTGAAGCAGACTCATATCAGTACGAAAGCATGTACCTGCAGAAGGCTGCAACCTTCTCTCGTTCTCCAACTGTTACTGGAAGGGAGCTCCAACCCCTTGATCTCGTCTACCAGCCACTACTCGAAGGGAGCTACAACCCACTGATTATAACACCAGTCTTCTATGATACCGTGGATAATCCGGTTTCTGATATCAATAACCAGCTTCTACTCGTAGGAAGATTCTACTTCCACACTGAAGGCTTCAACCATCAGACCCACTGCAGACCATGTTTCATAAATTTTCACACTAGATCCAACAACTTCAACAGAACTCAACATAAATATCACCACCAATAGACTTAACTCAAGCTTCAAACAGAACGGTGAGATCACTATAACCAGAACACAGTAATAAACCTAGATTTTAGAAACATGCAAAATCAATTTCAACCCTGATCATTCATTATCTTAAATGCATAATCTACTTCACTTTATTGAACCTACGTATATATGTGCCTTCCTACACACCAACCTACATATAGATCTGTGAATACTGAATTTCCAGAATTTGATTAGTATCAGAAACATATCTGAGGCTTTCAGTCATATATCTTTGTTAGTATGAATCTTTTGTCGAAGTGTACGAAAAAAGACCACTTTAGCTACGCATAACTTATAGCCCTAACATCAAATATGGCTGCCAATATCTTCAGATCTACAGTTAGTTGATCAAGACAAGTGCTACAAAAAACCAGATCTATGCATAAAGAGACATTAAGCAGTAAAAGTAAGTTTTTGCTCCATACATTCAATAGACAAGACAAGAACAATTTTTTGAAAGAATTTTTGTATTAAGGGCACCTGGGAGGAAAACAAGAAGGTGTTTCCAATTCTCCTCAATGGGATGGGTTCTTGGAAGTCCTCAGCACTTTAGATCTAGCATTTCTCTCTCTTGTTGGTGTAGAAAACCCAGACAAAGATAGAACTCAAAGGGAGCTCACACAGCAAATAATGGAAAATATGACAATGATAAAGGCTCAAAGTCAGACCAAGAGTTTAGATTCAGAGTGATCTAATAGGCAACAAAAGGCGAAGAATGGTAGGAGAAAACCCTCCTATTTATAACAAAATATTGGGTCATTCTAGATCTTGGTGTATGATTAAAATAACATTAACCAAATCTAGATCCACCTTTTATGGAATATTTTATTATATATGTTGGAGGGGAAAAGTATTTGACTTGGGTCAAATCCCTTTATTTGTAAATAATAAATAAATAAATTGTTTATCTATCATTTTAAGGAAGTGGTTGAATGATATATTTAATTATTTATAAATGATTTATTCATATTTAACAAAGAATATTAATTAAATAAGATTTAAATAATTATTCCTAGAAAATAATAAGATAAATAAAGACTATCTAATTAATTTCTTTGTTTTGGGTTAAATATTATTTAAAAGATTCAAACAACATATTGTTTAATATTTCCTTTTGGGGTTTCCTGTTTGGACCACAAACAACCTAATAAATGTGGTTTATTAAGTTATTTAACATAGTGAAGGCAATTTTACTTAGGGTAAAATTGGTCTTACATGGTGTACTTGGGTCCATCTAATGATAATAGGTTAGATGACAAAAATATGGTGTAACAGATTGCCCCCCAGCGTGCGAGTGTTAGGAGCAAATCGTATGACCGAAGTACGTTGTAAAAACTCAATCACCAGACATCAAAAGGGAAGTCAGAGAGAGAAATGTGAGGTAGACTGATGTGTTGAAGAACGAGACCCTGAGGAGATGAGACTTGCAGGTGCAACAAGTCTCTTTTTATGAGAGGGTACCTGTGCTAAAGGCGTCGGGGGAGGCATACCTATGCCTGCCGAGACAAAGTACAAAAGAATAGTGTGTCCAGTAAACAAGGGACCGAACCATAAAGTACAGCCGACATAAACATGAGCCAGATAGAAATACAATGAGGGATCCCACATACATGCTATGCCTGAGATAACAGCCAGGACTTATACAATAATATATGAGTACATGAGATACAAATACAACCCAAATGCCCCCTGAAAATGGGGAAGGGCTCACAAAATATGACAGATACATGCAAATCAAAGAGGCGTTGCAGGCGGCTAAGGCCGACATCATCAAATATATGGAGCTGCATCAAAGGCTGTAATAAAGAGGTCATCCGGGCATGTGGGGGGATACCTGCAGGGCCACCCCCTCATGAGGGTTGAGACATCTCACACACACCCAGGAATCACCAAGAGCTGCTACTGCATCACTGAACCATCAAGTATACGGATCTCGATCATGCTGGAGCTGAGAAACAATCAAGTCAAAGGGTAATGAGAAAGCCCTTTGCCTGATCCGAGGTACCGAACAAGAGTGGAATCTGGAACCAAGGTACACCGCCCTCTAGACCGGACTTCTGGAATGAATGAGCTGATGTCGACAGAAGGAGGTCCGCCATAGGTGAGGCAATGAGAGATCCTCAATTAAGGCACGAGAGAAAATAGTCGAGCGACGGATAGACTAATACCAATGATGATGATGAAATGGAGGGGACTGAGTAGCGAATGGATGACTTCCCTTGTTAGAGCATAAAGGGCAGGAATGACATGGCAGCGACTGGCACAATATCATGAGGGATAGGGGACAATGGGACTGAAGGCCATAATGTGTGACACAAGAGAGAGATCAAGCAATGAAGGATGGAGGACTATAGCGGGATACAAAGGGACTCGGGATAGAATCCATGAATGTGATGATGACTCAACTTGGATGCTCTAAACAAGGGTGACTCGATGGTGCTAACACACAGAAAATAGCCCATGGGGGACTCGAAAAACATGAGTACAAGATGATATCTCATGACGAAAATCGACACAAACAAAGACAAGTATGGAGGCAAAGTGGTGCCCCAAGTACAAGTGTTGTAAGTGAGGAAATTCGATTTTGGGTGGAGGTGAAGTGACCCATCTTGGACAAAATGTGTCCTAGTGAAGTATCAAATCAGAGAAAACTAACAGATACCCATTTGAGGGCTCGGTGAGAGCTTTCCAACGGTGTGGACGGTTTTTCAAACAGAGGTACGGTATGGTCGCAGCAGGCAAAAGAAGAAACAAGGGTTCTCTTTTAATAAGGCAGTTTTCCCTCCAAATCCACTCATTTTCTAGTGTTGCTGTGGTTAATGTAGAGAGGAGAGAAGGCCCTAAATCTTGCGGCGAGCGTAGCAGACAAACCGACCGTTGGAATCGAGATCCGTCAGTTGCAGGTAAGAGGCCTAACCTTACTCTTTCATTTTGATGGATTGAAAGTTCAGATTAGGGCCCAAAATCTTAGACACAGACCCTCCTTCATCTCTATGGCCGGGTCGCACTTTTTGGGCCAAAAAATGCGACCTGGGATGCAGGTTTTGAGCCAAAAACTGCGACCTGGCCCAGGATTGGGCAGAAAAGTGCGACCTGGAGGATGAAGGGGATTTCAGTGTTGTGTTAGGGCTGAGATTTGGGTTTTTGTGATTGGTTACAGTGTTTCCTATCTGTATACTGACAAAGATGATGTTTTTGTGCAGCTATGGCAGATATACAGTTCAAATAGAGAGAGAGAGACCTGGGCACATTACGGACAGAGATCCAGACAGATCAGGGTGTCCGTCGTGTCTTGGCCAGGTTTGGGGTTCTAAATTTTTTGGAGAACCCTTTGATGAGAGCTGGGGAGCCCTTGTTATCCCGGATTGTCAGTTATTGGGATACATATCATGAGGTCTTTATAGTGCAGGGGCACAAGATCGAATTGACAGTCCAGGACCTGTATTTCCTGATTGGTCTCCCGCCACTTTGGATGGTGGGAAATATGCAGCCAGTGTTACCGCGGGGGCGGAACATTATGGAGTTTGTGGAGCGACATTATCGACCGGGTCTCCAAGTCAAAGGGACTCAGATATCGATCGGGGACTTAGAGAGATTAGAGACCCGTGCAGTAGTCGTAGCGGTGCTGCGGATCCTGGGAAACCAGGCGTTCCATCACATCACTGGGGGGCAGATGATGATTGTGGAGAGTGTGTTGAGTGGGACCTAATAGGGGTGGCCCCAAATGATGTTGGTGTCATTAAAACGACAGCTGTCGCTGTGTAAGCGGCAAGTGAACCACGATTGATCGTATGGGACTTTATTGTGTTCCTTATTTTTTGAGAAGATCCCGACCTTACGACCTCGTATACAGCTCCCAGATGGGGGCTCGAGGGAGCCCAGGATGCGCCGGTGGGGGCGCCTACTGTGCAGAGGAGGAGGCGGGGCAGTCGGACGGGTGTTTCGACTTGAGTTTTTTTCCCATTGGGATCAGATGCCCTTATACATAGATGACTATCCCTATAGTGGGATGAGTTATTGTGGGGATCTGGACCTACCACTTTCGCCTGGTCGAGTATGGGGACCCGATGGTAAGTTACAAGTAACTATTCTTTTTTGGGCATGTTAAGGTTAATGAATAGTAGATAGGGTCCTGATTCATGTACTTTTGGTATGCAGATATAGCTCCAGTAAAACCGGCCGGATATATGGGACGACCGGCAGCATCTGGAGCTGCAGGTCCGAGTGGGTCGAGAGTAGCGCATAATGAGGATGCGGCCGCCCTTCTGCAGGACATCCGCCATAGATGCGAGAGGTTGCTGACCAGAGTGTCAGAGCGCGGGTGGCAAGACTTAGACGACCAGTACATAGAGCCATGTATCGGTCTACCCTCGGAATGGCGAGGTGTCATGCGGTGCATGGCGATGGTCGGTCAGGGGATACGTGATCTACAGGCTGCAGGAGCAGAGCCATTGGCTCGGGATCCGCCAGATAGTGATTAGGTGTGGGGCAGGTGGTGCCCCCTAGTGTGTATGTAGGGGCAGATGGTGCCCCCAGTTTTGAGTTTTCTGTAACATGCTATGGGCATGTCAAATGTATCAGAGTAGATGGACTCTAAACACATATTTTGTGACACATATTATGGATATGCATCTTTTTTAATGATTATGAATGTTATTTTCTTGTATGAAATGCGTGTGATAAATGCCAATCTAGAACATGGTTTGCAATACTATCTACATAGTGATTTTGTTCTTGAGGTACATGGTAGAAAGTTATGGTTTCGAATTCACGTATCAAGAGTTTTACTCGTAAATATCGTCTAAACAGCACAGGATTACGCACACGATAGACACCATTTAGTTGCATGACAAGAAGTAGGGAATCTAAACGAACATGTAGATGGAGGATGCGATGAAAGAGGGCATCGTCTAAGAGACCACGTACTGCATCATATTCGGCCTGATTGTTGGTGGCAGTACCAATGCAGACCCCGTTTGAGAGAATGAGGGCATGCAAGGGGGTGAAAATGGCCCAGCCTGCCGAGG
This sequence comes from Pinus albicaulis, assembly GCA_034641835.2. Taxonomy (NCBI): domain Eukaryota; kingdom Viridiplantae; phylum Streptophyta; class Pinopsida; order Pinales; family Pinaceae; genus Pinus; species Pinus albicaulis. The sequence continues at coordinate 584,895,994 of CM076582.1, read as the reverse complement.
CTAGATTCCGAGAGTAATGACTTGCACCATTGGCATAACCGATATAGGGTGGGGATGGGAGGTCCTACGGAATAGTGTTACAAGACAACAAATGGGGGGAGGAGGGACAATGACGGCAGCGTGAGTGTATAGTAGACATCGAGTGGCAACTGCGGGAGGGAGTGTGATGGGAAAGATGGCTATGACGCATATACAAACTGGATGGTGGTATATGGGGGCTAGAGGAGGGGTGGCTGGGACTCGGGCTGCGAAGGTCAACAGAGATACGGGTGGTGTTATCTCATGTATGGGCGGAAAGGAGGAGGTCAAGGGTGGAAGAGGTTCCCAAGGAGGCATCCGGACGGAAAAAGACGGGAGGAAGAGTGGAAGGGAAACCACATGATGTGGAAAAGTTACTTAAATCATCCGTAGGGGAAGAAAGGCTCGCATATGGATCGTCACGGGGAATGACAGAAGAATAGGGAAACAAATGGTTAAAAGATGTGGAGCCCAGGGTGGTCGCTGAAGGGGGGTCAAGCGAAAAAACAGGGGAGGATTCAAGGGGAATGTGCTCCAAGGGTCTCATGGAGGATGATAGGTAGAGAATGGTGGTAGTAGACTCCGTCATCTGGACATTAGGGGGGGGAATGTCAATGGGAGCGGGGGGATCCTCAAGTTGACCTGAAGCATACTACACAAGTATGGGAGAGGTAGACTGATTTTGTTCAATCTCATACTCTCGGACTACTTCTAAAGAGGCACGGTAATGCGTCAGGTGAGGACAATGGTGGGAGTAATGGCCATGGACACCGCACAAAGCACAGGGTTTGCTAGTGCGAATAGTTTTTGGGTTCTTGGTTACGGACGAGGACGGAAGAGAAGGATCGTAGACCATAGATTCAGGGAACGCGACTTTAACCATGGGTTGAATGTGAGGCAACTCAGGACACGTATGGGTGGCGTGACCGACGACATCACACAAGGCGCAAGGCTTTGCGGGCGGAGGAGGAGCTGGGTCAGTCAGGGTGGCCTTGTCTTTGGATGCCCCCTTGCGAGATTTTCCTTTCTTTCCTGGAGCTATCACCACAGGGGTAGGGTCCTGGGGAGGTGCGAGGGGCATGGTAGCAATGGAAGAAGTGAGGGGGACCGGTTGAACCGGTGTCAAAGCAAGATAGGGTTTGGGGTGACCAGGTGGGGTAGCGGCTGGAGGGTCAAGGTACCAGACGGGTATGCCCAGGGTCAAGTTAGGGAGAGAGAGGGTGGCCATGACAGGGACCGTATAGACTCTGGGAGGGGGAGCCAGGAAAGGTATTTGACCGGCGGGATAATGACCAGGAGGTACAGCTCTGAGCTGGTTGAGGCCCGGGGGAACCGACTCGGGAGGATAAAGGGGTTCAGAGATACCAGCTGTAGGAGAAGGGCCAGAAGGAGGAGGTCCAGCTGGCTAAGATGAATGGCTAGGAGCGGGTTGCGGTGGGTGAGGTTGAGTCTGAGGTTGCTGACTAGCTGAAGTGGGTCGCTTAAGGGCAGCCCGAGATGATTGCATCATGCAAACATTCGATAAGCTGGGATCAGAGATATGAGGAGGAGGGAGACCAGGGAAAGTTCCAAGCAGGGAGGAGTCTTTGTAGACACTGGGAGAGACACTGGTCAAGGAATCGACGGTTTGCTTATTGGTGACAGAAGAGATGGTCGTCTCTGGGGAGGTCTGAGACGGTGGCTCATGATAAGTCCACTGGTCGATGGTGACTATCTTTCCATTGTGAGGAAAAGACATCTTGCGAAAAACCGCGGATGGGACAGCAGACATGGCATAGGTGTAGCTTCACCCCAATAGAATGTTGTAGTCTAGAGGGGCGTCAATGACTTCGACGTCAACGCAAACAGTCTTACCGGTAAGGGTGATAGGACAATTACGAAAAAGGCTAATGGGCTGGGAGGCGTGGTCGTCCCACGCTCGAAGGGTGATCGTGGAAGGGGCCAACTCAGGAGATCCGAGTTGCTTCCAAACTGAAGCGGACATCACACAGGTGGATGCGCCCTCATCAATTATGCACCGAGAAACATTGGCATTTAGGATTTTTACTGGGATTTGGAAGGCGACGGAAGCAGGAAGAGGAGGATGTTCTGATTGATGGGCGTCGAAAACAATCATTTGGTCATCAATAGGATCTACAGCGCCCACGGCAGATAGCAGAGCCTTCTTTTGGGAAGGGCACGACTGGAGGAGTTCCAATGTGGAAATGGCAACAGGAGATTGCGCCAAATCATCTACTATGCTATACGAATGAGCAGCTCGACTAGAAGAAGAATTTCGACGTAATGGTCCCTTGGGAATCTTGGTATGAACCTCAAATTTGGGTTGAGGGATATGTAAGGGACCATTGGATGTCAAAAGAGGCTCTGTAGAACCGAAAGAAGGAGACTCGGGGACAGAATGAGCGGAAGGCTTGGGGTACTGGCGAGCCCGAGTTTGAAGGTGAAGGTCGATGGTTGGGGATGGATCAGAGTTCATCATGAGGATCTAGTAATTGGAGGAACCAAAAGGGGAAGGTTGAGTGGCGACCTGTCTGTCAGGTGGTTGGGTAGCCATGAATCCTTGCTGAGGGAAAGGATCAGTAAACACAGCTGGTTGAGTAGTGGTCACATTAGGGGGAGCATGAGGGGAGGCACCTCGCAATGTGGCTTGAGACTCCCACATCTGCCGCATTTGTGGTAAGAGGAGACAATCGTGGGTGTAATGACCGTAAACACCGCAACACGAACAAGGCTTATTTGTGCGAAGCGGCCTGCCCGGCTTGGGATGAGTACCCTGTTGCTGGTTAGCAGTGTTAGGGTCAATACCTTGAGGATTGGGTCCGTGAGTACCAGGGGCAGATTGATTTGGATTGCCTCTCCGCCTTCTTTGAGAAGAAGGGGGATTAGTCGCGCCCTACTGTGCAAAGACTTGCCCTGGAGGGGGCTGTAGGTGCTGTTGCGGGGGTGGAGGAGGCAAGGGAGGTGGAAGCGCATATGATGGAGGAGCTGGTGCACCAGGCTGCGGATAATGATAATGGTTAGGTTGGGCAACATTGAGGTAAGCAGGAGGTTGGGAAAAAGGATGAGGCATGCCGTATCCTGGATACATGCTACTTGGAGGGGGAAAAGTGCTAGAGGTGCTGGCCCCTCCCGGAGGGAGACCATAGCCCATAGGAGGTTGAGCATACGGATGAGAAAGGGCTCCAACGATACCGTCAGCGGAATGAGATTCCCCTGGGGCATTACCGCCACTAGGCCTGGGGAGGTCAGGAAGGACGATATAAACATAACCAAACTGAGCGTAGATCAGGTCATATTTGAAGGCTACTTGGAGGGCGGCTTCTTCGGTTTGAGGGAAATGGGAGGCGACATCTTTTCCAATGGGAGGTAAGAGAGTGCGAAGGAACCAGTCCATATAAACCCGATCTTCGAAGGGGGTAGCTCGACATAAGCTTTGTCTTCTTCGCCATTCCTGGACATGAGTGGAAAGGCGGGTCGAAGAGGTTTGCTTGAAAGAAGTCAAAAGCTCTGTACCAGTATCGTATCGGAGAGGGAGCTGGAAATAGGATAAAAAGTCTTGGGAAATGGTTGCAAAGGTGGTATGGGAAGAGGTGGCTTGGTCAACATACCATTTAGAAGCTTCGCTGGTAAGCGTGCGTTGGAACAACCGAAGACAGATGGAATCATCGGTAATGGAATTGGAGGAACACCACATGTGGAAAGATCAGACATGGTTGGTTGGATCTTCTCCAGCAAGGCCTTAGAACTTAGGGATGTCGGAGGGGAGCTTGGTTGGGATAGCAGGCCAACCAACATCGTGGCGGATAGGGTCATTGATCAACTGATTGAAATCGGGGAGGCTGAGGCCTGCCATGTATGGGAGCAAAGGTGCAGCCGAGGTAGTTCCTGTGGTGGTTCCGCTAGTAGTAGTCCCGTTATTAGGGCCAGGATTACCACTAGCGTTAGGCCCTGGACCAGACATAGTGAAGGTGATAGGGGGAGAACTAGAAGTAAAAGGAGAACCCAATGAATCAGAAGAGGAGTCGGAGTGCGGACTCGAAGGAGGACTAACTCGACGACAGTGGGAAGGAGTAGGTCAAGCGACCAGAAACTGAGGGTGAAGGCCAAGAAGTCTCTGGGATGTGCGCTTTCGGGGCACAATGGTGACAACACAAACACGGCACGAGGGGAAGAAGAACGATCGAAAAAGGTAGGGAGGTGCAAAATCAAGTGATTACAATGTCGAAACAAGGGCAAAAAGGTGCAGTGTCAATTGATTTTAAAGTCTTTGCCTGGCGGTGTAAACCAGGCTCTTCTTCGCTTAGGGTGAGTGTGTGGCGTGCGTTAATTTTAATTTTTAAACCCTTTTTGTTTTGAGAGCAAGAGAAAAAGTGTGCTGCGTAACTGAAAATAATGCTGCAAAAAACAGTATATAATGCTGAAATAATAGAAAATTAACAGCTACTAGCGCATCGATCCAACCCAAGAAGGCGGGTCTCTCAAAACTAATCTAAAAGAGGGAAAAAAAAAAACTAGTCAAAACGCACTAAAAAGAGGCCAATAGATCTAGGGTCGAAAGGGACAGGGATCTAAAGGAGAAAGCTGCTGAAAAGAGGTGCAGATCACAGCCAAGAGGCAGAGGCAAAGTGGCTGGAAAAAAGGAGGAAATCAGCAAAAAGTAGAAGGGGCAAGGAGGAGGCCCTAAAGGTAGATCCAAACAAAACTTTAGGAGGTGATTTGAAAGGGAGGAGAGCTGATTAAAAGGGATCTGAAAAGGAGGTATCAGATCTGAAAAAGGGGCGGCTAAAACTATGAAAAAACAGACTTGAAACAGATAAAGCTCTTCCACCAAAAGTGGAGGGTACTGAAGCCCTAGGGGGCTATGTTCCCACTTAGATGAGCAAAACAGATCAGAAACAGGGTGAAACAGGCTGAGACAGAGGCTGGAAAACCCTGACAGAAGCTTAAAAAAAACCCAGAAAAATTGCAGAAAAATAGCAGAAAAATTGGCAGGTCGCAGGTTCTGACCTGTTTTCTGTGTAGGTCGCAGAAAATGGGCTAAAAAGTGCGACCTGGAGGTCCAGGTCGCAGTTTATGGGCTGAAAAGTGCGACCTGAAGTTTCGGGTGTCCCAGCGGCAGATTTCCGGAAAAGTTGCCGTCTCAATTGCGGCTGATGTCTGTCACCTGCGCAATAGGGCTAGAAACACGTGGAAGTTAGAAATTTTAATGTTTTAGGGTTTTATAGGTGAAAAACCACATGAAAATAGGAAAAAAAAAAGCTGAAAAGAAACCCTAGGGTCTGAAGTAGCTGGATATGCAGGAATATGAAAAACGACCGCGGTCGTAATTGAAAACCCGTGTGGAGTTGCCAATTGTTAGTATGAATCTTTTGTCGAAGTGTATGAAAACATACCACTTTAGCTACGCATAACTAATAGCCCTAACATCAAATATGGCTGCCAATATCTTCAAATTTGCAGTTAGTTGATCAAGACAAGAGCTGCAAAAACCAGATCTATGCATAGAAAGACATTAAGCAGTAAAAAGAAGGTTTTTCTACATATATCCAATAGACAAGACAAGAACAATTTTTGAAAGAATTTTTTGTATTAAGGGCACCTGGGAGGAAAACAAGAAGGTGTTTCCAATTCTCCTCAATGGGATGGGTTCTTGGAAGTCCTCAGCACTTCAGATCTAGCATTTCTCTCTCCTGTTGGTGTAGGAAACCCAGACAAAGATAGAACTCAAAGGGACATCACACAACAAATAATGGAAAATATGACAATGATAAAGGCTCAAAGTCAGACCAAGAGTTTAGATCCAGAGTGATCTAATAGGCAACAAAAGGTGAAGAATGGTAGGAGAAAACCCTCCTATTTATAACAAAATATTGGGTCATTTTAGATCTTGGTGTATGATTAAAATAACATTAACCAAATCTAGATCCACCTTTTATGGAATATTTTATTATATTTGTTGGAGGGAAAAAGTATTTGACTTGGGTCAAATCCCTTTATTTGTGAATAACAAATAAATAAATGATTTATTTATCATTTTAAGGAAGTGGTTGAAAGATAATCAAATAAATAATGGTTTATTTAATTATTTATGGGTGATTTAGTCATATTTAACAAGGAATATTATTTAAATAATATTTAAATAATTATTCCTAGAAAATAATAAGATAAATAAAGATTTATCTAATTAATTTCTTTGTTTTGGGTTAAACATGACCAGGAAAATAAAACAAATATAGGTTTGTTTAATATTTCCTTTTGGGGTTTCCTGTTTAGACCATAAACAACCTAATAAATGTGTTTTATTAAGTTATTTTACATAGTGAAATCAATTTTACTTAGGGTAAAATTGGTCTTACATGGTGTACTTGGGTCCATCTAATGATAGTAGGTTAGATGACCAAAAAATGGTGTAACATGTATAGTTACATTTACTCTAGAAATTCGCCTGAACCTTAGATGATGGGTGTAAGAACTCTCGTGGAGAAGAGTACCCTCCCAAAGACCAAAGACAGAGTAGGTTTGTCTGTGTCAGGTATCAGGGCAACTAGCCCCAGTCACCTTTTGTAAGTCCCTTAGAGTATGGAAACTAAAGATACCTCAAATCACATACATTATCAAGGGGGTCATGGTTGTAGACAACAAGCTATATGGGAATAACACCTAGATCCTCGATCTCGTTTTGACTGTAGGTTTTAACCCTATGCAGAAATTATCTGCAAACGAAGCTTAAAAACATAAAATAAACAATAGCAAGAGAATAAAACATAAAAAAAATTATACACAGATATTTTCCCCTGGATCCTAAATTGGGACTACCAGCTTGACTTTTCATTATATTCCTTTTAGTGTTACAACACACATATATATATACATGTCGAAGCATTCATAACCCCAATCCAGTAACCCTAGATTAGAACATAAATGTAGTTCCTTTGACCGGATCTACAAAATACCAAGGGATGAAAACCATCATGCACCAAAAGCATGTGCAAACCCATGCACAAAACCGTGGGCGTGTCCGCCCACCGAAAAATAGGGTACAATTTTTTTTTCCCATGCAACTCCACCAGATCCCATGCCTCATTTTTGTGCAAGGATACCATTTCATCAACCATGGCCTCCTTCCAGAGTTTTCCATCTGCTGAATCCACTGCCTCCCCGATAGTTCTGGTATCATCATCAGTTATAGTTAAAGAAAAAATTGAACAGAAAGCAGATGGACTATACCTTTCTGGTTTCCTTCTTTCCTGAACTGATATTCTCACAGCTGGAGTTTGAGGCTCTTCCTCTTATGAATCTTCTTCTGTTGTAGAGTCTAATTCATCCTCCTTTAGCTAAAACTATATATTCTCAGTTTCCTTTGGTAGGAATTCATGTTTAACAACATCTTTCACCTCTCTAAACACCACATCTCATTTGTACATAACCTTCCATGTTTCTGGGTTCCAAAGCTTGCAACCTTTTAAACCATTCTTATACCGATAAATATGCACCTTTAAAATTTATTATCCAGCTTGGCCATTTTCTCCTTTGGTACATGTACATATGCATCACATCCATATACCCTCAGATTTGAAAGAGAGAATTTCTTACCTATCCATACCTCATGTGGAGTCTTATCCTCCAATGCTGATGAAGGTGATCTGTTAACTAGGTAACATTAAGTCTCCATTACTTCTGCCTAGAATTCATGTCCTAACATGGTACCACTGAGCATGCTTCTTTCCTTTTCCATCAGGGTTCTGTTCATTCTTTCTGCAACTCCATTTTGCTGAGGTGTGTATGGATTAGTCTTCTGTTGTGATATACCACACTTCTTACATAATTCTTCAAATTCCTTCTTGCAAAACTCTACACCATTATCTGTCCTCAGCACCTTTATCTTCTTCTCTGTCTAGTTTTCCACCAGAGTCTTAAATTATTTAAATCTGTCAAAGAATTCAGATTTATTTCTTAAGAAATATATCCATTGATTCCTTGAGAATTCATCTATGAATGAAACATAGTACATAGACTTTCCGAGTGATGGAACTGACACAGGTCTAAACACATCACTGTGCACAATCTCTATTATCTTGTTCGCCCTCTTAGCACCAGAAGGAAAACTCACCCGATTATGCTTCCCATATACACAGTGTTCATAGAAATCTAAATCTAGAGAGAAATTAGACATAACTTCTTCCATACCATTTCTATGAAGTATCTGAAGCCCCTTCTCTCCAATATGTCCAAGCCTTTGATGCCATAGCATTGTCTTTTCTCCAGAGACCATTAAGCTTTCTGCTCCACTTTCAGGAACAAAAAAAAAATTTCACCCATTAATAACAGTGCTATTGTGAAGCTTGTACAGAGTTCCAATCCAAACTCCCCACATTAATACTAGTGCTCCCTGAACCATATTGCAGGTATCTTTCTCAAGCACTATTTTTACACCTGTATAATCCATCTTGGTTACATAAATCAGATTTGTGGCCAATGTAGGAATATACAGAACACCAGGAAGTGTTCTAATCCTTCCACCTTGCAGTTTTAGCTTGACTTTTCCACGTCCAATGATTTTGGCCTTCCTATCATCCCCTATGAAGACATCACCACCATCATACTTCTCATACTTGTAGAACCACTCCCTATGGGGGGTGAAGTTAAAGGATGCACCTAAGTCAATCAACCATGCCTCATGATATACATGTGTATTTGAAGAAGAAGCCAAATATACATCCCCACCTTCATCCGAGCTGGTTTTTTTCCTCTGTAGAAGGAGCATCATTAGATCTCTTTCCTTTCTCAGGAGCTTTAGATCTGCAGTCCTTTTTTTAGTGCCCTTCCTTTCCGCATTTCCAGCACACCTTTACAATCTTTCTTGGATATTTAGATCTCCCTCTATATTTATATCTCCCACTCGAAACCTTATTCTTTTTTCTATTTTGGGACCTTCCTTGTACAGATAAGGCATCTCCATTCTGGCGCTTCATATTTCTCCGTCTTATTTCCTTCGAGAGCAAGGCTGAGACAATTTCATCAAAATTTAAGGTAGTTGTATTGCTACCTATTGCAATAACCAGACTGTCCCACAACTCTGGTAGAGAACACAACAAACTGATGCACTTGTCTTCATATAAGATTTTAATATCAACAGATAATAGTTGAATTACCACAGTATTGAAGGCGTTCAAATGCTCTGTCACCGAATCTCCATCCTTCATCCTCAGGTTATACAGCTTTTTCCGTAGGAACAATTTATTCAACAGATACTTAGATTGGTACAAATTCCCTAGCTTGTCCCAAAAAGCCTTCGCCGTAGCTTCCCTAGATACATTAAGCAATATTGAATCTGAGACACACAACCGTATTGTGCTCTTTTCATTCTAATCCAACTTCTTCTAGTCTTCATCTGACATTGTCATTGGTTTAGTACGCTAATCTACTGTGATCCACTGATCTTTATCCACCAATAGATCCTCCATATTGAGTTTCCACAACTAAAAACTTAGACCATTAAATTTCTCAATCTCTATATTTCCACGGCTTGCCATATTCTTTCACCACAAGAATCAATTCCTGAAATATCCCTTTGAATAGGGTCTACCATAGGCTAGAGCAAAAAAACCCTCAGCAGCAAAGGCGTTCCCTTGAAGCCGAAACAGCTTCGATACCAAATGTAGGTTTCAAGCCTGTACATAAATTATCTGCAAATGAATCTTAAAAACATAAAATAAACAATAGCGAGAGCATAAAACATAAAACAAATATACACATATATTTTCCCCTAGATCCCAAATTAGGACTACCAGCTTGATTTTTTATTATATTCCTTTTAGTGTTACGACACATATATATGCATGCCAAAGAATTCAGAACCCCAATCCATTGACCCTATATTACAACATAACCATAGTTCCCTTGACCAGATCTACAAAATACTAGGGGCCAAAAACCATCATCCCCAAAACCATGTGTAAACCCATGCACAAGACCATGGGCAGGTCCGCCCATCAAAAAATAGGGTCCAAAATGTTTTTCCCTGCGCGCTGCCCTGAACACTGAACAGGGGGGGTTGTCGCCCCCCAATGATCCCCTTGCTGTGTCCGGCGCAATGTACAAAGGAGACTCACGCCCCCACTACAATGTCGGCGCAACATACAGGGGGGGCCAATGCCCCCCCTGTGATCCTCCTGCATGTGAGACTAATCATGGAAATATTATAACACATACCAAACATCGACATTCCTAAGGGGAACCCCAATATATAGAATGCCCACCGTTATGCACTCGAAGGTGGGCTACCTTCTCATGCACCACAACGTTGTCTCGTGCTTAACTCTGGTAGTAGTGGAGCAGTCCCGATAGTATGGGTGCAACAATATTTTTCCCTTCTTAATGACTCTAGTTTCAAGTTTTGTGATCTTGGGCAGCTTTGTCACTTCTCTTATCCCGAGATGCTAGCCTGAACTACTATTTTTGTGAGCTCAGAAAAAGAGTTACCTGATTAATTTTATTAGCGCTTGATTTTTTAGTGTACTTGCTTATTATTCTTCAGAGGGGAAGTGGAAATATGAAATGTAATGAAACTTTGACTTAAAACCATGTAGAAAAATGGTCTTCATATTCAATTAGATGAAGAGTTTATTCTACCATCAGATATCTTTCAAACATCTGTGCAACAACAAACATTCAAATAAAACAGTTCAGCCTAAAAATATCCAGACATCTATCTATCCTCTCTAACAACTTTTTTAACCAAAAAATTCAGAATGGATTTAGCTATGTTCAGAAAAACTAAAAAAAAATTTCCTCTTAAATGGGACTAACACTAAATTTTTAAATAAGAAAACTAAAAATGCTAGCAGGAAACCAAGCATAGGGATCAAAAAAACAAAAGCTAATATGGCATCCAACAACTCCACAACCAATGGAAACACAACAAGGGTGTAAACAACAAATTTTGACTAGGTAACGCAGGCTAGCAGAGGCTAAAGAGCATTAATGATAGGACTAACGCACTATATATGAGCATCACATTATAAACACTGGAACACACCTAGGGGGTGTGTTAATCAAGGTAAAGTTGTAAAAATGGCTAAGCAGGGTCTGTTTTGGACACTGTGAGCTCCTGAGATGGTTACAGAGCATATAAACTGATCAGAAGGGGATGTGACTAATTGGGAAATGGCAGAGGGAAAGCGTCAAAGGCTCATAAAGAAATAATCTGGGAACTTAGGATTAAATCCCCAATGGAGTCGCCAATTATGCTAAGGGATAAAATGCTTGGGTGGTAGTTGATGTATATCCCTCTCCTCGAGGTATATAGTCAGATAAAGACATTTCACACATGTTTATACTAATGCATAATCGACGAAGTGAGATATTGAAGGATTACCTATTTGTAAATAACAAATCCTTTGGAGAGTGCTAAGCGGCGTGGCTGAAGTCCTTCCTCACCAGCTCCAAGTCTAGATCCTATAAACAAACATAGCACAGGTGTCATATTCATAGTGGTATCACTTACTAGCAATTAAACAAGTATATATTCAACATTAAACTATGAAAATATGAGCCATTTATATCATGCTTCATAGAAAAATAAACAATAAATGTGGCACTGAAACATCAAATGGAAAAAAATAATATAGTTCTATTAATATATAAGGAGGAAGATTACAACCCTTGGTTGAACCAAGCCTTCCTCAATCTCCCGAATCCTTTGTCTCTCTCCTCTATCTCTGAGTGTAATGATACTTGGGCTAAGAGTTCTCAATGAACCTTGCCAATCCTTAAGCCTCACACTAAATAATGAATTTATGCTCCACACACAATCAAACCTTCGACCCTTGACCAAGATCCCAAACCTCCAATTTATAGGAATTGGGGAGGACAGACCTTGCCAATCCTTTCAATCTATTTGAATGGGGAAAAATCTTTATGTTTCCTTGTCTTTCCTTGATTTTTCCCTCTGTAGTTGTTCAGTTGTGTTTGTAAACATCTAATAATAGATTTTTACTGCAGGTTTCTGCTTTTGAACTAACTCATTTTGAGAAAAATTAGGAAATTCCAGTCATTTTCCACAAGATTTTTCCCTTTTTAAATGAAAACATGGGTAACACTGCCCCATAGGCAAGACATAGCATTAACCTAGGCTCTAACGCTCCCTTTGAATTGTTGTGATGCATTATAACTCAACCTAGTTGTCTCTAAGGTGCGTTACCTTGGAAAAATGGGTCTCTGTCTGGGTCATTTTCTTCGTTCCATGTTTCCTTCTCCTCTGAGCTGATGAGGGGGTCATTTGTCTTGTAAAAAGAGGTTATTTAACAAGATGACTCGTCGCAATGGTTCCCTAGGCAAGGGTAAAATAACCAAGTGAGAGCATATGATCAGACAAGAAAATGGTAACAATGGAATGAGAAAACCAAGACTCATCTGATAGAAGAGGCAAATGAAAGGGAAATCACGAGAGGTGTATAGGAATGGTTTCATTTTTACACAAGCTTGAAACGAGGGAAAAAATATGCTTGAAATTGGTTTCATTTTTTCACAATCTTGAAATTATACAAACTATGCTTATAAGTGGTTGCATTTTTAGACAAGCTTGAAATTGAGACAAACTATGATTGGAATACATTTTCATGCCCCCAACATAATGAATCAATTTGAGGTACATGCCCCCCCAAGCTTCATTTCATTCACTTAAGTATACTACTGATTACTAACAGGTCGATGGAATGAAGGTTCATTTACAAGATCAAGTGAAAGACTCAACTGGGACCTTACAAGATCTAATTGATGTAGGGGCATTAGGCTCAAAAGTTACTTTGTACATAAGTAGACATAGGGGGTCCCATGTTCTTTAAATTTCTTGTAAATATTAAATAAATTTGGTAGGGAATTGTAATCATTCTCAAGTCATTTTGAGAACATGAGAAATTGGTTAATATAGGAATACGAAGAGTCACTTTAGGATTAGTTCAGCTATTGAGTCTGATTTTAGGAATTGGGACTACGAAGAGTTGCTGAACTGTTTGGAGACCTGATCGATTCAGGTCATCCTTGTGGTATAAATGTAATCCTGAAGAGTTTAGATAGGAGAGAGAGAGTTAGAGGTAGAGAACTTCTTCAACAACATAGTAGGAGGATAATGGCCACTGAACTGAATATCCGGGCCCGCTTGCGTATTTGTGTTTATTTTCGAGACGGATCGCCCGTATATATATATATATATATATATATATATATATATATATATATATATATATCTATTTATGGAAGAACTGTCTTTGAATTAAGTGTGTCTGGATGGGATTAAACCCTGTTTGAATGTCTTCGAATTTCAATGGTTAACTTTGGATACGTATAAAATAATTGTGTCTGAATTTTGTGAGAAGGGCATTGTTGCATTAATTGCAGTGTGAATAACTTCCGTATCTCGAACCTAATTATATAAGAATGTGTAAATATGTACTCCGTAATTTGAGATTGCATGTGCCTTGACTGAACTGAGTTCTGCGTAACTATACCGACCCGAAGTATAAGAACCATCACGAATAGGCTCTACGGAGATGTTAGAGTCTCAGACTTGAACTACAGTTGGAAGGTTTCAGAGAACCGTGTGTGTATAAACTAGTGGGTTTGCATCGAGGAATGGTGGATGATTGCCGTGTAGCCAAATGAGATCACGTTGCAATCGAACCATTGATCAAATTGGACTGGGCGAAGTCGGATGGTGGTAATAGAACGGTGCTTGATGGAACCTTAAGTGAAAGGCGGAGGAACCTGAGTGCAACAGAATAGAGCGTTGATGGAGTTAAATGGAACATGGAGCGTGGAAAGAGCGGAACCGTGACCGAGATGAACAATGAAGGTGGTTTTCAAGTTTGATCACACCACCTTTGAAGGAGTAAGTGGTATTTATGAAATCGGGGCAATTCCATAGAGCAACCGACGCGTGGCATAGACGGGACCCAAAAAAACTGCTTCCACAGCGCGCCATCACATGCTATTGTTCGTGCAAGTAACCTGTGCGATATCCATTCGATCAGATGTTGCAGCGCGATGGAATACGAGCCCTCCGATCGGGTCGATGGTTAGTCGCTATCGTTCATGCACATAAGCCGCGAGAGATTTGATTAGGGCCGTTAGATCATCAGAAGCTGAGCGACGTTCTCTTTGCCATTGGATGGAGACGATCGTTAGCGCTGGGCCCCAGTTTAAATTATATTGCTCGTTGTTAAGGTCTGTGGGTTTAACAAAGGTATGAAATTTATAGGTGGCAGCCAGTCTTTTATGTATGTTGGGTTATTTGTATTAGCGAATGTGCATATATATATGTATTGAGTGCGCATGTAAAGATATGGTATTATTACGATTTGAACATAGGATAGAGATGGCACCTCTGCCAGTGGCATCATATGAAATATCTGATGCAGTGAACATGATTTAATATATGCATTTGCCGAGGGATAACATAAGAGCTTGGAATTAATATCTCAAATCTCAGAGATTAGAGATATTAACACTCTCAGATGTAAGTGTTGAATTTGCCAGCCTAGAATAAAGGAAGGTTGTGAGATTGCCGGATAGGGGAGATGATTGGGCATGAAATTTTGAATGCAATTATAAACACAACTTTGTTAAAAAGTTGAGCAAAATGGGACTGTGGATGGCCCCACTATCAAGTGGTATCAGAGCTTCAAGAGTAGCTCTTTTTGAAAAGTCCAAGTTTGGTGAATGCAAGGAAACCAGACTTGTGGAAACTGATGAGATTGCGGCCTATAGAAGGTGATTGCAGAATTTCAGAGTCCAATTGGAGGACAAGAGTTTTGAAGACTATATATTTGAAGAAGGAATATCAGGCAAAAAATTACACAGAATCATAGTGAATAGGATTTGCAGGATGAGTGGAGGACAGGATCATGATCTTGCAGGTAATTAACATTAATCTGATTGAATTTGTCATTGCAAAATTATGGTTGTGGAAAATTGAAGACAAAGTTTGATACTGAAGGTAGTGAGCCTGGTATTCAGCTGAAGGCTGGATAAGGAGGACAATTGCGATGTTACCAAGAGAAGATGAGCAGTTTTTAACTCTGGTTGGAGGATTTTTTGTAGAAATCAGAGTGCAGACAATTTAAGACATCTCAGCAGAAGTAGATCATAGCTTTGAGAGTAGTGATAGAAGAATCTCGAGGGATTTTGAGTGTAGAAAGAGTGTGGCAAAACCTGGAAGATTCGCAACTGAGGTTGGATGACAGAAGAAAATAGGTGTTCTCGAGAAAGTTTCAGAGTGAAGCCTAGTGAGCAAGAGAGCGTGCTCCGAAGGTTCCTGTAGAGAGGGGACCAGTACTTGCCAAAATCCGGATCCAGAGGAAGGGATTGGTGAGGTGAGTTGCAACAAGATAAATTTCTGTTGCAGAGGCTTAGTGCAGCTTGTGAAGTGAAGAACTCATAGAGAAGAAAATGGCTACTGAGAGCCATAACAGAGACTACAGAGGTTGCAGAGGTTCTGAGAGAGGCCAAAATAGAAGAGTGAGTGAAGATGCCAAAGAAAATGGCATAGGGAAGAGACTCACAGATGAAGAGTATTGGAAGGAACTTGCTGGTATCAAGGAAGAGTTCAACAGATTGAAACTAAGGATAGAAGAAATCCAGAGAGTTGGTTGGCTCATGAGGAAGAATGTGAAATGGCAACCATTACAGATGAGGTTGAGGCAAAAGAATATTGCCTTGTTGAGAGAAGAACTCATAGCAGCTAAGTTGAAAGAAGAAATTTCTGCTTGTGAAGCAGAACAGAGCACAGATGAAGAGTGGAGACCTGCAGGAGATCTTGTGAGACATAGTGAAGACTTGAGGCAGCAAGAATATTGTCTTGTTGAGGAGGAAATAATTGAGGAATTCCTGAGTTATTGGACAAGTCCAGATGATGTGAGGGCTTTTTTTCTTGAGTTAGACAAATGTGAAGTGATGACAGAATCCAGAGAGGAAGAAGAACCCAGAGTTCTTGAAGTAAAGAGGGAAATTGAAGATTCCATGTGCAGACCTGTTCAAGATGAATTGCTTGAGGGAGCAGCCAAGACAGAAAATTCTTGTGATTTGAACACTAAAAAGTTGTGTGTGTTTGCAGGTACACCAATAGAAGATGAACAAGATTCAGAGTTTGTTGGTGAGAAGAAGACATTGAATCTAAAATCTGTTCAGATCAATGCTGAGATAGTGAGATCTCAGGGAGAGGTGAAGACAGAAGGGTCAAATGAAGATATCCAGCAGAATGTTGAAGCTGAGAGAGAAGGGCCAACAGAGGATTGGTCAAGAACAAGAAGAGGCATAAAAGGTTGTGTAAGGTTCCCAAAATCTACTCCTATGGAAGTTGTTGATTTGTATAGGAGGTTGGACTTCCAGAGAAGAGAATTGGAGGAGAAGAGGACCTATTCACAAGATGGTTTGCTGAGGGAACAAGGCAGGAAGATCTTCATGGATGGAGTTCATGGAACAAATGATGGAATAAAAGTGAGACTGGCTGACAGTATCATGAAGGATGTAGATCAACATGCTGAGATGTTGACAGAGAGGTTGGAAGGACAATATACACAACATAATGATGTGTTGTCAGAGGAAAAGGAGACATTGAAGCACTGGAACTTTACTGCTGATGATTCATGTGTTAATAATACAAAGAAAGAGGAAGAACAATAGTTGAAAGTTGTCAGAGAGGTGAATAAGAAGGAAAATGTGTTGGCTGGAAACATAGTGAGGGATCATCATTTGGACATGGTGATTGGAGCAGTAGAGAGGACTTTGACAGCTGAAGAGAAAGATGATGAAGAGTTTCTGAGCCTTGAACCAGACTTAGAATTGCCGGGAGAAGAATTGGTGACTAGGTCATCAATTGAGACCATTGGGTCTCATGATTTTAACACTGACAGTTTGTTTATGTGTAGAGGTGATGCAGAAGACAATTCATCCTTTTAAATTCTCTTGACAGAAGAAAAACTGTTGCTGAAGGAGGATGAGACAACCATGTCTCATATGCAGGGAATTATCACTGTCATTGACAAAGAAGAATTTGCTAGACTGATGGGCCAAGAGAATACTGGAGAGAAGATTTTAAAAGCTCCTGAAGTGAGGAGGAATTAGCATTCCATGCTGACAGAATATGAGAAAGAAAATCTCCGATAACTTGATTGGATTTCCAGAATCCATCAAGAGGATGAGAGGCAGTTGCTGAATATTGCCCAAGAGGAAGGAAGAGATGTTGGAGCTAACTTCCAGCATGTTGATGATGTAAAAAAAACACAGGAGAATTGGATGAGTTGTTTGCTGGGAGAATTTGAAGAAGAGAAAGGGATTGTAGACCCTAGAGCAAGGATTCCTAAAGCTATGAAGAAGAGAGGAGTAGATACTAGCTTGCAGAATAAAATTTTATTTACTAGTATACTGGAGGAGTATGCCACTGCTGGTAGGAATTTAAATAGTGGATTGTCTTCTGAGAATGAATTTGCAGATGATGAAAAAAAGAAAAGTGTTGCAGAGGGACAAGAAGGGGAGGCAACAACACCCATGGTGGCAGCAGATGCAACATGGGGGATGACGCCTGCAGGAGTAGTAAACATGTTAATAGCATGTGAGACTACAAGAGTAGCAATATTGGCAGCGACAGAGATTGAAAGTAGCAGCAAAGGGCAAGATAATTTCCAGCTAGAGGATAAGCTAGACATGGAGATTGAATACATCAGAAGACTGATGGTAAGGGTGTCTCCGAAGCAGCAGACAGCAGCAAGGAAACAAAAAGATCTTTGTACAGGGAGGAAAAAAGTAGATAGTGAAAGTATAGCTGGAGGTGACTTACAAAACAAAGTCTGGAAGCCTGAAGAAGATCAGTTGAAGGATGATGAAGCTGATGGGCAGCAACAAAACCAAGTATGGGATCCTAGAGGTAGAGACGAAGAGCACATGATCAGGAGATCATGAATAATTTGAAGCTTGGGAGTCTTGTGCAGGGGCATTAGACTCAAAAGTTACTTTGTACATAAGTAGACATAGGGGGTACCATGTTCTTTAAATTTCTTGTAAATATTAAATAAATTTGGTAGGGAATTGTAATCATTCTCAAGTCATTTTGAGAACATGAGAAATTGGTTAAGATAGGAATACAAAGAGTCAGTTTAGGATTAGTTCAATTATTGAGTCTAATTTTAGGAATTGGGAATGCTAAGAGTTGCTGAACTGTTTGGAGACCTGAATCGATTCAGGTCATCCTTGTGGTATAAATGTAATCCTGAAGAGTTTATATAGGAGAGATATATTTAGAGGTAGAGAACTTCTTCAGCAACAGAGTAGGAGGATAATGGCCACTAAACTGAATATCTGGCCTGTCATGAGTTTGTAAGCGACTGCTTTTGAGATTGATCACTTGTATATATATATATATATATCTGTTTATGGAAGAACTGTCTTTGAATTAAGTGTCTCTGGATGGGATTAAACCTTGTTTGAATGTCTTCGAATTTCAATGGTTACCTTTGGATACGTATAAAATAATTATGTCTGAATTCTGTGAGAAGGGCATTGTTGCGTTAATTGCTGTGTGAATAAATTCCATATCTCAAACCCAATTGTATAGGAATGTGTAAATATGTACTCTACAATTTGAGATTGTATATGCCTTGACTGAACTGAGTTCTGCATAATTAAACCGACCCGAAGTATAAGAACCATCATGAATAGGCTCTGCGGAGATGTTAGAGTCTTGAACTTGAACTATAGTTGGAAGGTTTCAGAGAACCGTGTGTGTATAAACTGGTGGGTTGGCATCGAGGAACAGTGGATGATTGCCATGTAGCCAAACGAGATCACGCTGCAATCAAACCATTGATCGAATTGGACTGGGCGAAGTCAGATGGTGGTAATAGAACGGTGCTCAATGGAACCTTAAGTGAAAGGCGGAGGAACCTTAGTGCAACGGAATAGAGCGTTGATGGAGTTAAATGGAACCTGGAGTTTGGAAAGAGCAGAATCGTGACCGAGATGAACAGTGAAGGTGGTTTTTGGGTTTGATCGCACCACCTTTGAAGGGGTAAGCAGTATTTATGAAATCATAGCGATTCCATAGAGCATCCGATGCGTCGCATAGAAGGGACCCAAGAAAACCGCTTCCACAGCGCGCCATCACGTGCTATTGTTCGTGCAAGTAACCCATGCAATATCCATTCGATCAGATGTTGTAGCGCGATGGAATACGAGCCCTCCGATTGGGTTGATGGTTAGTTGCTATTGTTCGTGCACATAAGCCGTGCGAGATTTGATTAGGGCCGTCAGATCATCTGAAGCCGAGTGATGTGCTCTTCGCCGTTGGATGGAGACGATCGTTAGCACTGGGCCCCAGTTTAAATTATATTGCTCGTTGTTAAGGTCTATGGGTTTAAATAAGGTATGACATTTATAGGTGGCGGCCAGTCTTTTATGGATGTCGGGTTATTTGTATTAGCGAATGTGCATATATATATGTATTGAGTGCGCATGTAAAGAGATGGTATTATTACGATTTGAACATAGGATAGAAATGGCACCTCTACCAGCGGCATCATATGAAATATCTGATGCAGTGAACATGATTTAATATATGCATCTGCCGAGGGATAAAATAAGGGCTTGGAATTAATATCTCAAATCTTAGAGATTTGAGATATTAACACTCTCAGATGTAAGTGTTGAATTTGCCAACCTAGAATAAAGGAAGGTTGTGAGATTTCCAGATTGGGGAGATGATTGGGCATGAAATTTTGAATGCAATTGTACACACAGCTTTGTTAAAAAGTTGAGCAAAACGGGTCTGTGGATGGCCCCACTATCAAGTGGTATCAGAGCTTCAGGAGTAGCTCTTTTTGAAAATTCTAATTTTGGTGAATGCAAGGAAACTAGACTTGTGGAAACTGATGAGATTGCAGCCTACAGAAGGTGATTGCAGAATTGTAGAGTCCAATTAGAGGACAAGAGTTTTGAAGACTAAAGATTTGAAGAAGGAAGATCGGGTAGCAAAGTACACAGAATCATAGTGAACATGATTTACAGGATGAGTGGAGGATATGATCATGATCTTGCAGGTAATTAACATTAATCTGATTGAATTTGTAATTGCAGAATTATGGTTGCGGAAAATTGAAGACAGAGTTTGATAGTGAAGGTAGTGAGCCTAGTATTCAGCTAAAGGCTGGATAAGGAGGACAATTGCGGTGTTCCAAAGAGAAGATGAGCAGTTTTTAACTCTGGTTGGAGGATTGTTTGCAGAAATCAGAGTGCAGACAATTGAAGACATCTCAGCAGAAGTAGATCACAGCTTTGAGAGCAGTGATAGAAGAATCCCGAGGGATTTTGAGTGCCAAAAGAGTGTGGCAGACCCTGGAAGATTCCCAACTGAGGTTGGATGACAGAAGAAAAGAGGTGTTCTTGAGAAAGTTGCAGAGTGAAGCCTAGTGAGCAAGAGAGAGTGCTCCGAAGGTTCCTGCAGAGAGGGGACCAGTACTTTCCAAAAGCTGGATCCAGAGGAAGGGATTGGTGAGGTGAGTTGCAACAAGATAAATTTTTGTTGCAGAGGCTTAATGCATCTTGTGAAGTGAAGAACTCCTAGAGAATAAAATGACTACTGAGAGCCATAACAGAGACTACAGAGGTTGCAGAGGTTCTGAGAGAGGCCACAACAAAAGAGTGAGTGAAGATGCCAAAGAAAATGGCATAGGGAAGAGACTCACAGATGAAGAGTATTGGAAGGAACTTGCTGGGATCAAGGAAGAGTTCAACAGATTGAAACTAAGGATATAAGAAATCCAGAGAGTTGGTTGGCTCATGAGGAAGAATGTGAAATGGCAACCATTACAGATGAGGTTGAGGCAAAAGAAGATTTCCTTGTTGAGAGAAGAACTTAGAGCAGCTGAGTTGAAAGAAGAAATTTCTTCTTGTGAAGTAGAACAGAGCACAGATGAAGAGTGGAGACCTGCAGGAGATCTTGTGAGACATAGTGAAGACTTGAGGCAGCAAGAATATTGTCTTGTTGAGGAGGAAATCATTGAGGAATTCCTGAGTTATTGGACAAGTCCAGATGATGTGAGGGCTTTTGTTCTTGAGTTAGACAAATGTGAAGTGATGACAGAATCCAGAGAGGAAGAAGAACCCATAGTTCTTGAAGTAAAGAGGGAAATTGAAGATTCCATGTGCAAACCTGTTCAAGAAGAAGTGCTTGAGGGAGCAGCCAAGACTGAAAAGTCTTGTGATTCGAACACTAAAAAGTTGTGTGTGTTTGCAGGTACACCACTGGATGATGAAAAAGCTTCAGAGTTTGTTGGTGAGAAGAAGACATTGAATCTAAAATCTGTTCAGATCAATGCTGAGATAGTGAGATCTCAGGGAGAGGTGAAGACAGAAGGGTCAAATGAAGATATCTAGCAGAATGTTGAAGCTGAGAGAGAAGGGCCAACAGAGGATTGGTCAAGAACAAGCAGAGGCATAAAAGGTTGTGTAAGGTTCCCGAAATATACTCCTATGGAAGTTGTTGATTTGTATAGGAGGTTGGACTTCCAGAGAAGAGAATTGGAGGAGAAGAGGACCTATGCACAAGATGGTTTGCTGAGGGAACAAGACAGGAAGATCTTCATGGATGGAGTTCATGGAACAAATGATGGAATAAAAGTGAGACTGGCTGACAGTCTCATGAAGGATGTAGACCAGCATGCTGAGATGCTGATAGAGAGGTTGGAAGGACAATCTACACAACATAATGATGTGTTTTCAGAGGAAAAGGAGACATTGAAGCACTGGAACTTTATTGTTGATGATTCATGTGTTAATAATATAGAGAAAGAGGAAGAACAACAGTTGAAAGTTTTTAGAGAGGTGAATAAGAAGGAAACTGTGTTGGCTGGAAACATAGTGAGGGATCATCATTTGGACATGGTGATTGGAGCAGTAGAGAGGACTCTGACAGCTGAAGAGAAAGATGATGAAGAGTTTCTGAGCCTTGAACCAGACTTAGAAATTCCGAGAGAAGAATGATGACTAGGTCATCAATTGAGACCATTGGGTCTCATGGTTTTAACACTGATAATTTTTTTATGTGTAGAGGTGATGCATAAGACAATTCATGCTTTGAAATTGTCTTGAGAGAAGAAAAACTATTGTTAAAGGAGGATGAGACAACCATGTCTCATATGCAGGGAATTATCATTGTCATTGACAGAGAAGAATTGGCTAGACTGATGGGCCAAGAGCAGACTAGAGAGCAGATTTTAAAAGCTACTGAAGTGAGGAGGAATCAACATTCCATGCTGACAGAATATGAGAAAGAAAAGCTCCGAGAACTTGATTGGATTTCCAAAATCCATCAAGAGGATGAGAGGCAGTTGTTGAAGATTGCCCAAGAGGAAGGAAGAGATGTTGGAGCTAACTTCCGGCATGTTGATGATGTAAAACAAACACAAGAGAATTGGCTAAGTTTGTTGCTGGGAGCATTTAAAGAAGAGAAAGGGATTGCAGACCCTGGAGCAAGGATGCCTGAAGCTGTGAAGAAGAGAGGAGTAGATACTAGCTTGCAGAATCAAAATCTGTTTACTAGTATACTGGAGGAGTATGTCACTGCTGGTAGGAATTTAAATAGTGGATTGTCTTCTGATAATGAATTTGTAGATGATGAAAAAAATAAAAGTGTTGCAGAGGGATAGGAAGGGGAGGCAGAAACACCCATTGTGGTAGCAGATGCAACATGGGGGATGACGCCTGCAGGAGTAGTAAACATGTTAATAGCATGTGAGACTGCAAGAGCAACAATATTGGCAGCGACAGAGATTGAAAGAAACAACAGAGGGCAAGATAATTTCCAGCTAGAGGATAAGCTGGACATGGAGATTGAATACATTAGAAGACTGATGGTAAGGGTGTCTCCGAAGCAGCAGACAACAGTGAGAAAACAAAAGGATCTTTGTATAGGGAGGACAAAAGTCGATAGTGAAAGTATAGTTGGAGGTGACTTACAGAATAAAGTCTGGAAGCCTGGAGAAGATCAGTTGAAGGATGATGAAGCTGATGGGCAGCAGCAAAACCAAGTATAAGATCCTGGAGGTAGAGACAAAGAGCACATGATGAGGAGATCATGAATAATTTGAAGCTTGGGAGTCTGATGCAGGGGCATTAGGCTCAAAAGTTACTTTGTACATAAGTAGACATAGGGGGTTCCATGTTCTTTAAATTTCTTGTAAATATTAAATAAATTTGGTAGGGAATTGTAATCATTCTCAAGTCATTTTGAGAACATGAAAAATTGGTTAAGATAGGAATACAAAGAGTCAGTTTAGGATTAGTTCAGTTATTGAGTCTAATTTTAGGAATTGAGAATACTAAGAGTTGCTGAACTGTTTGGAGACCTGAATCGATTCAGGGCATCCTTGTGGTATAAATGTAATCCTGAAGAGTTTAGAAAGAGAGAAAGTTAGAGAACTTCTTCAGCAATAGAGTAGGAAGGTAATGGCCACTTAACTGAATATCTGGCCTGCCATGAAATTGTAAGAATTTGCTTTTGAGATTTATCGCCTGTATGTATATATATCTATTTTTGAGAATTGTTTATAAGTTCTGTGTGTGACTTTGTGTCTTCTTGATTGAACTACATGGAGACTCAATAAGTAAATTTAGTGGTGTATAGACTATAAATCACTTCTACATTATATTGATTTTGTTGATTTTACTCTGGCTAACGAAGACTGTGAGTTATTGAAGGAATTGGCTTGTGAAGTGAGGTGAATCGATCACTGTAAGGATCGATTCTGAGAAAGAAGAATTCCTGTGTTCGCTATATGCATGAGAGTTTCAGTCCCTTTGAAATTGTTGGATTGTATGTGATCTGTGTGGAGGATATACGAGTTCTGTAGCGAGAATTATGTATGGGTGAGGCCCTGTAACAGA
The DNA here is from genome assembly GCA_034641835.2 of Pinus albicaulis. Lineage (NCBI taxonomy): Eukaryota > Viridiplantae > Streptophyta > Pinopsida > Pinales > Pinaceae > Pinus > Pinus albicaulis. The sequence continues at coordinate 584,872,045 of CM076582.1, read as the reverse complement.
GTGTACGATAACCTCTGTGTGGGAATTGTAGTCTCGGTTATCGAAGTAATTTCAGTGAGGAAGATCGATTTTACGGTCGTATGGGGGAGCCTACTAATGGAACTGTGCTCGACTGAAGCGAGAGCGAAAGCGAAGCATTGAAGTGTTGGACCGGAACCTGGAAGAAAGGAGTGGAACCTCGCGATGAAGTAAGGGGAGCGGAACCACGAAGTATAAACAGTGAACATGGTTTGGAGTGAACAGTAAAGGCGGTTCCCGGGTTTGATCGCACCACTTTCGTCGGGCAGGCGGTATTTAGGAAATCGGAGCAATTCCACAGAATTGGTGACGCGTGTCCCTGAGCAGCGTGGCAAAACCGCTTCCACTGCGCGCCATCGCGCATTATTGTTCGTGCATCTTGGCCAAGCGATAACCGTTGGATCATCTGAAGCCGAGCGATGTGATCTCCGCCGTTGGATGGAGACGATCGATAGCGCTGGGCCCCAGTTTAAAATATATTGCTCGTTGTTAAGGTCTGTGGGTTTAACAAAGGTATGACATTTATAGGTGGCTGCCAATCTTTTATGGATGTCGGGTTATTTGTATTAGAGAATGTGCATATATATATGTATTGAGTGTGCATGTAAAGTTTGTTAAAAATTTGAGCAAAACAGGACTGTGGATGACCCTGCTATCAGATTCCCTATCAAAACATGGCCCCGTCTCGTTCCCTGGTAGTATTTTATTCAAAACATATAGTTATGACATGCTCCAGCAAGGGTAGGATTCTCTCTGTTGTGTGATATGCTTATCGTGTTTTTATATCGATGCATCTAGCTTTTTATGGATCAATGTAGTCTATTTATGCAAATGTTGTTTTGTTTTATATGAACCTTTTGTATATTCCTCTATAGTTTTTACAGGATTTTTGGATGCAAACTATGGTTGAGTTTGTTTTAGTAAAAATTGAAGTATGTTTCTCAGTATAATGTCGTGATGTTAGTTTGATTTGGACAATGCTAGATGTTTTTCACCCGAACATTAAACAATGTACTCTGGTTTTCCTATTTGCTAATATGATAACCCGTGTGATTTTTCAAAAAAAAAGAGAAAAAGTTTACGAGCTAAAAGTTTGCATGGAAACCATATACTAGCTATTGAATTGTAGAATATATTGTGTTGATGATATATGAGTGTGCATAAGTATTGGAGGATTACATGCATAATATGTGATTCCTATAAATTGAAATACTAGATAGTCATATCTTTAATCAATTTCATAAACATTTATCATAGTTTAATACTTTGTTAATTTTAATTTTTCGAGAAATAACTAAAGCAATTATCATGATTTAATATTTCATTAATATTAAAATCATTAATATTGTTATGGTGGCATTTTGAGAAAAGTTATTTTTTCTAATAAATAGAAAGAAAAAAAACACAATCTCCAACACAATCTCAATGTAGTCAGAAAAATTGTTTATATTTTCATTACCATATACCTCAATATATCATAATCTTTATGTCATTTGGGGTAGCCACAAAAAAGTCGTTACTTTCTCAATGCAACATACTTAAATTTTTATAAGAGAAAAGCAACCTAAATATACATCCAATATAGTGTTTTCAAGGCTCGCTAAGGTGAATTGATCACAAATTGTGAAGGATCCTCTTCCTTGGATGTCTAAATTGGTGGTAAATGCTTTCTTCCTTGAATCTTTGAATGATGAGTGGCTTAGTCAAATGTCACAATAGTAGCTATTCCACTTTAAAATAAATATGCATAGTATTTTCAAGGTTTGCTAGAGGCCAATTGATCACAAATTGTGAAGGATGTCTAAATTGAGGTGGTAAATGCCTTCTTCCTAGAACTTTTTGAATGATGGGTGGCTCAATCCAAAATGTGCAACAGTAGCCATTCCACTCTAAATTTTTTTATTTTTTTACTTTTAAATCAATCAAACTACCCACTAATATAAAACAACAAACACATAAAATTAATATGTCAATTCTTATACCATAAATAGTAATATGTCCAATTCTTGTACCATAAATAACATTAAATTATTCGCAGCTTTTTACAGCTTTTACGGTCACAAGCGACAGAAAAAGTTAACCTTCATGGGTGAACCGAAAACATTAATTTTCTATTTGTATATAGCACGGAAAATCATTCCAGCTGTCAGATGCAGTACAGCCGCAAGTATACAGTCCCCGTTCACATTAAGGCACTGCAAAAGCAGAAAGAAAGGCTTTAATTGCGGAAAGTAGCAGGCGAATTTCGGCACAACTGACGAAGAAGACAGAAACCGTACCACCCATGGCGTTAACTGCACTCTTTCACATCTAGCTTCTTTAATTATGAGTACCGATCATAGGGCGTTGACAAAGTATTTGGTGTTCGTATATCGAATTTTGAAAACATACAAATTTTCAAATTTGATGGCGTAGAAAGCGATAGTTTAGATGCTTTTTGAATTTTTAAATATGTTTAGGTTTTATGTATTTCTTGAAATTGATTTCTTTGTACGACAAGGTAAGACAAAATGACAAGGCAAGAGGAAGTTGACTGGAGACTTGGTTTGTTGGATAAGAGATAGAAATGGATATGATTTCTTTGTTTATTAGGTAAGGGATATTTCATTTCAAGGTGTAGATATTCTATTTTTTCTTCAATTTGAATTTATGTTTTTATGAGGAAACACATGTTCTTAATTATTAGGTTTAGTCAAGTTCTAAGCTTAGATATAATGATATTATATCACATAAAGGTATGTTATTAAACATATGAATAGGATACAATTTTGTTTTTCTCTATAAAATGAAATTTTGAATTTTAAGGATCAAGAGTTTGGTCTTAGTGGATGTTCACTATAAATGTTATCTTGTAATGTGTTTTCTTGAGTATGGGGATTTTAGGTTACTAATTCAAAAAGGCCCTTTAGCACTCACCAATGAGCAATTATAACTGCTTTATTGGTAAATCCACTATGAAAAAGAGATTATGTTAATCTTGCATGCAATGGGGACGTAGACATGTACCTCATAGGGAAAAAGTTTTTAGACTGGGAGTAACTAAGGTAGTCTAAGTACTTTTCAAACAAAGGTATTTCACTAAAGCAACATAAATGGTCTTGAAGCTACTATACATGTTGGAAATAGAAAAATAATATCCACTATAATAAAAATTAATATGTGGTAAAGTAATTAGAAGTAAAAAATTTGAGTAAGATGTCTAACCTTATAATTTAAAAAATATTTCAACATGAGATTTAAATAAACTATTTGAAGATTATGTTAACTAATTTATGTGGATATCAACTTCAGTTGTATACTTATATATAGAAAATTACAAAATAAAATATTTTAATGTTAGCTATAAAAAAATATTCGATGTGGGTTATCAATCAAATATTTTAATACTAACATATACTTAAAAAACATATTATTGAAAAAGGAAGTTTTTATGGTTAAAAGGTTTAATTGGTCTTATATATACTCTATATAGCATTAAAATATTAATTCAAACAATGAAAATAACACATTGAATTTCACGTGAAGAAATTTCCATCCCTCTCTATTCATGTTAGATCTATACTTAAGATGGATTCAGCATGGGTCTATAAGAATGATAAAGAAAATGTGGTAGCCGATGTCTTATTCCAACAATTTTTGGATGATGGATCCTTCTTTATTTTATTTATGACATTTGAAGTTGGCTTGCAGAGGGAACTCCATCCAAAATGGTTAGTAAATGACACTAACATTCAACTCATCAACATAAATTAGAATATGCCAACCTCTTAAGGAATAGCTAGATATCTTGCAATACAAAGGACACATTGCTTTAATAAAGAATTCTTCCTAAAAGAAAGAATCTTAGAGGAATTTCATTCGCCACCTACAATTAGTCACTTTGGATTTCTTAAAACATATGAAAGAACTAAGTCCCCATTATTTTGGGTGCGCAGAAAGAGTTTTTGGAACTTGTGATACCTACCAAAGAAACAAAATAGATGAAGATTCTAGAGGCATCAGAATCCAAGCATAGATCCCATACATATATACAAAGGTTATTTATGGTGGATTTTCTAATCATACTTCAAAGAGAAGAAATCTATGATCATACTGGGTAGCTGATCATTCTCCAAAGGAGGATGATTTTTGTAGAAATGATAGAGATAGAATTTCAACTACTAAAAATTTTACCCTAAAATCAAGACACAATTCTACTCTATCGTGAATTCACTCACAATTTAAAGACAACATTCACAAACATGAAATACAAAACTACACATGAACAATATTTTTCTGTGGGAACCCAACTCGGGAAAAACCCTCAAACTCCTTTGCATTAATTAGATTAATACATAATATATTACACCGCTTTCGCTCCACTCGAGCATGTTCCAAGTGAATAACCTTTCTCCTTTGCTCACTAAGAAATCAGACCTAGACTTAATTGATTTTGCCTCTCAGCTTGAGTCTCTATTTCCTTAAAATTTGAGAATAGTACTTATTATTTAGAATTTTCTCCAATTGATTACGTAATTCCCAAGGTTGATCATGTAGTCGCATTCAACATTCCATTCCAAAATAGTATACAACTAATGTTACACTACTCAGAATTTCAACTATGTTTGTGGAACTCAAATTCCTTGTGTGTATTAGCTATTTTGAGCCAACATCAAGAATGACATCTACTGAGTTAGATTGTTCTTCCATTTATAACTTAATCTTCACTTGCTCTATCAATAGTTGGAACTAGTTTAACTAAAACAATTGAAAAATTTGACCTTGATTGCTGTAAATAGAAATCATACATGCTTAATTGAACTCCAGCCCTCTAACTTGAATTCATCGAGGTAAACTGAGTGACACAAGCCATGTCATTAGCATCACTTCCAAGTTGTCCGTTGGATGTGGAAATTTCGAATTTAATTACTCTGACTATGGCAAAGTAAAATTGAGCTTTCTACTTACATTTTTCTAATATCTCCTCTTAACAAGAAAGGGATTTTCAACAACTCTATCTTGCTGTGAGGAATTTATCAGAGCACTACTCCTCAATTATTGCTATTACAATTAAATGAATTCAACTTAAGAAGCATAAAAAAAACACTCAATCAATTGTGTATGAACCTGTCACTGGGAAAATTTTGCTATTTGCTGACTCCCCCGGCTACCGAGCCTCTGCCTGCCATCAACATCATTTACACCTTCTAGACAAGGACATTGATCCTCCTACTATCAATATTGTGGGCCTATGTATGGTAATGATCCACGAGGAGAACACCATGATCCCTTGGCCCAAATTTTGCAACTCCGGGGACTAAGGATCACACTACCCCACCTCAGATTGAAGTAGCTACATGCATGGAAAATATACTCTATCTTGTATTTTTCACTTAACAATATGCTTCTCTTTCATGGTAATATGTGTCTCGAAAGGATTTCCTTTAGTGAAGACTGCATCATAGCCACCCGCCTTCCAAAAATAAATAGAGATGAGGGTTCTTCTTCAGCTCCTCCGGGTAATGTTATTAACATCTTTAAGGTGAAGAGGGAGCTTGGAATTCTAAAGGTCTATGTACCACATCACAGACTACCTCCTCATCCCAAATAAATTTAATATAATCGGAGATCTGCCTCCGAGGTCACCGAAAACTCTCTGACTCACATTTGGAATGAGGCACTGGTCCAAGCACCACACACTCCCCATCACAACGTTGCCTATGCATGTCATCGTGGTGAATTCTAAATCAAAATGTGCCAATGCTTGTCGGCAGCATTCTGGGCGTAGGTTCCTTCTGCTAGAATTTTTAGACTTTTGTGTGGACACACTTTGCATATTGTTGAATTCATTACAATTGAAGCATTTTAGTTTGGACAAGTCCTTATTTCCCCGGGTTGTATTCAAACTCTCCTTGGGAGATGGCTCAGCCTCTCAACTTTGCCATCTAAAGCAATTTTCTTCATCCTCCACTTTGGATGAATTTCCATCCCATTACTCTCCAACTCTGACAACCAATCACCACAACCTTTCCCAATTCAAGAATTTCCATTCACCGAGTCCTAGTAGCTATGCTAGATTTGGAAGGCCTAGAAGAGTTATCTACTAGCTCATCTTCTACAACAATACACTAACCCTCCAAGCTCATCCCTAATCCTTGTGTAAATATGTTGAGATACTACTAATAGTGTCATTCTTCATATATTAATTTTCAAAGTTTGTCTTGAAATAATTGTGTCACTAATGGCTCAATATTTCTACTTCCTTCAACATCGGTGGAAAGGAATTTTTTCTTTTATGGATATTTGAGACAATGTGATCTCACACTCCCTCCAAGATAATTCTCAATCTAGATACAACTCTCTTTCCATTGGAGTAGGTTATGTGCATTAGTTGATCTCGTGGTTTGTAATATATGCCTTGACATATTCCACAATTTATTTTCATCAAGCACTTCCTCCATGTGATTCTTCCATGAAATGAAAATATGAGTTGCCTTCCAAGACATACTTTAATCTTATCCCATTAGCAGTCATTTTCCCCAACTGAATAAAACCCTGCCACTGGCCGCACCAAACCTCCCAGGAACAACCTCAAAATTTTGCTCTAATGTGAATCCTTCTCTCAGTACCATGTATAAATATAGTGGTATAATTTCACCACGCTAAGAAGTTTACCCAAAATCAAGAAATACAGATTTCACGACTATCAATGAATTCACCACAATTTAGAACAACATTCACAAACATGCAAATAAGAAAAACTACACATGCACAATATTTTCTAGGGGGACCTAACCGGACAAACTCAAGCCTATTTCATTAATCAAATGAATAAGGAATGTATTAAGAATTGCTTTCCACTGAGCACAACCTGCAAGTGAATAACCCTCTTTCTCCCCTTCACCAGTAGATCCACCTGTGTTTAGTTGATTTGTCTCACGAGCCCTATTTTGAAAAATCGTGAGGAATTAGTCCTCCTACATTGAATTTTCCAATTGATTACACAATCTCTTAAGAGCATCATTTGGTTGCATGCAACACCTATACACTCCAAAATAGTCTACAACTGATGCTATATCTACCTGAACTCACCAACCTGGGAAATCTGAATTCCTAAAATGTACTAGCTATTTTGAGCCGACGGGCAAGTTAACTTCGATGGAAAATTGAGTTAGGACTGCTTGTCCCACTCTCATGACAACTTTACCTTCCACTATTTCTATCAACACTTGGAACGGGGTTTTAACTAAAAATAACTCACCTTGATTCACAAATTAGCAATCACACATGCTTAAATGAACTCCAAGCCTATAACTCTAATTTACTAAGTAAACCGAGTGACATAACCCATGTCATGATGTTAACTACCTCCAAGTTATTCCATGATGTGAAATTTTGAATTCAATCAATTCTGACTGGTTGAAAATCAAATTATTTTTAATACTTTTCAGTCAATTCTAAGAAATTATATCAACCACCCTATCCACCAGGAATTTCATCAGCACTACCTTCTCATTTTTTTTATGCTACTAGAATAACTACAATTGATAAGCATTAAAAACACTAAATCAACTGTGGTATTCAACTAAACTAATTAGAAAATCAGGTTGTTGTTGACTATGCTACTAAGCATCCATCTTGTTACAGAATACCGATATGCACCTCAAGATCTAATCGAGCACTCCATCCTCTTACTAATAATACTATAGACCTCAGAATAATAGCAGTAATGATCCATGAGGAGAACAATTTCATGGAGCTTCCTATGCAACTCTGGACCAGACTACATCACCAATCTCACTCTGGGAGTTATAGCTGCATGCATTTAAAAATATGTACTATGAGTCAGAGAGGTTTCTACCTGGACTCCAATGAGGCTTCTCTTGGTAGCTAAGGTGTCTCCAAAGATTTCCCTTTACCAAGATCACATCATAGCCAATGTACTTTCCAAAACTACTAAGGGAGGTGAGGTTCTTCTTCAGATCTAGAAACAGAATATCTTTGAGGAAAGAGGGGAATCTGAATCCTCTCTTAAATATTATCAGACATCCCTAGGGCACACCTTCGTCATTCCCAAATTCAATATGCATCTGAGATACCTCTCCAGGTCACCGAAAACTATCTATTACACTCAATAATGGAATGGCACCTAAGTCCAAGTACCACACACTCCCCATCACAAGAGAAAGAAACCAGGTAATAGACTAGTAGAATTCTAATCCAAATCAGGAAGCCACGGCTACATGTTGCCCTGCACGTTGCATCACTCCTTCATAGATTCTCTGTGTGAATATGGTAGCATTAAGGCTCCGAATTCATGACAATCAAGCATTTTATTTGCAAAGACAATGAATTGAGGTCTAAAATGGGCCTCCTAAGAAAAATGTACAACCAAAATAAACTTATAGAACTAATAGATTCAAGATGATGATGTCAACCATAGAAGGATCACCATTGACAAAATAAAAGATTGAAAATAATAAAATAATAAACAATGACCTCAGATACCTGAATTTCATGTTTACTCAATTTAGGAGTGAGGAACATTGATATGTCCATCATCCAAGAGGAACATGTTACATAATTATTCTGCTACACAAAATGAGAAATACATGAAAACGACAATCACATTTTTGCATATCATTTTCATAAAGGTGGTCCATCGAAAATATGCACATGAGTACTCCTTGGATGAAGAATTAAATTTGCATCCAAATTATAATTCTGCCAAATTTGAGTAAAACTAGAGATATTGTTAGTTTACCTTTTTTCCTCTAAAATTGATGATGTAATCTAATATTATTTTACTATTTCCACTATTATTTGAGAATTTCCTTAGACTGCATATACATCAAAATTCCCTAATGGTCCTTCTTCTTGCCCTCGGGTTGGATTCAACCTCTCCTTGGGACTTTGCCCCATCTTCATCCTTGCAACTAGAGCAATTTTTTTCTTCATCCTCTGCTTAGACAGTTCCATCCTTGCTACTTCCCCAATCATTCTTGAACCAAATCATACCATAACTCTTCATCTGTAAATTTTCCTTCCATTCATCAGTCTTGGTAGTTTGCCATCTTTTTAAAGGCCTAGAAGAGCTAGGCTCACTAGGTCTATCCTCTCGCAAAAGTCACACCAACCTCCAAGCTCATCCCAAATCCAGGTAAATATGGTGAGATACTCTGCAATAGTTTCATTCTTCTACATCTTAATTTTGAAGTTTGTCTTGAGGGCCAATTTCCTATGGTTACTATTATTCTTGAATATCTTTAGGCCTCTCTTCCACATCGCGAAAGGATTTTCTTTCTCATGGATATTTGAGACAATGTGATCTCACACTCTCCAAGATATGCCTGGGCCTTGCCATGATCTTTCCATAGCTAGGTTCTCGTGCAGAATACTGATACCGGTTTTCCAGTTGTCTATCTTGACATATCCAACAACATTTTGTCATCAAGAACTGCCTCCATGTGATCCTTCCACGTAATGAAATCTCGAGCTACCTTCCAAGGCATACTCTAATCTCAAATTAAGGTCATTCTTCCAACTCTAAAAAACCTGCCACCAAGCCGCAAATTCAAACCTCCCCCAAAAACCTCAATCTATTGTTCTAATATGAATCCTACTTTGATACCAAGTATACATATAGTGATAGAATTACAAATAATCAAGAAGTTTAATTTGAAAACAAGAGACACAATTCTACCCTACTCGCTCGTTGCATCCAATTCACAATTTAGAATAACATTCACAAACATGTAATAAAAAAATCACATGCACAAAATTTTCAGAACCAACCGGGAAAAACCCTCAGTATTTGCATTAATAAGATGAATAGAGAATGTATTACAATTTATTTCCAATCAGAGTATCTAAACCTACAAGTGAATAACCTTCTCCCCTACTCACTAAGTAGCTCCGACCCAAACATAGTTTATTTTTGCCTCTCACAGAGCCCCTATTTCCTTGTGAAAATCTTGAGAAATGACTTCACATTAGCCATTCACCACGACAATTACCAAGGTTGATCATCCGTTGCATGCAACACCCGTACACTCTAATAGTCTACAACTTATATTACACGTCTGGAATATCCACTACAACTGAGGAACTCGAATTCCTCGCATGCACTATCTATTTTGGTTGACTGATCAATTAATCCTTGATGACACGGAAGTTATAATACCTACCATACAACTGACCTTCCATTAGTTATCTCAATAGTTGAACATTTTAAATGAAAACAACTAGGTATAATTGACTCGATTGCTACAACTAGTGAATCAGCATGTTTAACTCCAACTCAGCCTCTAACTCGAATTTAGTGAGTAAATTGAGTGATACAAGCCATGTAACATAAGTTAACTACCTCCAAGTTGTCTCATGGATGTGGAAACTTTGAATTTACTCATTTTGACCAAGGTAAAGTCAACAGATTTCTTGCTACATTTTTTCAACAAATTTTGTGCCCTACCAGACCCTTTATCCTCTCGCTTCTGTCTCCTTGGTCATAATTTATTATATGACATGCCACTTCCATTAATTTGAACGGGATCCACTACTACTCAAATTTTCAACATGATTCGCTTAAAATAAAAGATATTCGAACAAATGAGTATCTCATATCACCCCCAAATAGATAATAAACTAGAAGTGGTCAACATATGCCTAGAAATATATAGTGTTTTGCCTCAAAACTATACCAATGGGAATAATGGATTCCCTTAAGATTTGTGATACAATGCTCTTTACTATGAACACAAATCATCCCTAGTATGAAGTGGTTTATGTAGTAGTCATTATTATCAATTTTATATTTACTAGGTTCTTCCAAGGTTCATGCAATGGATCACATACTCCATGTTGGATATAAACCACTTTTGTGTACTAAAGGAAAATTTAGTTAAGGGTCAAATTAATGAAGCAATAACCAAACAAACATTACTAATATCTGTTTCCTCTTCAACATTATAAACAAACATCATTCAAAACAAAACACCTTATAAATGAATACTTAAGTTTTATGGACCTTATGATATCATCCATTGCGTTGGAAAAGTATCCTACAAATTATCTCTTCCATCCAACTCCAACATTTATTTAGCATTTCATGTGTATTTTTTAACTTAAGGTCATAATAAAATGTAAAGTGTAAACTAGCTGTTAGAACTGATGAAGATGCCTCCATTTGGATGAAGAAGCAACATTGGATAACAAAGAGGTCAATTGTGCTGCATGATAGTAGTGAGAATTGATCAACAAAGACATGCCACCCAAATATGCCACGTGCTGCAATCCAAAGATGATCCTATAACAATGTCCTCATCATCAACCTTAAGACAACAATTGTTCTGAAGAGAAGTGTATGTTAGAACCCTAACCTCCCCCATTCTAAGTTTGCATATGAGCTAGCTAATTGTTGTATGAAACCATGCTCTCTAAATAACGCCGCCCATTCGATAGTAGTGGATAGTTATTTAATGTAAAATGGTCCACTTTATAAGGCCCAATATGTGGTTGTTACTACCTGAATTAGTAATGCAGGACCATAATTATTAGGCTTCTGAGAAAATTATTTAAGAGATAGAGATTCATTAATTTTACCCTACTGTGGTATTAGGAGCTGAAACAAATGTGAAAGACTGACCGAATCTTAAGAGGCAAGTGAACATTATTTTCCTACTCCACATTATTAATATACAAGGGAAGTTTATAGATTTATCTGTTATACATATGAAACCATACTCTTTATATACCTATTTCGTTTCAATTTATAATCTGGCTGAGGAACACTACATAAATGGTTTCATGTTTATACATGTTGCAATTGTGTTTATTTAACTTATACACCTTTTTTGTCTCATTAATTAGTGTAGGAAGAATATTTTGCACCATTTCTTCTTTTAATTTGGTATCAAATCCTCATGACTTGATCTGGCAGCTATGGACAAGTTTTTTTTATCTAATCTGTTTGAGTAGAGCTGTTAAAGAAATCTCGTGAAATAATGAATACACACACACAAACACACACACATACACACACATATAAATAGAAATGGATAATTTAATGCCACTAACATTTATTTGTGGAAGTCAATATGATTGACTTTCTGACGGGATATCTATGGGTTCTAAGTATGTAAAACCAAACCCACCGGTATGAAAGATGAATAGTGGCAAGGTTAGTAAAGGTAGAAAAGGGCCACTAGTAACTTCTAAAATGTTGGTATATTTGTATTAGGCTAAATCCTCTAAGCACAACTTTTCTATTAAAAAAAGGTGTTACCCTTCAGAAAATTCCTATACTCCGGTAACAATTCCATGAATCCTACTAAAACCAACTGATTGGTTTCTTCTACAGGGTCTTACTTTAATGAAGTATTTCAATCATACATGAAATATTTAGCACCATCAATCAACCTATACTATAATACTCATGATTTCCAACAAGGAACTAACAAGGAAAATCAATCACATATGACTGTTTCCTTTATCTTGGACTAAGTCCCTGTAAAAAAACCCACAAGTGAAAACCTAGGCAAAGGGATCCGAGGTTTTATTATTATGTAGTAGTAATGCCCGAATACATATTTGAATACCTCTAGGTATCTCAATTATAGAGATAAATACTGCGTAATAATTTGCAAGGATTTCAATTTACTCAATCATCAAGTTCCCGACCGATTTGGATGAAGAAAACCCTAATTGGGGAGTCGCCGCACAAAATTTCCGCGTAGTCCCAAAGACTAGACCTTCCATCCACTGCGCCATCCCTTCCCCGGGCTCAACGTCCAACCCCAACTGTCATTTTTCCTCCGTGGATCCTAAGGAACAACCTCCCGTGTCACTTTCTAGATCTCGACCAGTTTATCTATAAGAAAAATTTTGGAAACCCTCCTTTCACTCGCGTGACTCTATGCAATCACTATGTTAGCCCCTTTTCAACGTTCGCTAGGATCACTCGCCTCTATTTGATCAAGGTTCACTGACTAGAAATATTTTCCAGATGTTATCTCGCCTCACCGCTAAGATATGTGGCTTGAATTTCTAACAAACCCCACCCCTGAATTTCAAACTCTTGATCATCTGTTGTGTCTTGTACAATTTCAAGCCTTCCTTTATAGTCTCTCGTTGAAACATCACCGACCGAGATTGATATCAATCAAAGACTAAGATTATAACATGACTTGATCTCGCCTCTTCTAGATCATTCTCACTATGTTTATTGATGTTCTTTAATTATTTAATTTCCCTAAGTTTAACTTAGGGTCTCCATTAAAATAATTTATTATTTTAATAAAACATCAAATTGAGTGGAATTTACAAACTAGCTTAAGTCTAATACGTTGTTTAAGCCTCTCCACAAAATTTGAGACTTAGAGCACTTTCCTCGATGCTACAAAAATCAACACCCCAGAATGGGTGACAATGATTCTATAGTTGAAAACATGAATGCATTTACATTATTATGGCCCAATTTATCCCTTGCAATGAATAGTGATGAGGATAGATTATTCAATGCTCCCTTTGTAGCTCTTTATCAGATTCATCAACCCAATAATGGCCATCGGAAGCATCAGACAAGACATTAGTGCTTGATGAGGCCATCGTTGTTACTCTGGGAGGAGGAATGAGACCTTGGTTGGTAATGGAATATTGAAATAAAAGGTAAGAAGATAGAAAATGATAGATCCAAGTATCCGTGGAGGCATATCTCCTAGAATTTCCCAAGGAAAAATGTTGAATAGGAAAGGTTAGACATTTTAAAAGTCATTGTAAGGAAGAGGAAAAATAATAAGAAGGAGTACCATGATGAGTTTGAAAAGATTTCACAGAATGGTGGAGTTGCATTTGTTCACCTTTGAAAACCCATGCAAGCTAGATGCATGTTTGAGATTATGGATCTCCTCTTCCATGTGACTTCCCATCAAGTATTGGCTTTAATATATGAGAAGAGATGATGGGATGGTATACTTGGTGAAAAATCTCTAACAAAGTTGACCATTATAGAGTCAATTATCTGATGATTAAGTGAAGGGGACTAATGAATTTTATGTATTCCAAGTTTGGCACGGAAATTACTATAAGTAAGAAAACTTAATGATGTGGGTGTGCATGTTGTTTTCTTTGACAAAGGTAAAAAGGTTTAAGGATCTATGGTATTCAACAAGGATGTTTGTGTGGAAAACTTTGTTCTAGGTTGGTGCATGCACTGGCTTAACAGATAGTTCTGATTCACCTAATATTTTATATCTACAATCTTCACATTTAGAATATATATCTACTTTTGATGATCATATTTGGTACCTAAACAAGCTCTTTCTTCAGAAAAAACATTGCCTATAGTATGACAATGCTAGGCATCAAAGATGGGCCATTGATTAGGTGCTTAGAGTAAAATATCAAAAATTAACGTGCTCAAAATTGATTGGAACCGAATGACAACAAAGAGCCCATCGCTAGGAATTCGACGCAATTCATCTAATTAAAGAGAGTCCAGATGAAGGAGACAGAGTCACGGTTTCATTTTCCAACAACTAAAAAACCTAGAATAAAGGACAGTTGATGACATGGCAACCTAGTCAAAGATGAAGGGAATATTCTTCATTTTTCCTCAAAGGATTAATCGGCGACAAGTGTCACAACAAAGATTTTCCAAATTTCTGGTTTGAATGAATTTTTTAGATTTTCCTTTAAGGTTGAATTCGAATTTTTTTTATGTGGATGGGTAGCAACTAGATGATGACACAGGCTGTAGGCCGCCATGTTCTCTCTCAGACCCTCTCAAACTCCAAGGGCTAACAAGAATCTCATGTTTATACTATTGTTTCCTGTATGTATTGAATGTTTTGGCAAAGGTCGAATTATCATTATCCAAAGTCCGAATTGTTTGAATTGCAGGCTACATATATTATGTCTTAATTATGTATGTTAACTAAAATTTTCAAACTTTTATATATATGTGTGTGTGTGTTTCAACAAAATTATACATGCAAATACGAACCCACGACCTCCCCCGCCATACCAACACCCACTTCACTAATGAGCTATCATTATCGTTCTTAACACTATACAACTCCAACATCTATTTATTATTAAACGATTAATAGTGAAGGAGGGCTGCCTCGCAAGCCATCCCCCTCCCCATGCCACTCAAGCCAATGTGACGTCAACATAATTGTTTTAATGAGTGACATGTTTATTAAGGTGGTTAATTAATTCTAAACGTGCATTTAAGCTGCACAATGCACTGTAATCCAGGATTAGCATTAAACACACTTTATGTGCTAATCTTAGTTTATCCGCCCTTAATCCATTCATTTGCATTAATTTAACTCACAGCTAGGGTTGGCGGAGTTTTAGTTTCACCAAATTTGTGCGTAACTTCCAAATTTGCAAAATAATTGAGTCTTCTCCGTATTTGGAGGAGATTTCCTAGGAAAATTTGAATGAGCCATATCTCGAGAGCAATTTTCGACTACCTAGCTTTGAGAATAGTCATTCTAGCATATCGGGCATGCTCTGAATATATTGGTACCGTGCTGTAGAGGTAGATGAGTAGTCTAAAGGTTAAGCAATTTCAGAAAGAAAAAGTTGCCTCGTGGCCTCCAGAAGGGAAGGCCATGTCATAGATCACTTAAGGCCAAATTGAGAGAATGAATAGTCATTTTTGATATTTACATTATGGGAATCACTGGAGTATGTTCCAAAGAGGAGACCAAGAACACTAATTTTTTTCACTTTGAGTTTAATAATAGAAGCCCAAGCCATGGAAGTTGACCAAGTGAGATGTAGCCTAGGAGGGTAGAACTTTGTCAAAACTAGGTGTTGATGGATCAATTGTGATGGTTTGTTTGTATTTTATTACTATATCTAAAATTTGGATTTTCATATTCTTTTATGCTATTGAATTCACTCATAAAACTCAAGACCACTATTACACACATAAGAGACAAGGAAACCTATGTACCTCAAGCATAAGATCAACAAATAAATTTTAAATTTTAGTGTGTGAATTAGCAATGTAAAAACTAAAATTCATGCTCATATCAACTATAAAAGGGAGAAGGCCCTATGAGCCTTGAAAAAAGATATCTTATCAAGATGGATTGAATGATTGTGCTCTGAATTTGATTTCTTAAACTATTTAAAGGGAAAATGGATTTTTGTTCAATTTTATTATAGTCCTCAAAAATCTTCCAGTTATTAAATAATCTATCATAATATATTTGGTCAAGTTAAACTAGTTTTGATTTACAATGCTTAATTCATCCTACCATATTTTGACTTTATTCATTATAAAATATTTGGTCAAGTTAAACTTCCTTTAATGACCATTTTGACATAATCATTCCTAACATACTCAAAGGCTAAAGTTCCTTGATTCATAAGGCTTTGTTTTATGTTTCATTCATTGATGGTGTTGGAAGTCTCCAAAATTGGGTCTACAACAAGGGGGATACCCACCCTAGTCCGACTCATTAGTGTGCCTTCCGTTTGGTATAGGTCCGACTAGATATACGGGGACCCGCCTCTCAATATGTGTGTTTGAGATTTGATATTTTTCAACTTCCTAATAAAAATGTTTAATCTATTTCTAATCTATCTATTAAGTAAATGCATTCTCAAGAAATATCTAACTCTAAACTAACTTTGATGTAATCTTCATGAGTATGCGATCTAAAAAGGATTTTGATAACAATCAATAATAAAGATCATTCTAAATATCATGTATAAAAGAATTCAATAGTATAAACTATTTCACATAAGAAGTTAGATGAAACAACAGGAAAACATATCGCATATCAAATCCATTCATATATCAAGTACAAATAAATAATTATCACTGCATACAAAATACCAATGATAATCCCGTATATTCAACACAACATATAAATAACTAAACATAAATATGACCGCTGTAGCAAAGCAAACAAGCAGATAAAATACCATTTATAACGGGTCACTATTAGAAGGCCAATGATTTATCTCTTCTGGACCCAACATCTATCAAGAGTACGTAAATGCAACATCGCAGAATATATTGGGACATGGATATCAATAAATCTCGTTCATCTATTTACTAAAACTCCTCCTTCCGAGGGTGCGTATGCTCTGAGACAAGTTTTGACAATTTCAGACCCTTCTCTAAATGTATGAGAAGGGTTTAAATACTAATAACTAAAATCTAAAATAGTTTGTTACAAAATTTTAGGATTCTGGTTTAAATGACCGTCCTTTTCCTAGGAAAAATATATATAAAACTAAAACTAAATCTAAAAAGACCACGGGCCTATCTACTTATGAATTTGATCTTGATCTGCAAGGCATCCAAGATTGTTTTGAGAAGAGGTGGTTGGCCGAATTTAGATTTCAATCACTAAAGACAAATGTAATCTAGTGAGATAATCTTCTAATTAATGATGCAACTAAGCGCATCGCATTGACTGGGGTTTTGCTGTAGTGTCCAAGAGAATCCTGGGCTTAATCTTTGTTAGTCTTGAATTGATTTGCCTTTCAATGCCTTTGCCTCCATTTTGTTTTTTAATTGCTGTGGTTACAGAGCAGGTCTCAAGAATAATCTCTGAACAATGAATCTGTAAATTATTACATACACCGCATTTTTTCGCCGTAGCTGCCTTTGCCGTTTTTCATTTCTAAGTCGTACATCCAAATTGCTGAAGAGTAGTTCTTTATGACTATCATTTATGATTGGTGGCTCACTTTTCTTCCTTCCTCTGTAATTTTGCCATACCATAATTAGTAACTCTTTCATTAGTTAAATCATAATTCATGTCAGAATTTACCACATGATTAGTGATTTGATCACTTTCTGGACAAAATAGTTGTATTGCGAGATTTTCTGCATAGTAGTATTTTATTGATGTAAAGTATTGCTCATACCATAAAACGTACTAGCAACTGGTGCTTGGTTGGTCATCTTTGTAGTTCTTCTTGAATAATCTGCATTTGTTTCTCTTTATCCGCCAAAATCTTTTCTGACATATCAATTTTGCATCTTTTGAAGCTCTAGTCAGAACTCTTCAAGTTTTATTTGTGCTTCATCGTTAGCACAGTTTTGTTGCAATTGTTGTCATATTTCAGATTCCGATCTTCTTTGATTTAATGTTAGCTTTACCTCGATGCTTTATCAATAGTTTCATGAGGCATAAGCTCATGTAATCGAGATAGCTTGCAGATTATCATTGATCCGTATAGGATCCTTCCATAAGACATCTAATTGTTCTCATTTCTAGAGACTGCTCTAGCTTTCTCTTTTTCCTTCTCGCTTTCAATTACCGCTTTATACCGCGTCGTAGAATACGCTGAGGAGAATACCCTATATTGAGTACAATTTCGAAGAGGAATGATAGGTAGGTTGGCTGATAGTGCCACCTATTCCCTTGCTCAAAACTTTTGTTGTCTATGTTGTGGGTCTTATACTGGCCCTTCTGCTAATTTGGACAAGTTTCCCATTCTTTGTCCAATTCAAGCCCCGATCACAAGCCAGACACTGAGAGGTGGAAGGTTCAACGTGGAGTGGTAAAATCTGCTTTTGTGAAAGCTCTTTAGATTGAGCGTATCCTTCACCGAGTCATTATCAATCTAGAACGCTCTCAAGTCTTCACAAACTTCGACTTAGAATTTTCTCGTATTTGAGCCGCCACTAATACCGACACTAGGAGTTGCCCTCATGTTCCAAGCGTAAATTTTCCAAAGGGATAGTAGTCAGAATTTAAATTCTGTAATCTTCTCGGGATAACTGTGTTTGATCTAATAAAAACTTTGTCGAACATTTTGTTTGAAATATATCATCAAAAGGATCTTCTCCAAATTTGTAACACTCACTTTGGACAGAAGGGTGAAATTTTTGACAATATCAATCGATCAAATGTCCTTCTGCAACTTGAACATTTGTAAGCATGTAATATCATACTTTCTTTGACCGCGTGACTAACATCAAACAGAAAATAAATGACAGTTACTAGAACAGGGCTGTAGTCTCTTTTTTCTCTCTTAATTCCTTTCATAAACCTCTCACCCACAGTTTTCCATAAGTAATCTCCCGAGCTACAAGTTTATCCGTAACATACAAAGGGGTAAAACATGGGGGAAGCAAGAGTCAAAAACCTCACATAGTAACACTCTTCCCGAACCATCTCATGATTGGGGAGAATGTCGATTGCCTCTCTGGGACAATCTGGAGGACCCCATTATACAATATTCTCAGACAGAGGTAGCATTATGCCATGGCAAATTTTGTAAAAATGAGGAACAAACTTGATTCCCACAACTCTTTCAGAGCTGCCTATGAATACAAGGGACGTGATTGTCCATCAAGAATCCCATCAGTGCGGGAATTTAAACAAAACAAATTGAATCCATAACATAGGCAAATAGATAAAAAGGCTGATAACTTCCTCTGGGAAGAATGCTTGGACTGCAGAATTGAAAATGGCAATGTTAAGACAGGACATGATTTTACCCACTACAATCAGGGTATTGACAACAAGATTAACAAAGGGAGCCATTCAAGCAAGACCATATTTATGTCAGCTTTCCAAAAGCCCGCATAAATATAACAAGAAGAAAACAATATGGAGAGGTGAGCTAATCAGCATTTGAGCATACTGCATTTTTTCTTCAATGGTTCCTCTCTAGTCCATTCCTGTAGCCCACCAAATTTACATTTTCTCCAGCTGAACTTTCCATAAATTGTTTGTTGTAGGTCACTGAGGTCCTATGATACATGAGCCTCAAATCTTCTGTGAATGACCCAATGAGTTCTTGTCTTGAGTTCAATCACGTTCGAAATATCCTCCGTGTTATCCAAGACTCCATTTTATCATATCTCAGATATGGAAGAATTCTCGATCTTGTCGCTACCCCGTGGAAGAAATGAATAAGCCAATTCCGTAAGAGACGCTTCGGGAGGAATTATTTGATCCAAGAAGAAGGGCTGACTTCCATTACCCTGGATTTCTTCAGCAAGTTATGTATGCCCTCCTGTAGTGATACGGTTGCCCTTATCAGTAGCAGATCCGCATACTGTGGAAGCCATTTCTTCATTACAAGACTGAACTTTCTCTTCTTACCCATAATGCTCATGGAATGTTTGTATAGTCTTTGTTCAGCTATGTTACGAATTAAGTGAGATGAGAAAGGTGACGGATTAGGCTTAAATGCCGATGATGTTGAAACAACTTTCAATCAAAATAAAAATCCTTTCCATCAATGATTAAAAATCCATTCATTAATTTTGACATCAAAGTCATATAACGTATATTTATTTATGAAGAGATTTACTTGGATACCCAGGCTAGAAGAATCTCATGATAATGCGACTACATTTGCCTGCAATACCGCAAAATCGCACATCGCTGGATTGCACCATCGCAAATCGCAATCTAATATCATCACAAAATCGCAATATCGTAAAATCGTGAAATCGACAATAAAATGTCACTTATCAACAATCTTCTGCTAAAGGTTTAAAGATAAATACTTTAATGTCTAGCTCTTTGGGATCAAGGCGACCGCAATATCGTCATTTTAATCACACATTTAAAAGATTATGTTTTGATAAATTATTATCACTTTTGCGATGGATGCTGATTTCTATTCAAAGAAGGATTATTTGATCTATCATAAATCCTAGGTTTACTTTAAAGATTTTCAAAGGAATTTTCCTAAGTACATAGTAATTTACTATGGTGAAATAAAACTACTGAATTTTGGATTTTTTGATTCAGTGGGTTCCTTCTTCTAGTATTGCACTAATACTAAATAAGAAAGGGGGTTGTTGTCACAACAGCATGGTTATCTTAGAAAAGGCATGGATAATTTTTTATCTAAGATGTTTATTCGGGTTTAAAGATTTCTTGGAAAACTATATTTATGTGGAATATTAAGGTGTCAATATCTAATATATGAATTATTTTTGTAGAGTCTAATAAGTTTTGTAAGGGGAATGACATTTGTAAACATACCACAACTCCATATATGCTTAAACAGTGGATTTGTAGGCAATGAATAGAAAGCTGGATGAAGAGAGCTAGGATTATCCTTAAAGAAGATTTTTTGGTATGGTTGTTATTGCATGTTACTTGATTAACAAGTCTTCCACATTAGTTTACATACATCCGTGGAGTCCCTCGGGATGAGTAAGAAGCCCTCACATCAACATCTTCTTGTTGATTTTGGTTGTGAGGCATATGTTGGGTATATATTATATTCTTTGCATGAATATGGTACACACATGATTCATAGGTTGGGTGAAATGGGGGAGGGGGGGTCATAGTGGGGATCAAATCACCATAAAAATAGGGTGGTTTTATCATTCTGGTAGATTTAACACACAATTTTCACTTTTAGTAGTTTTATGGTAATGAGTGTGATTTATCCTATGGTTTTTATAATTTTTCTTTTGAAACTAATGTTTTAATTGAATCAAGATTAATGGATTAGGGATTTTCGACGTTGGATCATATATATTGCATTGTAAAAAATAATTTTATTTGATGATAAAAATTGAGTCATAGCTCTAGGATTACTGGCTAGCTTTCCTAGTTTGTCATAAGGCAAATTGTGTAATATGTGATCACCATTATTGTACTTTTCTATTTATTAAGAATCAGGTATGCATGAAATTATTATATAAGGTTTATCTACAAAGATATGAGAATACTAAGGAAAGAGAGTAGACAAAGTTGGATAACTAGTTTGTAGGCATCTTTATTTTCATTAACTAGGCATTATTGTCAAAGGGTGTGTGTTTGGAATCTATATATGGATTTTTTTTTTGTAATGGAACGATTGTTATTTCTAGAGACATTAAGATTTCTCCCATCATGGTGTAGTTGTAGAGGATGGAGAGTGTTGCTAGTGGATCATCACTGTTCAAGGCCGAGAAGAGACAGACCAGAAAATAAACAAGAAGCTCATCATGGAACTAATGAGGAGAGGGTTTAGATAATTCATAATAGAAGAATATCCAAAACAAACTTTAAGGAGGTCCAATTTAGCAAAAGACAACAAGATATATAATTACAAGCATTTGATTTAGATGTATAATTGCTTTATTTACTAACATTGGTAAACCCAGAATCTATTTAGTATTCCATGAGATGGAAAGATAATGATTCTGAGATCTGATGAATAAATGAATGTACCCTAGAAATAATGATACATGAGACTTGGTATTAAATTTGTTTTGGATAGAAACCCATTATAAGGAATTTTTTGTTTAAAAAGAACACTTCCAATATATGGCGAAAGCACAAGTAAAAAAGGGATATTTCAAGGGATATAATTTCGTGAGATCTTTCCTAGTTACTAAATTAACATCCATTATGTTCATATTATCTCAAGTAACAATTTTTTCTTAAAGATAGAATAAAATGGATGGAAACAACATTTTTACAAGGTGACCTGAGAAGGAGATTTACAGTACATCCAGTACCGCATTGAAAATTATAAAAGAGTCATTAGTTTCCAAATTAAAAAATGTTTACATATGGCCTCAAACAATATTTGAGAATGTGAACAAAATTTTTATGATTTTGTGTTTGGATTGGAATTTATGAGATCCAAATCATGTCATTGTATTATTATTACAAACAAGATGATGGTCAGTCATATCACTCTATAAGTAGATTACATGTTATTCTTCAGGGAATAGTGAGAATGTAATTCATGATTTGAAGTATTATCTTTCATCACTACTGGATATGAATGATGAAACTGTGAATCATAGTTTACACAAGAATTTGTGACTGGGAAAGACCCACATATTTTATACATGGTGGATTTAAATATACTGTGGTTGGTTTAACATACATGCACAACTCAAACATCGACATATCACTTACATTTGTTCAACCGAGCTCTTGGCTTCCACATCTCGATAACCAATCACAGTATATCACAATCTCGTTGCCCGCAAATTTAACTCTTACCTAATACGCTAACCCATAAAACTTGCAAAGAAGTTCTTCTTTGCGCCAAGCCAACACATGGATGCTCCCGCACGTTGGCTATCTTATTTAATTAAGAACTCTGCACGCACCCAGCATAAGGATGGCAAGGCGAAGTCGCTCGCCGTCAGTAATCTCGCCATTGGCTGGGTCCCGGGATCCAGCACCACATGTCCCCACCTATTCAATTCGCATTTAAACTATCAAACGCATCCATGAATCGATTCACTCTAAATTTCAATCGCCGCCATGAATTATACCATTAATACGCGTCTATTTCACATCTCAATTCACTAACCATCTACCACTTCCACTGACTATGATGACTGGCAATGGCCCGCCTCACCTTCTTACCACCTCTTTTTCCGCTCTAATCTCTATCGTCAATCTTATATCCCTCACTCTCAAGGACATTCATCCTCACCGTTGATTCCTCTCTAGGTTCTTCATATTTCACTTTACCATGTGGTCTTTCAGCCTATCGCCATCCTACATCGCTTCCTCCACGCAACTCCCCTTGATACTTTCAATATTTGTCGTTATCTCTTCAGGCTTTATCCCAGGACTTGCTGATCTTCCCGAGATTTTTCCTCGTCTCACATTCTATTGCCATAGTTTCGTCTATGCGAAGTTCACATAAATTCTTCCTCTCGCCCACATTTTACTCATTATTTAGAAACAATATGCATATAATGTATACAAAGATAAACCAAGTAAAAATATTTGAATTTAATAAAGGAAATCAAACTAATGGGTTAGAACAACGAGCCTGATCAAACTAAAACACTTGGAATTAATTCATATAAACGAAATATACGTAACCAAGCCCCGGGATGTATCAGTTTAGACATTTGTTCCTACTCTATCCAACCCTCTTTCACGGATTTCATTCTTTTTCTCAGAAGGAAAACTCAAATGGTGATTTGTTTGCTTTATACCTTTCCAAATCAATATCGTTGAGAAACCGTTATTTGGTTTTAGAACAATTTACTCAACTAAATGTCTGAATCAATCAGAATGGTAACTATTCATTTAACCTACAACATTACAATGGCTATGTTAGCCCAAAATAACTTTTAACAATACTTTAAAATAAAGTCTTCAATTTATTAGGGCTTCTAGTCCTCTTCCTGTTTACAACATGTGACTAGCTTGTCACATTGTTAACTCACTTAATGTCAAGTGCATCCGACTCCCGAGGTAGCAGAATTCAGTGACCTCCTGGGCTCAGGCCTTCAATGCTCAATCTTCCAGATTCCAAACTCGTTTACTTGTCCATAAGCTTGCATTGGCACTTCATCATTGGTTGTAATCTTCCAGGCTTCCATACTCAACAGAGTGCTCCACTACTCCAATCTTCTCATTGTTCTTCTGTCTTCAAAATCAGCCTAATGGACTTCTCTTTCTTCACGCATATCAGAACTCTTAAAGAAGGCATTAACTCCCATATTTCAATTTTGGTTTTACCCACATTTTGTTGTAATATAATATTTTTCCAAATTTCAAATACTACTACACTGTCCTAAATTGCCGCAATATTACTCTGGGACATCTGTTGACACCCAAACTTCCTAAATATCCCCGAAGATATCCTACTCGCAACATCCTCTTCTTTTTCCTTTGTATGAAAATTTACCGTCAAGAGGTAAATTTCACCTTTCGACTACGTTAATATATTTATTCAATTTTCAGATACTAGTTAACATAACTAAGTTTTGGAAACTAGTATATGTCTATGTTTCAACTACAAGCTTAATATGTTTCATCTTCTGTCTACAATCTCTTCCTCTGGGCTTCAAATGCTTTCAAATAAGAAACTTAGGCCATTTACCACCACTCGTATCATTCCAAGTGCAATTCTTCGCATGTTGTATTAAATTTTCTCAATTTTCTTCTTCCGACAAAATTCCATTGTTGTCCTTCTACTTCTTGACTAGTCCTATTAGTCAATTCAAAGATTTTCCAGTCAAGATCAATTTTTCTAGCTTGAGACATAATCAAATTTAATTTCTTATATTTATGGCTTTATTCTTCCTACTAAGCAAACTCTTTCTACATCAAGCCAGATGAATAGAATAAAATTATGATTTATTTCTATGACAAATTCTAAATGTCTGGCCCAACACCTTCCTTTCACATTTAAGTAAGCCAATTCCTCTTGTCCTCATCAACAAATTTGATCTCATGAGGCATTACTAATTTCATCTCCATTAAAGTTACTCCCTTCATTAAATAAGGCATTTATGAATTCCCTCTTCACCGCAACAACAAATCAACTCTAGCTTCCTCACAAAAGGCACTCTTCATCATACTCCGCTTGACAATTTGCCTTTTCATGCTTTGCTAGATATACTTCAGCCTTTACTGGTCAATTCCAAGAGATGATTAACCCGCAGTACATTCAAATTGTCGCAAGATAATTCACAAGACCCCAAGTAATTTACTTGATGACTCGCAATAAATCTTCTCTATGTTCGTCTTTAATTTAAAGTCTTCACTAGTCTTCTTTTCAGCCTTTCAAGCATAAATAGAATGTTGATATCATCTTTTTCCTTTTCCGTTTCGTCATCAGTTGCCTTGTTTAGCTAAAGTAGGTTGGAAATCATTTTCACTAATTGTATATATCAAGAGATCACTGCTCTATTTTCTTCTTGAAACATAATTCAAATCATGCCCTCCTCCTTCATCCTTTATGAAAACATCGTGCCAAATTATTTTCAAACCTATTTCACTGCAGAGATATACTTACCAGCAATGGGCTGTCAATACACCGCCATCAATGACTGTAAACCGGCTTTTTACTTTCATATTAGGTGTCTCATAGCCTTCTCACCATTCCTCTAGGTCATGGATTCATTGAGGTAGTTGTTTTTTATCGCTTTCCCTCATGAGGTACTTCACATTTTCCTTCCGACATCTTCAAGCCATTAGTCACTTTCATTCTCAAAATCATGTCAAGAGGTCAGGATTTATCCCATTAGTCTCTAAGGTCTCACCATGGTCAAATTAATGAGTCAAGTAGTCAGTATATAAATATCATCAAGGTCATGAGGAAGTCAATAAAGTTTACAATCACAAGACCAGAAGATCGAGATATCATTGACGTTTGATTTCACCAAAACCATGTTTGAGGAAAGCATAATACTTTGCCCTTCGCCTCACTATAAGCTGCCATCTTCACAAGATCATCACCCCGCTTTCAGAGAAGTTTTTCAAGCATCATGTTTGGTGTCGACTATCAGCAAATCCTGTTAGTAGTATTCTAAAGAGCTTTTCAAATCTGGGTGATAATTACACTCTCAAAACTAATTTCAGATTGAAATTTATGCTTAAGTGAAGTAAAATTCCCCTACTCCCTATTTCCCATTTTTCCCTTAAACTTTGCTTTATTAAAGTTTATATCCCTTTACAAAACCCATTTTCCCCTTTCCGATTTACAACATCGCATTATAAATATTTTATATAAATACATGCGATTTAATTACCAAACCACTCTTCCATCCCGTAAACTTTATTATAAAGTGTTATATTATATATGCACCCGATTATAAGCGTAATCAGAATCTCTTATCCAATTACCTAGTAATGACCACCCATTGCTGTGTGAATCACTGACTTGGCCACTTAGCCATTTTCTCTATATGTGATTGATTGCATGGTAAGTCCTCCTGCTGACATCGTCCGATTGATGACCCATCGCAAAGTCCCGTCTCTCACCCACGCAAGTCCTCCCCGATCGCACCTTCCCTCCGATTGCTCCGATCCTCCGATCCGCTTCCCGATCAATCGCATCGCAACATTTGAAGCCACGCGTTCGATTAACCCGTCTCCCGATCTCCGGACACATTAAACCCCGAGCCCCACCATACTATACATCCGCCCATTCATAAATAGTATTTTCCCTTTGTAAATCTAAATTATATTATATTTCATTTTTTGCTAAAGGTTTTCCATTATTCCTCTCTCTCAATCGCATTTAAATATTATGTACCACTCCGTCACTCCCGACTCCGATTTCATCATGGACTGCATCTCCTGGCCCCACCATTGAATTTCCCTCCGCCATTCATAATAAAACCCGTTTTTTCCTTTTCAGAAAGCAAAAATTATCCGTTTTGTTTATACAAAGGCATTTTCCAATCGCATCAAGTTTTATTTCATATATCACTTACTTCCCCCACTCCCATTTCCGATTAAGGACACCGTTTGTTATATTATTTCTCCACTCCCGCTCCATTCATTTCTCATAATAATAATATATCCCTCTCCGATTACCACTCCGATTGCGATTACACTAATATATCCCTCCGCTCTAATTCGATTGCAATTTATGGGTCCCGTTCTCCTTTCCTTCCTCTTCTTCCCATTAAAAATTTGGGTTTCCCCTTCACAAGAGCATGGAATTTCATTCGTCTTCTTTCAACGAGCAAGCTATTAAAAATCGAGAATAATGGAAAGAAAAAGAACAAATTAAAGGCTAAGAGCTTAAATAAAATAAAGGGATATTTACACGCCAGAAAATAGGATCTACGTCTATTTATTTCACAGGATCGAAAGGATCCACGCTACGTGTCGCCTCCATTGGTTATTATCAAAGGGATCTCAAGTGGAATAATTTGCACGCCGTTCTCCCTTACGGGAGAGATTGTTGGCTCTTGGTCTTCCATCTCTGTGCTATGATTTCTCCTCCCATCGATTTGTATTCCCGCAAAATTCGTCTATTTATCGTTAAATTCTAATCATTTGTAAAAAAAAAGTAATGAGAGTCCTAAGTCCAAAATTAGAAAGAGGGGAATAGTATATTTCCGCGCTTCCAGGCTGTTTGCTGTGGAATTAATAAAGTGACGCAACTCTGATTTGTAGATCTTATGCGTATGAGTTTTAGCATATGTCTCTTCTTTGTGTTTCATATGTGTCATATGTTGCAACATCTATTCATAACATTTCCAGCTTGAATGTTTTCAAGTAGAAAGGTAGAATCCATTTTATATGCTCATTTGGGAAATCATTCATAATTGTGTTTTTCTTCATGAAAAGGATTCACAGATATTATTCTTTTTCTAAATTTTCACAAATTTTTCCACTCCATCTTCATTTCAATTGATCATGTACCCCCGCTCTATCTTCCCATGAAATATCCAAAGGTCCTTGATTTAATTTCTACCATGCTATCCTTTGTCCCATATACCGGTGTCACCATTTATTAAAATGAATTTCTTTCACATTTATATACCTAGCCTAAAATCGCCATTATTGTGTTATTGGAATTTCCATCTATTTGTTGAGAGAGTTCTTCTATATCCTTGTAGGGCTAGCTGGCATTACGTGGTTTAGTTGTTACCTTGATTTTCCTTTTTCAAATTCTCAGGTTCGGACAAGGGCACACAGTAATAGTCATTACTAAAACCATAAGGATCCATACTCTCTTGTCTCAAACATCAACTCTTCGTTGGTCTGACCTTCCATGATCAGTAAAACCATCACTGGACAACAATTTTATTACTACTATCACTCAAGAATAAACCTTGCTCAGTTCACATAAGTAAACATTTTTCCCGCATATATCCTATGCTACAACTCAGCTCTTTCCAGTCTTTCTAGCCGAATTCCCAGCTAGATCTCAAATTTCCTTCAGACCGATCACTTGAATATTTTCTTCAAGAACCTAACCATACATTTGGTGTTCCACATTCCCTGCATCTTCAATACTTCTATCTCAGACTTTTATCTTAGCTTAATTTATCAAGTTTATTCTACTTGATTCTTCATAACTTCCCTTGGAACCTTTACTATGACTATGAATGGGCATTGAGGTCTTTCCTTCACATTCTCTTGTTCATCATGGACTACAAAATCCATCTATACAAGATGATTCCAAGACTCAAGGCTCTGTAGATATGACAACAAGCTTTTCCATTCTGGGCCTTTATCGCATCTCTACCGATTTCTTCTCCACAGAATTCCTCCAGGAATCCTTCGTGATAACCATCAGCATCATCTCTTCTTCTTCCCTCCGTAAAATACCTATCCACCTTGTGAGCCGAAACAAATTCTTTTAATTTGAAACAATTTTAGTAGTTGTCCCCATTCCCAAGTCATCTCTCAAGTGACTCTTCTATTGACTTCAAATAGAACTTTCATACTCTGCTGTTCGAGTAATGCTTCTTCTTCTTGAGCATGCAACCCATGATCCCTCTTCATTTGCAGCCCATGCCATTTCAATTTCTTCCTCAGAATCAATCCACTCATGGTATTCTTCCTCTATAGGTTCCATCAATGTAGATAAGATGGGTTCTCATTCCCTAACTTATTTCTCTACATTCTATCAATCATTCTAGCTTCCATATGCCATTTGTCTTGGCATATTCCTCTTCACTTTGTGTTGATTCCGAACTCCGTTTATGACTTTCAATAGTCATATTCTGAGTTCTTTCACCCTCTATGATTTGCATTGGCCTTCTACAGAATAAATTCCTCTGTTGCAACTCACCTCACCAAATCCCTTTCAGGTTTGTTCTTTGGGTGCATATCCTCATTCAGAACCCTCCTGATAATTCCTGGTGCTCCTAGGCCTGCCCTAATGAACACCCGCACTTGAGAACACTATTGTCCTCTTATATTTCAACCTCAGCTTGAAATATAGTCTCCACCACACTTCTTTCTTCCTCCTAGAAAACTCCGTTGTATTTCCTTCATCACCGCTCTAAAGGTTGTAATATCTCTTGTTGAGATGTTTTCACTCGTTGTTGCTACCTCTATTGAACCTTATGCTCCTTTCAGGTAGAGCATGCATTGTCATTCCATAATCCAAAATAAAACTAAAATAAAACACTTAATCTATTTTCATTACTATCATCCTGTGTTGTAGCTCTATGATTTTCATAATTTTAGTCCACAAGATATTCTGTTTTAATTGATTACAATAAATGAGTAACTGCCTCAACTTTTCTTAGTTCAAAGTCCTTCACACCAATTTCAGATCTGTTCAGATACCACTGATGCAAATGGCCACGAGGGCTTTACACTGTGGACCTGTGGAAATGACCTACATAACTCTTTTATACACGACGGATTTAGTATTATATTTGGTTTTAACATGCATACATGTGCAATCAAACAATGATACATACATTTACATTTACACTGAATCAAGCTCAGTCCCACATCTCGATAAACAATCAAAACACAATAATAGCTCTCTTTGCCTATAACTTTTAACTTTTACCTAGCAGAATCCATAACCCTGCGAAGTGCACCTTTGCACCAAGACGACACATGGTTGCCCTTCTTTGCATCACATCCATCAACCTCCTCGCATCGCATCAGTTATCTTATTTACCTTGCGAACTTTTAAATCCAGAATCGCTATACATTGCAAAGTGCGAAGTCATTCGGCTCGCCGCAATCTCCGCGCGTTGGCTCCCGGGATCCGACAATTCAGAGTATCCCACCTATTCACTTCGCATCGCAAAATATCAAAATTAACTTATGAAATCTCTTTAACTCTTAAATACTTAACGCTAACAATGTGAAATTGCGCTCTCGCCGACACGGTTTGTTTCGTAATTTCAACTCAACGAACCGTTCATATTTCCATCTCGCGGGACTACGGTGGATTAACGGCAGCCACCGGCTCACCTTCGCTCTTCTCACTCCTTTTTCGCTCTAATCTCTCGCTGCAATCTTATATCCTCTAGCTTCTTCATTCATCCTCCCTTCGATTCCTCTCTTAGGGAGTTCTTCTTGGTATTTCGTCCTTAGTCGATGTAGTCTTTTCACTCATTGTCGTCCCGCGAT
The DNA here is from genome assembly GCA_034641835.2 of Pinus albicaulis. Taxonomy (NCBI): domain Eukaryota; kingdom Viridiplantae; phylum Streptophyta; class Pinopsida; order Pinales; family Pinaceae; genus Pinus; species Pinus albicaulis. The sequence continues at coordinate 584,841,278 of CM076582.1, read as the reverse complement.
ATTGATTCCACGCTACTCCCCTTCATAATTTTTTGGAATCTTTCAATGCTATCTCTCCCAACTTCATCCCGTCTATAATCGCACGGATCTCCCGAGCTTCTTCCTCGTCTCGTCATCTCTGGGCTCTACGTCTGCCTATGTGAAGTTCACAAAACTACCACCCAATTTGTCTATTCATTAATAAGAACACATACATACATACTACAAAGATACAAACCAAGTACAATATTTGAATTCGAATAGGATAACTAACGGTTAGAACAATACTCAATTATAAACGAAAATATACAAAACGAAGTCTGGATAGTTGGTTTACATTTATTCCTACTGCTCAAACCTCTTCACACCTATTTCTCGTTTCTCTCTCTCTCTTTTCTCTCTGAAGGCGTAACCTCAAAATGAAGAGATTTGGTTTTGTTTTATGCCTTTCCCAAAATCCCCAGCACATGGAGAAACTATTCAGCTAAAAATAATGACTAACTAAATGTCTAACTAACCTCTAATCTAAATATCTTTAACTTACTGCATCTACAATGGCTATGTTAGCCCAAAATAACTTTTAAACAAAAATACTTTAAAATAAAGTCTTCAATTTATTAGGATCATAAGTCCTCTTCCTAGCCACAACATGTGACCCGCCTTATCACATTGTTGACTCTACCTTAGCTCCTGACAATGAAGGCTCTTTGGGGCTGCAAAAATATATGTTAGGTATGGAGATTAGAGAGATAGGACAAATAAAAATCTTGATGATAGAGTAAGTAAGTAACCTGGTTCTACAACATTTTCACATGGAAGATCAGAGGCCATCGAGTTTTTTTTATTTCCTTAGGAATTAAAGTTTGAGTTGAGAGAATGTCCTTACAACATCACTACATAGTGTCGAATATGACTTCTATTCCTTATTCTAGATTACAAATTAATGTACACAATGTTTGTACTTAATACCCAAAGGTTTCAAAGGAATGTCAAGAGTCTTAAGTCATTTCATGGCTAACATTGATAAGAACATTAGGAGCAATGAAGATAGTCCTTATATATTTGTGACAGTTTTGAATATCCCATTTTCTATCATAGTACGAAGGATGCACACTTAGAAATATACAAGGTTATGTGAAGTTTTAATGCATAAGGGATATATAGAAGGATATCTATGTTGGATACATGGTTCAATTGTTTGGTGGAGTAATGAGGCCGGATGGTTATATCAGTTTTGTTTCTTTGTCCACTCATCGTGAGTAGAGTATATGACAACTAATCATGCCAGAGGTCATTTGGCTGATGAAACTATGTTTAGTATGGATAGAAAGTTAGAGATATTATAGTCCATTGTAATAATAATGGAATAGGAGGGAATAAAATGCTAATTAATGAGATGGAATAAACACATATCAATGGTCGAAAATGAATGTTGAACTACATTAGTTGGCCAATTATCATTAGTTTCAAAATGTAATTGGAAAATCATAAATGTTTATGGTTTTGTTATGCCTACATATTGAGTCTGAAAAATAGAGAAACAATGCACGCCTAACTTTATGTTATGTTGTTGAATAAATCCTTATGCTACTTAAAAAAAATTATATTGAGAACATAAACTTTGTAATGTATTATAAACATTTATGCTATTCAATACATTAATATTACTTTAGAGTGTCATGTTTTGAAAAATATTTTACAAAACCATTATTTAATGGTGGTATGTTTATATGTTTTTTTTTAATTGTTGTAACTATTACTAATTTATACACATTTGTATGTCATTATTTAGTATATAAGTGCATTAAATGCACCTTCACTCTCTTAGTTAAAATATTGCATGAATGTTTTAGTATGTATATTCATTGATGAAAACATAAAAAAACATGATTGTAATTTTTTAAATATTTAAATATTTATTTTGTTCACTTTATATTGAAGTCTAACCCTAACAAGCATGCATCTGAAGAGATTATTCTTCGACTTGGATATTTAGGAAGTACTACCTGTAGGGCTACCACTACCCATTATTTTTATCCAAAAAAATTCTTTTATTCAAGGATTATTATATCTATCTTATGTTTCAAGGAGTTAATTTATTTCATATCTTCCTACCCTACTAATTTATAGGTCGATGTCCTGGTATGACATTTAGCACAATGCTATTTAGATAGTCTCTCCCACATGAGTTTGTTGGCGTTGCTACTTTAATTAGATAGCCTTTAAAGATGGGACTTGTTATAGATGTCAGTATAATATTAATGAAGAGATTATTACTTGTGTAATCTAAGGATGTTTATAGAGGTAATAATCCTTCATTATATTAAAGATAGTGTTTATAATGATTATGAAAATGGTTTGCATTTGACCTCCTTTCGTACTACATATTATTTATGAAAATTGCAAAAGGGATAGGTTATAATGATTATATGATAATGAGCAATGATATTTCTAAATTATATATTTCCAGAAATTGGTAAATGAATTAGGTAAATCTAATCTAACGAAAAGTTATTTCATGTAAGAATATATAAAATTGTCATACGAGGACAACGTAATATTAATGGAATGTGTCTATTTATTTGAAGGGTATATTAGCTTAATTCGTTGGGTATTCATATGATAATATTTATGATTTGGGTAACTTGATTATGTTAGGCTTGCAGAGATGAGAATATAAACCTATAGCCTGTAATTCTTCATCAATGTGAGCACCTCTTAGTAGAACCCTTAGATTGGGACTTGGTTCTCACCAATACTTCTCGAGGATCTCATTTTAAATACTGTTAAATCATTAACTTTTGTTTACATAGCTTTTAATGATAGTCACCGTTAATTAGATTGCATTCCATCATGCTTGGCATTATCATGTTTTATGCATTCATGAATGGGTATATCAAATTGATCACGAAAAATTATACCAACTACGAGGGAACTTTGAATTATTTAATTGAATAGTATATTATTTATTCAAAGTGTATATTTAAGGTCAATTAATGTAGTATGAGAATATTTTAGGATTTGGAACAATTGAAGGTGAATTTAATTATTTAAAGCTATATGAAATGAGAACGTCAACCACAATTACATTTTCCATCAAACATTGTCAAATTCTCGAGTAACCCTACTTCTTGGGACTATTGTCACTAACATTCTCTTCTATGAATGGGATCTTACTTAAATTAAATTTAAATCATTAAAACGTTGTTTACATGGTCTTTAATGATAATCGCCATCAGAGCAAATTTATGCGGCACTCTATCATGTTAGAGGTATATTGAGACTAATGTTTTGAATGAATACTTCTATCATAATGTTAGATCATTAATATGGTTAATGTTAGATCATTAATATGGTTAAATGTTGTGGGATGACTCTATGGGAGTGTGAAATATTACATTAGAGGGAATAAGTACAGGCCTATATGATTTGCACAATCCATTCAAATTTTTTATTGTTCCCATTTACTCTAATTGATTAGTAATTTCTATTCTTTTATTTATTTTTCTTTTTTGAAGATGTTTTTCCTTTGGAATGTATTTTAGTTGCACTTTGTTATATTTACATATTATATTTATTGAAATTCATGATAAAATTTATTATATATTGATATTAATATCTAAATTAAAAATTTGAACATTATTATTGAAGGGACCCAAAGCCTATTAATATTTACATTTTAATCTAAACTTCGCTTCTTAATATAAATATGTTCTTAGTTTCAAGTTAATGAATGTACTCTTCCATGGTTAACAAAGTTACCTATCAAACGAGAAATATTACCAAAATGAGAAATATAACCAAAAAAACCCCAAAAACATGAAAAAACAACCCGAAAATGAAAAAATGCTGATGATAGAATAACCTCTTTTTTAGTAAAATTTCAATATTTTTTAAAAATGGAAGTAACTAATAAAAATATTTGTGTAAAAAACACCCCGAAAACGAAAGTGTTGATGTTGGAATAACGTATTTTTTTAGGTAAATTTTCGACACTTTTTTAATGTTGACGTTATATAAAATATCATGACTTTAAAAGGTTTTAAAATTTTAATGATAATATCACATCTCCGAGTCTGAATTTCCAATGATTTTCGTAAATGACATTAAAGATAACATTATGTTCTAAAGCCCAACGCATTTTCAAGCATGACATTTAAAAGATAAAATATCATGTCTATGAAAAACCTTAAAATTCCAATAATTCTTTCAACCATGGTGTTAAAGAAAAAGTACTTATATCTCGTTAAACTATAATATTAATATAAAGTATCACGATTCTAGAAAACCTTAAAATTTTAACAAATTTTCAAGCATGGAATTAAAACTAAAGATTCATCGACAAAAAACCTTAAGTTTTCAACATATTTTAACCATGACATTATGGAATTTTTTTTATGATTCAACAAACTTTAAAATGAACATGAAGGAAAGAGTCATTATAAATTGACAAATTTTTAAATGCTAAAATAGAGAACACGGAAATCTTATCCTAAAACAACACACATTGCAACAAAATTTTAAAATCAACCATCAAATCACATTTTAATGTAGGCTTAACTCCAGCAATTGTAACAAAACTTAAAGACCAACCATGAAAATGACATTTGTGGGGGTGGATCTAATCCATTATAACTAAACTCTTAAAATCACCACAATTTGGCATATAATCATATTGAGTTGCTAGTTGATAATCAATAATGAGCCCGTAGAGAAAAATGAAAAATACAAAATAAAACAAAAATTGAAACATTCCCAAAAAAAAGAGTAAATAAAAAAATAATAACAAGTAAATAAATATATATATTAAAACATAAAAATTAAAACCAAAAAAATCAAATATAAAAAAACAAAAAATAAACTAAACATTTTAAAAAAATTGTAAAATAAAAATAAAATTAACTTGTAAAAAAACGAAATAAAATAAAATAAAAACAAATATTTCAAAAATTGATAAATCATGAAAATAATTTAAAAATTAACACAAAAAAATGAAAAAAAATAAAATGGATAATTTAATTAAAAACAAATAGTAAACAATTTAAAAAAACACAATATAGCAATTAATTTAAAAGAATACATTTTTTAAAAACCATTTAAAAATTAGAACTATTAAAAAAAATAATAACAACAGAATGAAACATGTTGCCGGGCGGTGGGCACAAGCCTTAGCTTCGAGGGGCGATGCTGCACTGCACCTGCCCGCCCATGCCCAAGAACTCGTAGGCCCCAGTAGGCAATAAACACCTGGCAGCTCCCCCGTTCAAGCCTAAGGCCTCATGGTTCTGAAATGTGACAAGCTGTAAACTGGGAGTCATGGTACTTCTCCCCATCTAGGCCTGAGTCTGACGACCCGTCTGCTGCACTGCCTGAGGGGCGTCGATTTTTTTTTTTTAATTATTATTTTTTAATTTTTTTTAATGTTATTTTTTATTTGGTTTTTATTTTGTTTTTTTTATATTTTTAATTTATTTATTTTATTTTAATGTTTCTCTTTTTTCTAATTTTTTTTCCTAAAAAGAATAATTTTAATATATTTTTTAAATTTTAATGTTTTTTTATTTATATTTTTAATTGTATTTGTATTTTTTATTTTTAAACATGTTGTTTTTGAAATTGTATGTTTTATTTTTATTTGTATAGAATGATGTAATAATCACATATGATTATATTTTATCAACACGTTCGACCAACTAAATGCGTACTTCATATTGACAAGAGAGAAATCCAATCCAAGTAAACATGTTTAAATATGAATAGAAGATCCAATCAGTCAGTTATAAATATGCATGTTTCATCTACCAAGAGATAAATTTATATATATAAATGATCTGACTGCACAATGTATTTGATTATTAGTTTCATATAATATACTTTAAAATTATTTTATTATTATATTAGGCATTTAAATTTATATATTAGTTTAATTTTTTCATTGTGAGAAAGTTCAGAATTATTCATATTAATGATCAAGACTATTACATATGCCGTATAAAAATCTACAAGATATTATTTAATATAAAATAATTATAATATATTTTATTATTATATTATATTTTAATTTACTTTATTAATTAAAAGATATTTGTTAAAGGAGAATAAGAATAATAATGGGAAATATATTTTATTAATATTCTTATTAGGTTAATGTAGCGGATAATAGTTTTATATATGATATAATTTTAATATATTTTATTATTATAATATATTTTAATTTATTGTATTAATTAAAAAAATTCATTAAAGAGAATAGGCAATAATATCTATTACAGGGTTAATAAAAAGATTGCATTTTAAAGGAATGATAAATAGGCATTAAAAAAAGGAGAAAGAGGGAGAAGTAAGAAACGTCACCAACTTAGAATTATGCGTGTATCCAACACTCAAGAATATCTCCACCCTTCGCCTCTATTAAGATTAATCTACATTTTCTCGATTTCTAGCTCAATCCTACTATGATGAATATGGTCAATCCTAGCAATAACTTTAGTATCTTCAATGCAAATGTGATGTTTGCTCTTTTTAGCATGTCTCCGCTAAGGCGATGAGCAGTGACCTTCCATGCTTAAGGTCATCCTATTGGTTTGGTGAATCCTTCGATTAATAGGAACAACCAAGGCCACCAATGTATGGAGCTCCACATGAGCAAGGAATTAGGTAAACACTATTTACCATCCTTGGGGATAACTGTATGCTTTATCGGACTTAAGACATTTTTTTAGATTTTTTTTTTTTTTGGTAAGCTTGGGAGGACTACATCTTCATCGTGTCCAATATATCACCCCGACGGGCGCAGGGAATTGAATCATTGACTTCAAATCAAAGAGTGGCCTTAACAAAGTACCATCACTACATCTAGACTTCCGTGGACTATTTTTATTATTTTTAATTAAAATATTATCCGAATATTCTTTTTAAAAAAAAATGGTCAATTAATTTTGAATATAAATTCATAAAATTTGTTATTTTTTAAACTTTATTTATTCATTTTATTTTATTTTATTTAATTTGTCATTTTTAGCAAAAATGTCCTTAAATACATAACTTTTTAATTATATCTAATGCAAAATGTGTTTCATTTGTCGAGTGTTTAGAATTATTATTTTTTAAGACAATTAATTTATGTATTGAAGTATTAATTAATGATATATAAATATATAAAGTATCCTAACATCCAAAATATTATCAAAGTACATATTTTTAACTTTCATAAAAAAATTCATTATAAAAATACATTTGCAAAGGAAAGCAAAAATACATGGTTTGAAACTTTAAAAATAAACATTCTAGGATGAAAAAACAAGAAGAGAAATAAGACAACTTGAAAAATGGTTAAATAATCAACATTAAAAAACAGATACTTAGGACATAAGAATATTTGAAGTGTCAAAAATATGCCTTCAAAAAATGTTGATGCTTTTCAAATCACATGAAAATCACCATTATTTAAAAAATATTCACACTTAATGCATTAAAAAATTTAAATTGTCAAAATAGTCCTTTTAAAAAAGGGGTTGATGTTGCACCAACACTTTCTCATAATCAACATGAAAATCAATATTTAAAAATGTCCATACTTATACATAAGAAATTTAAAGTGTCAAAATATTAGGAAAAATTTGTATTTTTGAATCAACACTTTTCATCCGGATATTTTTATACCAAAAAAATGGGTGCAATCAATAAAGTTCTGCTTGACGTTAACTATGTTGGTTCTTTACTTTCCTCTACCGTGCGCTTTCTTTGGCTTGGCTGTATCAAACCTAACTCAGGATGAAAATATTTTGTGTCATTCAATAGCAGAATATGAAAGTCAAGCTGTGTGAATAAGAATAGTCAATAGAGTCAAAGAGATTTTGGGATGATGAAGCTATAAAATATAGATCATTTGTTTATATTCATATACAGGAAGTGGATACCATGATTATCTCATTCTAGAGTGTTGTAATAGTGGTATTAGAGGGACATTCATTCAACTCCATGATTCTCTCCCTCTCTCCCAAATGTTTATAACCATTGCACATTACATTTCCTTTTACAAGACTTTCTTTATTTTCTCGTTTGATTGTTATGTTTCTTTATTGTTGGACCCTGGTGCTAAAGAATTCCTCCATATATTTTTTCCCCATTTTTGTTTGGTACACAAGCCACATTCTCCTCCTCCCGCAACCGTTTCGTGTTCTCCTTAGTTTCCTTCTTTCTACTTGTATTGAGACCTTTGTCTGAACTATATTTGAAGTTGTGAATCCAGATTATCAATGCCAGTACTGAACACTTTCATTTCTACTTGACTATCTCCTCTACTCTCACCATTGAAGCATTTGTGTTCCTACCATGTTCAGAATAAAATGAGCAAAGGTCAAAGATTCCCACACTTTTTCTTGTCGAAATTGGGATTTCATGATTCATGGTATTCTATTGAATCCAAATTCATCCTTCACACAATGTTGATAAAAACTCAAATAACATATGGTTTTCAAATTTTTTTGTATATATATATGAAAATGCAATAAAACATCAACAATGTTGATGAGTTTTTGAGATTGAAGGAAATAAACTTGGCAAAATATAGTAATTTGTTGGTTCAGTGGTTTCCTCATGGAGAAAGCAATATAGGGTTTCGGCATGTTATTTTTTTCACCACAACAACTTTGAAAGGTTTAATTTGGATTTTAAGTATTAAGGATTTGGAGATTAGAGATCTGCTTTTGGTGGGTTTTGTAATGGAAATTAATATGAGAATTATTTCCTAAATGAATGTCATTTCCTAGTTTAATTTCAAAGAAAAGGTAAATCACTCCAAAGTTAAGATCTAACCCCCAATATGAAATGGAATCCTTGTATACAATTACATGCATTCAAATTGGACCACGCGATAATGAAAATGACTAGTGAGAGATTTGGTGTATTTTGACTTCAGGATAAATGATATTCCATGCTTAGGTTTAAATCTACCTATTTAAATGTGAGCCGAAACAATCAATTATGATCATCACTAACCATCTAGACTGGGCACATATATGTTTATTTAAAAAATATGGTATGTTCAATGTGAGGGCATCATGGAGAACATTCCATATAGCATGACTTCTGTAAATTTGAAGAGGAGTTACCCTTAGATCATCAAGGATGATCAAACTAGTAATAAAAGGAATAAAACCATTGATAAGACATCAAATCATGAAGATTAGTTCAAATCCAATATCGTGAATAATTATAACATGCAAATAGTCGCTTTGTAGTAAGATTACTAGGTTTTTGAATGTTGAATCAAGACTGTTTTCGTAATAGAAGATGACGCCCTATATTTGTTGAGTTTGATTTTTGAGTCTAGACTATTAGTAGAGGTTTCAAGAAACTATTTGTACAAGTCAACCTTTAAATGACTTGAATTGATGAATTAATAGAATTACTTATTAATTTCAATATTCTAAGGTCAATAATCAATCAAGAATTGAAAAAGTAAGTTCTAAAGTTCTACGTTTACAAATTCATATGACAAAATTAAATTTCTCCATCTTGAATCACAACTCTAAAAGACGAAATAGAATGGCAGAATCAACATTCTAAGCCAATCACTATTAAAACTTTTTTTTCTTTTAAATTTTGAGAATGATTCAATTTGACTAATGAGGTCTAGGTGATGGGCTTATTTGGTCTAGGGATGTACTCTATGGTTAGAGGTGCCATGATGATCCAAGTGGATATTTCGGGCCACCCGCTCATTCCACTTAGGGCCCCACCATTGTCTCTTTAGTTTTCTTGCCTCTCGGCAGACAACTTACTTTTTTTTTAGCAAGCTTTTCTGGTTTTGAACTTTCTGAGTTGTTTGGAGGTCCTAAATGACGTTTTTCGGGAAAAATGTATAACATTGGTTAATAGGACCAATGTTTTCATTAATCGAAAGTTGTAGTCTCTGATATATCTTTCAACGAGGTATGGTGCATGTCAAAAATAATTATATACAAAGTTAAGACTTGGGAAGTTGAAATCACTAATTTACCTAAAAAAACTTTTCTGTCCTATAGTTTTGTAAATTTCATCTCCTAGGTTAGGGTTTTGGATGTTAGGGGTTTTCCATTGTTTCAAATAATTAAATAGGTCTCTTGAGCCTCATTGTAACACATTTCGAGGCTCAGAATGCTTACATCTCTTCTTAGATAACAACACCTAGCTAGTTTATTCTATTTATGTTTGTAAGCAAATTTTAGTTCTTTTATATTAATGAAATGAAGTAAGTATTTCCACCGCATATTTGTGCTTATGGTTATATGTGTATTCTCAGGTTCTTACATATGAATGTATTAATGGAAAAATGCTAGTTTTGCAGCATGGATGAATGCATGTGTTGTAGCGAGAATAGGAGTTTGAGGAATTATGTACATAGGTTCAGTGGAACTAGGTAGAGGGGCTCTTGCCTCGATATGGGTTACTCAAATTGTTTGAAACCTGCCAATGAGGGTTGGGGAGAAACTCACCAGATAGTGAGCTATTGGGAGTAATAGGTATAGGCTTTATGGCAAGGATTCTGGATTTGATCACGATTTAGGATATATCTTTTTGGGAGGGCTGCTACCCATGGAGGTGGTGGGATAGAACTAATACTACCTCATTATAGGCGTGTGGATAGTTTATTAATAAAGATTGTGTGTCGTGGGTTCCAAGAGGGAATGAATCATTTATTTTGAAGACTGGGAGAGGCTTGAGACACGAACTACTATAACGACAATGATGCCATATTGGGTATTCAAATGCTTCTCCATAAGGTGGTTTGGGGGGTAGATGGTAGAGGGTGTGATCATAGGGACATAATATGGGTGGGACCAGATAAGCTAACATGGTGCTAAAACACCAATTTACTTATTTTCATAGGGGTATAGGAGTGAAATTGTACTTATGGTAGAATTGCTAAAGTTCCTTCTTTGTTAAGAACATCCCCACACTTTTACTCCATCCAAATCCATGATGAGGGCCCATAGATGCCAGATGCGACACTAGAGGTATATTTTAAGAGGAGAAGGAGGAGCAGAAGTTGGGAGAGTGTTTTTACCGAAGTTTTTCAATTATTAGGATAAACTTCCATTGTACATTGAAAATTACCCTTTACTTGGGAATGAATGAAGGATCTAGAGCCGTCATTTCCACTAGGATGAGTATAGCCTAGATGGTAAGTGATTGAATGGTGTTTATTATTTAGGAGATAAAATTATATTGTTTGTGGTACTAATATTTTTAATCTAAGGTAGGTATGAAAATATCAGACAGATGAGACAGTAGGAGGAAGAACGAGGCTGGCAAAAAAGGAGGGATGATGACCCAACACCACATGCACTTTGGAGGATTCATGAGTTTTTGGAGGATGTATTGTGATTTTTTTACCTGGTTTCAACCTGAAGCACAGAGCATGGGTGGCACAAGTTGAGTACCATTACACAAATGTTCATAATTCTAACTAACAGATTACAGTGGCCGGTTAGCCATTAGGACTTACATGTGAAATATGGTGCCTTTGGAATGATATACTGGCTAAGGGAGGGATTAGATGGGGTGGCATGTGACCCCAAGTTATGTAGTGTTATGGACATGCCATATGTATTTAGAGTAAGTGGAATCCAAATACTTTATTTATGATGATCCTATGATATACATAATATGATTATGTATAATTATATGTTTTATGTAGGCTGCCATTTATTGTGTCAAAATATTTATACCGAGAGGGAGTAATCCAATATAAGGGTGTCTTTATCATCAATTTAACTTGCACTTTTTAAAACAATTATATAATCTTTAAGAGTACGTAGAAATATGCATGTAATCAATAACTAAATACACTAGCTAAGTCAAAGCACGTGAGAAACACATATGACATTAAAAATTACGTGAAATCCATAAAGGAGAAACCATGATTCTTCTTATTTCTTTGTTTTCAATCCTAGATTACATTAGTTCAAATAATGTTCAATTGCAGATAATGATCCCATTTTCACTATTCGTAAGCACCGTCAGGGAGCACAACCTCATCGCTTTATCGGGTGCCAATCCAACATGAAGCACCCACTCTAAGTTTATTTTGTTGGCACTAACTCCCTTTTCTTTCTCTAATATCAACAGACCAACTTTAATCACATTTTCAAACTAGACCTCAAAATCTCTCCAGTAGAGTTATGATAAAATTAAGTTCTTTGGTCCGATCTCTCCGTAGTTTGGCTCAATACTCTAAATTTAATAAATACATTAAGTTCAAACATAAAACTTAACTTATATTTCATTTCCAATCACCTTTGTTGTCCTCATGGATAGTCACAAAGTAGTCCTAGTTTTTCTCTACATAATAATCGAGATTCAAACTTTTCAACAATACATCATGTTAACTTTGGTCATCCTCAACAAGATAGACTACCTAGAGCTAAAAACCATGAAATTGTTCAACAAAAAGTAAACTATAAATAATAACATGTAAATAAAAATATATATTAAAAACATAAAATAAAAATGATCCCAAAAGAATCAAATATAAAAAGTATATAAAAAGACAAAAATAAATCAAAACATAAAAATGTTAAAAAAAATAAAATAAACTTATAAAATAGAAAAAAAAACTAAATTAAAATAAAAAAAGAAGAGTCAAAAAAACACACACAAAAAATAAATAATAAATAATAAAAAGTAAATAAAAATATATTAAACATAAAATTAAAAAAAATCACAAAAATATATATAAAGAAAAAATAAACCAAACATAAAAAATAAAAAAAAAAAAGAAAAGTTATAAATATAAATAATTAAAAGAATAAAAATAAAACAAGTAAGAAAAAAAAAATTATAGATTTACAAAAAATAAAACTAAACTAAAAAACAAAAATAACAATATTAATTTGATAATTTAATTAAAAAAGAACAATTTAAAAAATTTAAAAGAAATAATTTTTTTTAAAACATTTTAAAAAATTAAAATTATTAAAAAAAAAATTAATAAATAAATAAAATTGAAACTCCGAAGGTCATGGGTGGGCATGCCTTTGGGGTTAAGGCAAATGTTTATAACCCCACACCATGCCTGTAACCATTGCACTCCAAGTGTATGTCGATTCAGCAGCCCCCCTCCCCGCTCTGCCCAAAGACTGTGGGCCAGCTCTGGGTTAGGCACGCCGTGTCCTCTTGGCCCACCTAGGTGCCTCTAGCTTTGGGGATGTAGCCGCCTATCCAAGCCGGGAGTGGCCCCGTACGCCCCCGTCTAAGCAGTCAGCTCCGAGGGGTGTCAAATTTTTTATATTTATTTTGTATTTTAATTTATTAATGTATTTTATAATTATTTTATATTTCTTTTATTATTTTAATTTTTAATTTTTATATTTTTAATTTATTTATCTTTATTTTTAATTGTTTTTCTCCAATTATTTTTTATGTTTTTTTTTCCTTAAAAGAATAATTTTAATGTTTATTTATTTTTAGATTTTTAATTTTTTTTTTTCAGACTGCATCAGATTTTTTGTTTGCTTGTTTTTTTGAAATTGTATATTTTATTTCTATTTGTATTGTAATCCACTTTTGGTGATAATCACATAAGATTATATTTTTTCGAGGCATTTAACCTACTGTAGGTTGAGATGAAGACAAGGATGAAATTGATCAAGGAAACATGTTTAAATTGATAAATAGGAATATCCACTTAGCCGTTATAAGAGCAATCAATTAGCTTGACTAAGAAAGAGAAAACTATATATAAATGAAATGATTCCACAATGTATTATTATTGTCATATAATATAATTTTTAAATTATTTTATTATTATATTATATTTTAATCTATTAGTTTAATATAATATATTTTATAATAGATTTATTATTATCTGATATTTTAATTTAATTATTTAATTAAAATATTCGTTAAAGGAGAATAAGAATAATAATGGGAAATATATTTTATTAATATTCATTTAGAGTTAATGTAGTTATTATTAGTTTTATATAATATAATTTTAATATATTTTATTAATTAAAAAGTTCTTTACAGAAGGATAATAAGAATAATAATAACATTCAATATTAGGATTAATAAAAGATTAATTTTTTAAAGGAATAATAAATACAAAAGATTTCTAAAAAGGGAGAAAGAGGGCAAGAATACTAAACACCAACTAAGTATGAAGTGGATCTAACACCTATTAACATTCCACCCATTGTCTCTATTAAGGTTAACCGATATTTTTCTCAATTTCTATCGTTTCTCTTAACTGCAGGAGGAAAATGTTAATCCTAGCAAAAACCTTAGCCTCTTCAATGCAAATGTGATAAGCCATTTTAGCATGCTCTATAAGGCAGAGGAGCTGCACTTCATGTTGAGAGGGTCAAATCACGTACTCATGAATATTTTGATTAATGGAACAACCAATTTCACTAATTTATGGAGCCCTACAAGAGCAAGGAATTGGCAACACTTACCATCCTTGGGGCTAACTTACCCTTGGATAATCTTTAACATTTTTTTTTTAATTTTTTCTTTTTCTTTTCAGGTTTGGGAGGACTACATATTCATCATGTCCACATATCACCTCGATCGTATGTGGAATTGAACTAGTGACTTCCAATCAAGGAGTTCCAACAGCACTCCGATCACAGCCTATCCACACTCGTGGACTATTTTTGTTATTTTTAATTAAAATATTATCTCAATATTTTTTTTTTTGGAAAAAAATACTAAAGCGTCATAATGTTTGAATATATAATTCTATAAAAATTTCTGTAAAATTTGTTATTTTTTCAAATTTTCATAATTTTTTTATTTAACATGTCATTTTTAGTGAAAATGTCCTCAAATACATAATTTAATTAATCTATATGAAAAATGTGTTTTTATGAGTGTTTAGAATCATTATTTTAGTGACAATTACTTTATGTGTATTGAAGTATTAATTAACAAAATATAAGTATATTAAATATCCCTCAAAATATTAATGTTAATTTTTTTAACTTTTAAAAAAAAATGATTATAAAAACATTGCAAAGAAAAACAAAAATATATTTGGAAAACCCTCTTAAAAATAAACATCTTAGGGATGAAAAACAAGAAGAGAAAATAAGACAACTGAAAATGGTTAAATAATCAACATTAAAAAAAAAAATCACAATTTAATACATAAGAATATCAGAGCGCTTAAAAACATGCCTTAAAAAAGAAACATGTTTTCAACTGCATGAAAATCACCAACATTTAAAAATTATTCACACTTGCATAAAAAATAAAGTGTTAAAAATAATCCCTTTAAAAGGGGTTGATGTTATGCCAACATTTTTCAAAATCAAGATGAAAATTCAAGATTTTAAAAAATATGTTCATACTTGATGATAAGAAAATTTAAAGTGTCAAAGTATAAGCAAAAATGTATTTTGAATCAACATTTTACAATAGGATTTTTTTTTCTACCTAAAAAAATGGGTAATCTATAAAGTTTTCATTTGGGATCGAGAATCGTGTTGGTTTCATTTTCCTACTATACGCTTTCTTTTATTATTAGGTTGGAAACTAACATGTTAGGATTATAATATTTGTGTCATCTTAATTGAAAAAGGAATATGAAAAGTCATTGTGTGAATAATATATTTTAGAGTCAAAGAGATTTCGATGGATGAAGTTATGTCATAACATCATTTGCTTATATATTATTGTATTAAGGTGTTTTATTGAATACGATTATCTCATTCTAGAGTGTTGTGAATAGTGGTATGAGGGACATTCTTTCAACTCCATGAGTCTCTCCCTCTCCCAAAAGTTTATAACTATTGGACATTACACGCCCTGGGTGTTTCACTTTCTTCATTTTCCCATTTGATTGTTAAGTTTTCCTTATTGTTGAACCATGGGTGCTCAAGAATTCCCGTGATCTATTTTTGTGCCATTTTTGTTTGTACATAGTCACATTGTCTATTTTTGCAAATTGTTTCTCTATGTGTTCTCCTTGGTTTCCTCTCTTGCTCTACTGTATATCCGCATCCTCATTTCAACTATATTTTGAAGTTGTATATCCATATTTGGTCAATGTCTGGGGTACTCAAACACTTCCATTTTTACTACCATTCCCTTACTCTCACCATTGAAGTTTGTGTTTTCCTACAACGCTTGTAAATAAAATGATAAATATCTACATCAAGCACATTCTTTCGGTTCTTGAACAGATTTCAAGGATTCATGGTGCTTATTGAATCCAATTCATCCTTCACAATGTTGATAAAACTTTAAAGAACATGGATTTCACCTTTTTTTGGTGTGCATATATATATGAAAATGTATCAAAATCATCAAATTTTCATATTAATGAGTTTCTGAGCATTGTGTAGAAATACCACTTGTATGTCATAGTAATTTGTTGGTTCAAGGGTTTCCCGATGGAGAAAGAAGTAGGTTGGCATGTTACTTTTTACACGACAACTTTGTAAGGTTGAATTGGATGACATTAAGGATTTGGAGATTATAGACTGCTTGTGGGTTTTGTAATGGAAATATAAGAATTTGTTTCTGAAAATGAATGTCATTTCCTTTGCTTAATTTCTAGAAAAAGTGGTAAATTTCCAAAAATTAAGATCAAACTCAATATGAAATAGACTAGACAATGACATGCATTCAAATTGATCATGCTATTAATGAAATGACTAGGAGAGGTAGGATTTGGTGTATTGACTTCGGATAAATGGTATTCCATGCTGTGTTTTAAATATACCATTTGTTGAGTTGGAACACCAATCAATTATGCTCATCACTCAATAAACTATGGTAATTTGGCACATAGATATTTATTTGAACACCAAGAGGAACAATGTGAGGGCCATGGCGAACATTGCATATCTTACTAATTTCGCAAAATTTGAAGAGGAAGCTACCTGAGAATTGAAGCATCATCAAACTAGTAAAAAAAGGAATCGAACTATCGATAAGACTTCAATCATAATATACCAACTCCAAAATCAAGAATAATTGTAACTTGCAAATAGTCATTTTGTAAGATTGTTTGTGTCATTTTGAAATTAAGTTGAATTGAATATTTGAAAGGCTAATAGAAGTTGACACCTCTATTTGCTGATTTTGCATTTTGAGACTATCATGGATAGCAGGAGTTTCAAGAAACCATTGTGGCATTAAGTCAACCTTTAAATGACTTGAATTGATGAATCGATGAATTGATAGAATACTTATTACTCTAGCATTTTGTTAATAATCAATCACGATGATAAAGTAAGTAAGGCTTGATAAGTTGTAACATCGTTACTAAATTAGACAAGATTGAATTTCTCAATCTTGAATCACAACTTCAAGAAGGCTTTAGAACAGAATCAACATTCTAAGCTATCACTATTCAAAACATTTTTTTTTTTTAAATGGAGAATGATCACTAGGGATAAGGAGGTCTAGGATAAAATATTTGGTCTTAGGGAGAACCTATGGTTAGGTGGTGCCATGATTTACTTTTACATGAATACAATGTAACTACTATTTATGTAAAGTATGAGATTGGCAGTTGTGGTGAGAATGAGGTTGAGAATTTGTGTATAGGTTCAGGGAACTGTAAAGGAGGGATCTTCCTCGATATGAGTTACTAAATTGTTTGAAAAAAACTCCATTAATGAGGGTTGGGGAGAAATCCCCACTAGGATAGTGACTTATCGGGAGTCATATGTATAGGCTTTATGCATGGTACAAGGATTTTAGATTTCAATCATTTAGGATATGTACTTTGGAAGGGAGCATACCCATGGAGGTGGGTGAGAGATAAACTGTGACTACCTAATTAGAGGCACGTGAGTGAAGGTTACTGCATTGTGTCAAAATTCAGTGAGGGACTAATCAATTTAGCTAAAGATTGGAGAGCTGAGAGAAGAACTATTGAGTATAAATGATAATGGTTGTTTGGGTATTCATGTTTCCAGCAGTATGAGGGGATGGGTGGGGCTTGTGGAGAGTGTGATCATGGGGAGACATAATATGGGTGGGACCAAAAGGTAGTTTTGGATAAGTTAAAACACCAATTTACTTCTTTCAGGGGTATAAGGAGGAAATTGTACTTATAGAGATTTATGTCTTCTTCTGGAATGATCCCACACTTCACCTCATATCAAAATCATGATGGGGGCCCATGAGCCTAGGTTGCAAAACTAGAGGTATATTTTAAGAGGAAGAGAGATCTATTGGAGAGTGTTTTGACTAGAGTTTTTCACTAATCGGGGATAAAATTCCATTGTACATTGAATATTACCCTTACTTGGGAATGAAATTTGAAGTGGGTGGGATCTGCAGCTTCCACTTCCACTAAGATGAGCATGAAGGGATTTAATGGTGTTTATTATTCTATTGATAAAATGATATTGTCAGTGGGTACTAACATTGACTCATGAGGCAGATATTTCATAAATGAGGCCAACAGTGACATACAACGAGGCCATCAATGAAGAGATGATGACCTACACTACCTGACTTTAGATGCATGAATAGATATTTAGGATTTTTTTGCCTCTGGTTCTAAGCCTAGTTAAGAGAGCATGGGTGGTACAAGTTTGAGTAAATTCATTTAATAAAAATGCACCTACAATTTAACTGAAGGAAAGTTGTTGGTATTGCTACTATTAGACCTATATAAGAAATATAGTGCCTTTGGAATGAGACACTTCATTTGAAGGATTATATAGGTGGTATGTGACCAAGTTGTGTTAGTGTTTGCAGGATATATATTTGGGAGTAGTAGGTCCACACACTTTATTTATGATGATCTTATATATGTTATACATACATAGATTATGCATAATTATAGGTTTTTTTAGTCACATCTTATTGTGGCCAAAATATTGATTATACCGTAGGGGGAGGGATCCAAGATAAGGCTATTTAATAATTAATTAAATTTAGCATTTCTTAGAAAACAATATATAATCTTTTAAATACTGAGAAGAACTATGCTGTAATCGCAATCCAAACACACGATTATCAAGTCAAAGCACGTGAGCAATATGACATAAAAATTTTAGATGGAAACCATAAAGGGAGAAACTATGATTCTTCTTATTTTCGCTTTCAATCCTAGATTACATTAGTTCTACTAGCACCCACTGGGTGGATACTTGATCCCATTTTCACTAATTTGCAAGCACCCACTTGTGGGAGCAACTAACCCCTAATTATTTTGTTGGCACCAACCAACATGAAGCACCCACTCCCTAAGTTTATTTAGTTGGCAATCAATTTTTCTTCCTCTAATATCAACACAACTTTTCATCACATTTTCAAACTGTAATGTAAACTTCCATAGAGTTAAGGATAAAATGTTCAAGGGTCTCATCTATGTAGTTTAGTGATTTCAAAATGGGTTATAACTGTTATATTTCAAGAACCTCTCCCACTCAATTAAAAAAGTAAATATCTAGCTTATA
The DNA here is from genome assembly GCA_034641835.2 of Pinus albicaulis. Lineage (NCBI taxonomy): Eukaryota > Viridiplantae > Streptophyta > Pinopsida > Pinales > Pinaceae > Pinus > Pinus albicaulis. The sequence goes on along the minus strand of CM076582.1, from coordinate 584,821,884 downwards.
CTTGACTTTGAGTAATTTGCTACTTGAAATGTGTATGATTTTATTAGTTTAGTGTTTAAGTCCATTTGTTTTTGCTGATTTTAACATAAAATGCATATAATGTAGCAAATAAACATAAACACATAACAACAAATTTAATCTAGGAGTTCACCCAAATATCTGTGGCCAAGCATCTCCTTGAGCTCTCATTATCTTGACTCGTCTCCTTTGGGATTATGGAAAAATTATTTTACAAGTTACAAAACTCAACTCCAATAGTTAACTAACTGGAACTAATTAGTTTAGAATAATTGAATCTCACTGGCCATGGTTGTCATCACTCTAAAAACAAATATAGGCTTCCTTAGACTGACTTTCATCTGCTCTGAGCTACACTAGGCTTCTATGGCACTAACTCCCCTCGTAATTATTTTCCTATCCCCGAAACTCACTCAATTATCTCCAACACATATTAGACTTCCAAAATAGACCGATCGTGCTCAAAACGAGCACCTGGGTTTCCAATCTATGCCTCCTTCCATGACCCTGGGTACCAAATTTCCCCTTGTATTCTCGACTTTCTGTTTCAAAATGAATCTAAAATACCTTCATTTAATTCATAATGTAAAAGGCTAGTCATAATACACTAATTGGTTCATCATTCTACGTCTCCTATTTACTCAACACTTCATTAACCCACCGATCTAGGGTCAGCACTTCTCAGACCACCTCTAGAATAAAATATTTCTGAAAACTCCTTCATCGTGGATTCAAAATTCTCATTATAGTCGAAATGACTATTGGTTTGTCAATAAGGCCTCTAGTTGCCTGCAGGGCCTTCAAACTGCACTTCATTGACGGCCCTGACCATCACATATCTCATTCTTAAAATTCTTACAAGCTTTGAAAAACACAAAATTTTTTCCATATGTCTGAAACATCCAAAATTGATTATTATCTCAATACAGTTTAGCTTCTTTGGTTAAGCCTAAAACTATCTGGCCCATGGTATTCCTATAACTTCTTTGAAGAAAAATCTACTCAAAAAAAGTCCCTTCCGATGGCTCTAAAACCCTTTCCAATGAGTCAGAAGATTCCAGATGAATAAATTGACTATTGTACTCCAAAATTGGTCTAGTCAGCTCAAGATAGAGCCTAAACTCAATTTTCCCAATGACCCCTAAATATCCTCCACCAAACTTGGAGGAACTCAATCAGAGATGTTTGGAGTTATGCTAAAATGGCGTGCCCACCAAATATACTGCCACCCTCCTGACCAGAGGACACTGACTATCCTGTGTGGCCACATCGCCGTTAAACCCCGCGGTCCTATTGGCAGCTAGCGAAACTTAATACGCAAAACTAAAGGATATGTTTATAAGTAATGTCACAGAGCCAAGGCTAAAGCTAGGTTTTAACTACAAGCGCCAAGTCTTCAGCCTGGTTTTGGGTGCTGACCAAAATCAGGTAGCGCCTCGTCCAACCCTAGAATATGAAACCATAACACTTCAAATATAAACCACCGACATATATCAAGTTAAGAATCCCACCATAGCACAAGTAGCAGTAATGGGCATTGCATCCCGAGTCGCGCAATCGAATCCCGTTGGCTCCCCCAAAATCTTAATACACCATTCTGGCCATGTGGCGCTCCCCGGCCTCACGGGCAACCCGCAATTGGTTTAAAAATTCCAACGTACAACCAACAACGAATCACACAGGCCACTCGGCATGACTCCGACCGGGCCTGCAGATCGACATTTTCTAGAATATTCATGGAATATCTCTAGAATATTCGTTGGAATATTTTCTTTTTTTTAATTTCCCAAATTCCAAACTTGGTCAAGGGTCCGAAAATTCAGAAGGACTGGACTTTTCAAAACTCGATAACTTCTTCATATGGTGTCTGCTTTTTTATCCATTCATGGCACTCTGAATTAGGAAGACGATATCATCTCGGTCTCGCAAGTTCAGCTCACTTCGAACACTTTGAATTTTGTTACCACAGTCCTTGAATCAGTCCGATCACACTCTGGGAAATATTTTGGACCGCAAAATACCGATATACTCACTCGGCAAGATAAGAGAGTACAACACCCCGTTCTTTTCACTTCCATACGCTTTTCCTTGCATCTCTTGCCTTGAACCACAACTCAAAGGTAGCCGACACTTTCCTTCTTGAATGATCTGTCTCTCCTATCAAGAACAATCTTCCTTGCACTCACTCATAAATTTTGGCGAGAAATTTGCTGTGTATATAGCCGAATATCGCTTCCTTGATCATAGATCTAAGGCGGCTCAAAAAACATGAGATTACAATAGAAAACATGCATACTGATCAAATCTTTCATAAATGAAAGTATACCATCAAGAAGTCAAACCACTTCTTACCAAGCCACTTCCACAACAACTTCGCTACTGAAAATCTTCTCATGTGAAACATTTGTCTTCACATCAATGATGGAATCTTCGGGTTCCACTGGGCCATCTTTCTATCCACTTGCCTCAAATTCTTTGATTCATTAGTTGGATGCAATGTCCAACATTAGGAAACAACACGCCCCTCTTCTCGAAATGTGCAAGTCTTTGCACCTTCTTTGTAAGCGTCTTGCTTCAAATGTTTCATATATAGCCTTCATCCTCTTCCAAAGATCTTGAAAACAACATGGTTACACGTGCACCACAATATGCACAACAACTCTTTCTTCCTCTTTAAAAAAGTGCACTGTCAGTTCTGTTAAAACATAATCAACTTAATATGGAAGAATATACCTCGCATAAGCAGGTTTTTATTACGTCCATATTTTTACCTTCATGAGGAGATGAACTTGTAGAGGTTCCAAATTTCTTCTTTTGTAGACTAACATCAATGTTTATGTCTTTGATAGCTGTCTAAACTCTCATACTGCCCATAAGCTGCATGTCTACACACAACTTATTGCAATATAGGCTTCTACACAATGGCAATCAACTTGAAAAAAACTCGACATAAGGCCGAGAATTAGAAATCCTGTGAATAAAAGTTCTCTAGTTATTTCCAGCCACAGTTTCATATTTTCGGAGTTTTCGCCATTAGATTGAACATAACCAAGACCCAAATTTCTCATCCAAAATAGGATCAATCATGCCTGCATGTTTGCCCTAAACCTGGCCTTCATAGCCCATTTTAAACATTAACTTGACCCTATACCTCTAGTGTGCTTTTCACAAATGAACCAACACATTTATCAAAGAGGTTCCAACATAAATTTGAGAATTACCTCCTTTCCACGCATGTTCTTGCCATACTTCTCAATAGATGAAGCCGCATCTCCATCTCATGGTATTATTGGAAGAATTTCTTCTTTCTTCTCTAGAAACCGACAAGAAGTCCAAGTATTTTTCTCTTCTATCTTCAAACATAATTTGCACCATATACTTTAATATGTAGAAGTCTCGCTGATGGTCTTCAATGTAGTTAGTATTGTGAAGGAGGAGGATTTTGAAACTCACTTGAAGAAGTTTTCATCATGAAAATGAACAAATAACTTCAAAAAATCCACAAAGCTTTCAAAGAATTTGGACAAAGCTTCTAATCAAAATGGTTTGTGAGAGTCAAGCTCTTCTTCAAGCAACCTTTTGCAAACAAATCCCTTTGTGCTTCAAGGGTTGCCTCGAGGTCCTTTGGAGGCAGATGCCTTCTTCCTTCTTGTTCTCTTTCTGACTTAGTTAATAGTAGCCTTCACCTCAGCAAACTCAAGCAACAATCAAATTCTTTAACCGCAAACACTTTCAAGTCAAACAAGCTATTGCTCATAATCAGAAACAAGTGTTCAAATACCAACGTGATCCGAAAATGTTGGCCTGATTGTTGCCTTTCAAAAACCTCCCATCTCAATTATAAATAAAATATCTAGTTTATACTTGATTTTTGTAATTATACTTGAAACATTTGTAGTTTTTGTAGACCGTTAAGTGTTTAGGTCAATTTTTTTTTTTTTTTTAAATTTATTATTATCATTATTATTTTCTGATTGTAACACGTGCAAGTTCATATAATTCAAAAAAATAAACATCAACACATAACAACAAATTTAATCTAGAGCCACCAACATGGGCTACGTCTCCTTGAGCTCTTGCCATTCATTACTTGGGATTATGGAAAATTTCTTTTATAGTTACAAAATCAACTCAATGGTTAACTGGACCCAACTAATGTAATAGCTACCATCCTACCCCTCGTCATGGTCAGTTATCATTCTCAAACAAATCAGGGCTTCCTTAGATTTGATTCTTCATTGATCTTGGAGATACACTCGAAGCTTATCCGGGCACTAAATCCTCGTGTCTATTTTTATGTCTTTGAAACCTCACCTACTATCTCCAAAAGACATATAAAACTTCCAAAATAGACTGATTACATTCAAAATGAGCACTGACTTCCCACCAGCTCCTCCTCTACGTTGACCCCGGGAAAACTTCCCTATAGGTTCTCTACCTTCAGTAAGTCTTCTAAATGACTCTGCAAATCCATTCATTGGATTCAAAAATGCCGCAGTCCTAATATCATTTTTCACCGAAATTGGCTTCCGCTTACTTGTTTCATCTACTTGGGTAACACCCTGCCTAGGAATTGGGGAAAATTGTGTCTCGACCTCTAGGAGTCCTATTTAAGCCAAATGTCATGAAAATAACATCATTCCATACCATAAGATTTTTCACCTATGGCTCATTATATCACTCCATTATCACTCACCATGGTCACTTCATTTTCCCTATTATTCACCATTAATGGGTCTCATTTATATTTTCCAAATATTATTAAGCATTTTTAAGAGAAATTCTTGATTAAATATTAGAAAATAATATATTTTACTTTATATATGGAAAGTGGGTTGTTTTTGTGACATGTGTAGGTGCCAAGGAAGCTTCCAAGACACCTTTATGTGGCCTCGAATGATCAAATTCGAATTTGAAGAGATAAACCTCATGGAGAAGATCAAGGACAAAAGGGGGTTATGTGTCTAAATGGTTGAGAGATGTATGGAACAAAAGACAGATTAGTGGATGATCATTATGAGTTTGTTACTCATCCCATTGTATAAATAGGAGTACAATCTCCTCCATTTGTAATCTTGAAGTTTTGTAATATTAGAATTTTGGAATATGTAATCTTAGAAGCTTAGAGTTGTAACCTTAGAGTTGGTTTGTAATGGAGATTTTGCAATAATGGATCATACTTCGATTTTGCTTCTACATCTAAGTCTCCATTGAAGTGGTGTGCTTGTGGAGTTATGGAGCACCCCCATGGCCTCACTTGCATGCTTATTTGTTTATTTTAGGTATAACTTAATTTATGTTTTTGTTTGATTTCAACTTTTAAGTTTTGTTAAATGTTCTAATATTGGAAGGATCTTATTTGAAAGTGTTTTTGTAAGAGAACCATAAGATCTCAGACAATTGTTAGATCTAGGTTTATTTCATTGCAGCTTTTAAGTTATTATTAGATGTTATAATGTTGGAAGAGATCTTGTAGAATATGTTCTTGTAAGAGAACCATAGATCTCAAACAATTATTGGATCTAGGTTTGGAAGAGATCTTGATGAATATGTTCTTGTAAGGGAACTTTAAGATCTTGGAAAAATTAGGAATCTTTCTAGATCTATATATTTTAGATAAGCACTTCTAAGTTTACCTTCCCGAGTTGACATTACATGAACTCTGATTGACATCATCAATTAGAACCACACATTTTGGCGTCGTTGCCTGGAAAGTGAAACTAGAAGGATTTAATAATTATTTTATGCATTTGTTTTTAATGGGATAATTTGTGGAACTTGGTGACAACAGGTTCATAAAGGAGTTCAAAGTTTGGAGCATTTTTATTTTAAACCCCCATTTCTCACTAATCCATCTACGGATGATGAATTTGACAATGTTGAACAGGTACTTCTTGGAGAGCAAGGACAATAACCTTGAGCCAACTCTAAGACAATATTCTCACATACTTGTAAAAAATAATGTAAAATTTTTAAATCTTGATGTGAGCATGTTCGAATTTTTAGTCCGTAGATGGCTTCATTGGAAGCATTCTTTTACTTAGAAAATAAAACATCTTTCAAGTTAATGTAGAATAGATTAGAAAAATAAAAATTAGACCTCATTAGAAGTCATTAGAATTCGTTATCATTAGAAGTTTTTAGTTTTGTTCTCAAAAAATAAATCATCATGAATAAATTCAGTGACACATCTTTGCATCTCTATGTCTTGTTTCTGTATCATGGGTGAGCCAGGAGCTTGATTATCGGAAAGCCTTGTCTTCCGAGAGTCTAAACGCTCCTGTGACATTGCAGAAAGAGTGTAGATAATGCAAGGCTTTGTCGCAAATCTTGATTTTATTTAGTATCTATTCACGCTAACCTGCATAAATAAAAACAAATAAAGAGATTAGTATGCTCTCTTCCTGCGCTTCGTGCGATCAAGAAGATCAGAAAATCTATTGATTTACTCCAATAAAAATACTTTTGCTGAAAAATTAATCTGCATGAGCGAAAAATCATTTTAATTTTTTAGATAAAACTTAATTTTTTTAATTTTAGTTTAAAAAATGACAATTAAAAAAAAAATCAAATTAAAGATTTCCAAAATAGATCAACACATAAAAATTTGAAACAAACAAAATAAAATGTGCAAACTAGAATACATGCCTCTGTGCACTGCAAGGTCTTCCATGCCATTTGCGATTTGCAGTATATCCATTGATCTCTTTTGATAGATGATGGACAAGTTTAAAGAAATTACAAAGATGTCAGGGATCAAATCGCAGGGTTTTCCAGTTAAGTGAAGGAACCTTGTGGCGATGTAAACCTTCTCTGCAATAATTGGCAAGTTCTGATCTGTGGTTCGCTGCTACTCAAAAAACTTGTCCGATCTCATCGAGAGATTGCGCCTTCATTGGACGGCTTCTAGTGCAATACTCTTTAAATTGACTCTGAAAAGCTTCTCTAGAGCTGTGAATTTGGAAGCAAGAGGAAAGTCAGAAACGCCATCTTCTACTCACCTAAGTGGTACTGACGACAATATTGAGAAAGCTGAAGCGGTTCAAACCAAACTCCTCCAAGACAGCAAAAGCAGAAACTGCTTTCTCCATTTTCGATTTTAAAATAAATGTTGAAGCATGCACTTGGATCATTCCATAATTTCAGCCCCCATAATTTGGATGAAAGGATAATGACGCCAAATTAAACGGGTTTAACTTAAACGGGTTTAAAATAAACATTGAAGCAAGACACTTGGATCCCTTATCAAATATGATATGATATTCGCAGCGCTCACGAAATCTGCTGGATACATAGCACAGTTCAAGGAATTGTGCAGAAAATTGTCAAAGCGATGTTAGCTTCCAAGAAGATATAACGTGCGGAATATTAGGCATGGAAAAACTCGCTCTTGTCCCTTGGGCACCACGTTATTGGTAACGAAGTCAACGTTCCTCGATTTTTCAACGCTTCCCACACATAAAACCACGTTTTATTTATTTTCCAACATTCATTTCACATATTTGTCATCTCAATAGTCTTCACATTCAATGTTTTTTATTTTATTTTCATGGCAAAATTTGTATACTATTACGATGGGTTGTTTTTAGTTCATGTATATATTTTATGTTATAATAAAGTGTTGTATGTATGTTATGTTGTTTTATTTTTAGAGTGTTGTTATTGTTTACTTTTTATTTTATTTAAACATATTATAGCTTTTGTTTTATATATATATGTTATGTAGTGTATTTGTTTTTGAAATATTTCTAGTGTTGTATATATAATGTTTGTAAATATGTTTTATATAAAATGTTTCATGTATGTTTTATTTTAATTAAAAAATTAAATTAAAATTGTCATGCTTTATTGTTGTTTTTTATTTTATTATTTTTTATTTTTTTTTCCATGAAAAAAAATTGTCATTAAAATTGATGTGAATTTCATGATTGGAACAAATTGAAAAAAATTGTTTTGATGGCTCACGGAATGATCAATAGAGATCACATACTTGTTTAAAATCCTGTGGTGAATGGTGCACATTTATTATCAAGAACATGAGAAAATTGAAGATGCTTGTTTTGAAGCAGTATTATGCCTTTTATTTCTCATACCAAGAAGTTTTACACTGCCTTAAACTTAGCAGCGCTACTATATGGAGTCTGGAAGCTTAATATTTGCATGGTTCGCACAAAAAAAAATAATGACACAGGAAAAATTAGTTTTCTTCTTGAATTTTTTATTTTTATTTTTATTTGACGCATTTGTATTAACATCTTGCAAGTTTTAAATGATGCATATTTTGGAAAATACAAGATCGATCGATGACGACATGTGAAATTCGATATAATAAATGCAAATCATGAAAAAAAATTTGACGATGGTTGGGATTTGCATAATTGCAACAAAATTGAATTTACAAAAGTTACATAAGAGGGGAATTAATTATACTGATTTCATATTTTAAAATGGATTTATAAAAAATCATAGAATTGAGCCAAATTACACATTTGATTTTACTTAAATCTGTTTCATTGGTGTTTAATTTTTGCATAAACAGACCAAGTAGAAATTGAACACTTTTGCTTGGATATATTTATGTTTGTGAATGCCAAGTTTTTGCAGGTTTGTCTTAATCAGATGATCATTCAAGGAGTCTAATTTGTCGACAGTTGGACTTCCAACAGATCAATTTTATAATGAATCATGTGAATAAGTCCATATTCATTACAACCAGTCTTTTATTCCCTTTGAAAAATTGTAAATCCCAATGAGTCCTCAATGCAAGCCAAAATCGCTTTTTCCCAGCAAGTTTCAATCATGCAGACAAATCTAATTCTTTTCATGCACTTCTTTTCATTCACCCCTAACCCACAAAATAAAACCAGGAAGCTCACTTACAAGAAGCTTACTTATTGTCATTTTCCTTGTCATTTCCATTTCCTTTTTCATACCATTTTCATCTTCTGCCAATAAAATCCTACTTCTACATATCACTGAGTCAAATTCGTAGAGTCTAATTATCTTTGTAAAAACACCTAGAGGCTTGCATGCCTTAATGGCAAGTACTCTTGCCAATGAACAATGGGAGTACATTAATATCCCTTGTTCGTTGTATCTTGTAGGTGACTCGACCACAAAAAACTCATTCGTACCTACAAAGATGTGTTAGGCATCTTGACTCCCATTGGAATCAATGGTGGGAGCTCTCGTGTTGGCTAGTGGCATTCATTAATGGCCACTAAATCAACAACTTCTTGCTATGTTCGACACCAGCACATTTAATCACATAGTAAGATTTGTGCCATCGACTGTTGAAGACTTGAAGACCCATATTTTGTAGCAGATGATGCAGATTTCCTTTCATTCTTTTTCAGTTTGTCATGACTTGAGGACAAGTCAATACATAAGGCTGGGAGGGAAAATGTAACTTCTATATTTTGTATACCTTCCAAGCCTTATACATTTCCAGCCATATTTAGCAAACTCATTAGATTCATCAGATTATCTAGTAGCAGATACGACATACATATCCATCTTTCATCCACAACTTCCAGAAGAAGCTTCAAATCAGAATTGTAGCAGCTAAACATGCATGATTCATCCACTTCTGTAGGTAAGTAAGGTATGATGTTTTCTAACCTTTAATCTTGAAATTCTTTTTAGATGCTAAAATGATGATATTTGGAAAATATTCCACTATTTCACCTTTCCCTTTCTCATTAAAAATTGCCAAAAACCATCAGTTGGGGAGGGGGGAATTTCACACTTCATTTTTTCTCTATTTCATATTACATCCTAACCCACATAGTCTTCCCACAATAAAAACTACTACAAAATTATGAGAATATTAAATGACTTCTTAAAATGATTGATCTTAACAAAGTAAATAATGATTGTAACCCAAGAACTAATCATTAAATAGAGATCTCAACAAAGTAAATAATGATTGTAACACAAGAACCAATCATTAAAAGATGCAAATGCTTTGCAAAAATAAAAGTTATCCAAAGAAGTGCAAAGTTAAAAGGAAGTCCATGATTGAAAGATGCTTGTTACACAAGAACCAAACATCTTGTAAAAGGAAGCTCATCTAAGAATCAAATCAGATAAGTCATTGTAGTAGCTTGCATGAGGACATGCAAGAGCTTCAATTGGGGAGTATGTTTGGGTTTCAAAATGTCACTAATTACCATACATTTTTCACCTATGCTTCCATTATATCACCCATTATTCACCACCATGTCACTTCATTTTCCCTATTATTCACCATTAATGGGTCTCATTTATATTTTCCAAATATTATTAAGCATTTTTAAGAGAAATTCTTGATTAAATATTATAAAATAATATATTTTACTTTATATATGGAAAGTGGGTTGTTTTTGTGACATGTGCAGGTGCCAAGGAAGCCTCCAAGACACCTTTATGTGGCCTTGAATGATCAAATTCGAATTTGAAGAGATAAACCTCATGCAGAAGATCAAGGACAAAAGGGGGTTATGTGTCTAAATGGTTGAGAGATGTATGGAACAAAGGAGAGATTAGTGGATGATCATTATGAGTTTGTTACTCATCCCATTGTATAAATAGGAGTACAATCTCCTCCATTTGTAATCTTGAATTTTTGTAATATTAGAATTTTGGAGTATGTAATCTTAGAAGCTTAGAGTTGTAACCTTAGAGTTGGTTTGTAATGGAAATTTTTCAATAAAGGATCATACTTCGATTTTGCTTCTACATCTGAGTCTCCATTGAAGTGGTGTGCTTGTAGAGTTATGGAGGGCCCCCATGGCCTCACTTGCATGCTTATTTGTTTATTTTAGGTATAACTTAATTTATGTTTTTGTTTGATTTCAGCTTTTAAGTTTTGTTAAATGTTGTAATATTGGAAGGATCTTATTTGAAAGTGTTTTTGTAAGAGAACCATAAGATCTTAGACAATTGTTAGATCTAGGTTTATTTCATTGCAGCTTTTAAGTTCTTATTAGATGTTCTAATGTTGGAAGAGATCTTGTAGAATATGTTCTTGTAAGAGAACCATAGATCTCAAACAATTATTAGATCTAGGTTTGGAAGAGATCTTGATGAATATGTTCTTGTAAGGGAACTTTAAGATCTTGGACAAATTAGGAATCTTTCTAGATCTATATATTTTAGATAAGGCACTTAAGTTTGAATTTCCAGACATTAAATTAAAACTTCATACCAGAGACTATCAATTAGAAACAAAAAGTCCTAAAATATTCAAAACTCCTTCATCGGATCCAAACCTAATGCTCATTACAGCTTAGAAATGGACATTGTCACTATAGTACTCAGGTCACTCGCTAGGCCTCAAACTTGTTGACACTCTTTACGGCCTGGTGGCCCCCTGAACTGTATCTAAAGCATATTGAACTTAAAATTCCTCATAGGCTCTAAAATAAAATGCAATCTATTTAGTCTGAAATGACCTTGAAATTAATCCAAAATTGACTATCAGAGCTCCCGAATAAGGTTTCAGTCATTTAGGCTAAGCCTCAGTTTGTTGTTGGCCCTTGTGGGACTGCACCCTTAGAACTCGCTAAAACCTACCAAAAGTCCTTTGATGGCTCCAAACTCACCAATGAGTCTCAGAATGTCCGATATAGTCAAATTGATTACTACACTGAAATTGGCTGAGTCTAGCTCAAGATAGAGCCTAAACTCAATTTTGCCCAATGACCCCTAAAATCACCAAACTTGTAGAACCCGTTAATCAAGGCAGAGTTAAGTTTGATTTATGCTGTAAATGAGACACCCGGCCTAAATATACTACCAAGCACTAAACGAGGCATTTAATTGATTTGGTTTTAAAGCTACATGGAAGCAAACCTCATTTCTCAGTCTCAGTTGGTAGTTAATAAACTTAATAGCGCAAAACCACGCGGATATGTTTTATGTTAATGCCGCATAAATAAATTAATAAGAAATTAGGTTTAAATCTGACCAGCATCGTGTTTTCAAACATGGGTTTTAGCGCTGGTCATGAGGGTTTGGCCCTCCCGACCCCGAATATGAAACCATAACACTTCAAATATAAACCACTAACATATATTGTTAAGAACCACCATAGCCCGATGCTATGGCATGGATGTCAGACCCAGAGGTCTGGGTGATCCACTCCCGTCGCATCCCCAAAATTTTAATACTTATTCCCGGGGCAAAATTTCCACCGTTTAAAATTTAACATACAAATCACAACAACGAGTCAAGACAAGCCACTAAGTAATGACTCCGACTGGCCCAAGGAATATTATGGGGAATATCTGTATGATTTAGAAGAGTTCCCCTCAATACTTTCTCTTAATTTCCAAATTTCAAATTTCAATTAATAAAGTCCAAAAATTGTAGTTTACTAGACATTTCAAACCGTGATAACTTATTCATACGGTCGATTTTTCAACTGCCTACCACGCTCAATGTGAAGAAGAGATATATATGGTCGCTTCTCAAATTCACCCCACTTAACACTTAGCTATCACTGTGGGGTCCTTTATCCACCCGATCATTTGGCCTCAAATAATCAACACAAATACATTTGTTCCTACCCATAAACTATAACCTTGTATTGCTCATAAATCACTTTTGTCCTCATGGACAATCATAGTAAAATTATTTTTCATTTCAATATGATTCCAAAAATTCAACAAGACCCAGGACCCTTGGTCATCCTCAGGAGTACATATACCATCTTCAACGAAAAGACCATGAAATCGTTTGACAAAAAGTACATCTTTGAATTCAACATATTACAAACAATGCTCAAGTATACAAAAATACACTTCCAACATTGTACATTACCTCAACATATCCTACAATATTAATATTCTAACTCTAAATTTCAAATTTCTACAAAATAGGTTTCGCATTATGTCACTTAGTACAAACTCGAAAATACATGATAAACAAGGAGTCTCGCTAGTTATACAATAGTTAAATATGTACAAGATGTTTCATAATATTTATATATATGGAAACAGAGTTTATTACACGATAATTCATTACTAACAACAAAAAAGTTTACAACATCTTTGAATTAAATACTTAAATCCTTTGATCACACGTACGTCTGAACAAATTAAAATATACTTGACAACAAAAACCAACTTTTCTAAGAACAACCCAATATTTTTGAATATACCCTAGCAACAAGATACTAATTTTAGTCTCAATAAAATTTCGGGAACAATAGTATTCAAGAATTTCAACATGGGAATACATAAACATGTTTTACATCACAACCATGTTATCGGGATAATACTACGCCACTCATTACATATTTTTGTACTCAAATTGCACGACGACATAGAATCTAATCAATAATAAAAATATTCATCTCATACTAGATTCACACCCGATATGAGGAAACACACTTGGCCTAAATGTCATTTTTATTCCTAAAACAAGAATAAATCCATGATACCTACATCAACTAACTGCAAGAGGATGATTAATGAACAATGGTTTAACAATTTTAACTCGTATGAGTTCAAACTAACCAACTAACTATTGATTCTTAGGTAGGTATGTAAGATAAATGTCTTTAGCCATTCATTCATAAAATACGTGATTATATTCAAAACATCACCTAATCCTAAAACTTTGTCCAAAATAGTGTCTGGATTCTCGTCCCCGCAAAGACGAAACTCTCTTTACCAAAGTTTAAATGACGCCGCATAAATCCCCGAGGTTTGCTTTACCTTTACAAATACATGTACATGTCAAATCAAGTGCCACAAATAATGTGTTTCAATACTCAAAACTAAGCCCCTTGCAATTCCATCACAAATAGTATAATATTTAAATGAAAATGATAATAATTTGAAGAGTACATTCATAAATTTACAAATTCACCTAATGCTTTCTATGCATTCACTAACTTAGATTGGAAATATAACCTCATTGTATTATTTTCTTGAGTGACTGCACATCATCAATTTGTTTTAGGCCTTTAACAACTTTCATACCATATGTAGACTCCATCATTAACACTAGAAATAGAATCGCTCAAAATATACTATCATTCTAAGTCATAAACCATCTTCATACTCTCATTTCAAGAATGATTGAGCTCTAAATGTGTTGATCATAATGCAACATTATGTGTTTGGTGCAATCACGCTAACTACATCACACATGCACACCATCACATGCACATCGTACTTTTAACACATCCCACATTTTTCCCACTCGCACTATCTCAGAATACCACCATCGATTAACTTCATCATGACTATAAGTTACATGCATAGGATCATAAGAATATCTATGCCTTCTAAATTATTTGACTACACCATCATATCAATCAATGGACATGACATAGATTGCCATCACATTGCACTAGAATACTGCCTTGAAAACCTTTGATAAATTCACAATTACACACCTCTATCAATATGTCTTGGAGTTATTTAGTCATGGTTTATATAGAAGCTTTGGGCCTTTACTATATCTAATTGATAATAAATACCATGGCTTGGCCTATGGGAAACTTTAGACTGACAAATTGACAACCAAATGTCATCTAGAACACACTGCCAAGGGTTAAAAATTAGTATTACACTAACGAGATCTAATGGTTGGGACTTAACTCAATCCGACGACCCAAATTCATATCATCACAATAACAACTTGAGGTTTAATGTTGAATTTCACGGATATAAATCCAATTGTTTACTTGACTCAAAGTAAGATTATTTAACTATTTTACCTTTGAGCTATGAACCAATGCACTTTGCTTATTGCTATAATATATTCATACGTTTGGGTGCTCAAAATATGATTTAATATGACTTTGATACATTGACATAAAACGTTAATAACCAATTGAATTAAACATATGTCACTTAATGCTTTTCTCATGTGACCAAGTCCGTAACCAAGACATAAAATTAATTTCATATCATGCTATACATTGTCTCCCTCAGACACTAGCAATGAAAACAATGTCAATAACCTCATCAATCTCCCACATGACTAGGACTACATCCATTACTAGGATTTATCAATTCCAAAACAATAATTCTAACAATATCCCCCTTTCAAGATTGGAGAAATCTTAGCCACCAAATCATATACAAACCAATTGATGTTGATCTCCGTTTGTGGTTGATATCACTCTCCTTATCAATTCAAAAAGGGAAACAAGAAAATCTAGCTAACTATAAATCTTTGGTGAGACATTTGATTTCTTCCATCCAATGACTTGTAATCTATGTGGGCCAAAATGCATGCCTTTGTGGATATTTATGTTGTTTATCTCTCTTAATAAGTACTATATTTCTAGAAATTCTCATATGTTCCCATGAAAATACTACTCCATGTATCAATGCCATCTACAAAACAAACGTTAAAAATCATAACTCCAAGAACCAGGGATGGAGAAGAGTCTCTCCCTTGGTGACATCAAGGTCAAGGGATAACAATTCCTACTAATAAACCACTATTTCCTGTAGCCTTCTATAGCTATTGATTCTCCATATACTATCTCTCTTATATATCCATCCAATTTTTTACATCATGTGGTTTTTCACACAATCATCTTCATCTCTTCAAAGGCACTCTATTGTCTCCATTGTTTGGGCCTTCCCCATGATCAGTCTTCCAATTTGTTCATGCCTTCTATAAAGAAGATATGTAACATATAAAAGGCCGCTACTTTCATTTCCTACTATTTGAATAAGCTCTTTGTGGAAACTCCTCCTAATCTTATGCACCATCCTTCATGCTTTCTTCACATCTCATTTTCTATTTATTCTTAATAATTAATCAAGTACAGTTCTCTAAATTTAGACCTTTGCACACACCATACTTCATAGCAACTGCTTTCAACGCATTATACTCTTCTTCATGTAACTTGATGTTTTTTATACCTCCTAATACTATACTATCTCCATTCTCTTTAATTTGTAGTTATCCTTATGTATATATCAATTAATGATGGATTGCATTCCGGGTTTTACTTTTATTCAAAATTTGAATAAGAGATTGCCTTCAATATCTATTTTTTATTTTTCCTCTTTTCTTTTATACACACATTATCTAGAGTTTTGATTCCTCTTCTTACCACTTTTCTGTGTTCTTTTTTTATCATGCATCTTTTGAATTAGGTCTGACTTCATTTCCTCTATCAACCATTTGAATCAAACTCATAATTTTATGTTTTAATCCTTAAATGAGTAGTACATCAACAACGTGTGTATTTTGATTATGAATGTTGGCTTTAAATTTTCCTATCACTTTGGCTAGTGCATTATTTCTAAGAATAAAATTTCCGCCTATGGTATGGTTTATAGATAAATATGCTCCTCATTTCAGTCATGTGATGAGAACATCCACTATCATCACTGAATGATTGATTCTCTCTTCTCTAGTGTACACAATACTAGACCGCACTAATTTGGTGCTTTCCTTTCCTTTTTCTTCCATACAATGGTAATTTCTCTAAGGGCTGTAGAGGCATCCAGTTCTAGAGATTTTTGTCAAATTCTCGGCCTCGTTTCAATTATTTCTTTTTGTTTGATTGTTTGAGTGGTTTTTTTCAGTGTTCTGTCTTCTATAATATTTTACATATGTCCAAGATGTAGAAATTTGAATAATAGATCATCATTCAATCATATTATCCCGATCACATAATCGTTTGAGCTCATGCATAATACATAACTTCTACTACATCAATTATGAATAGCAATTGCATGCGCATATTAAACCACATAATCAATCACATTACAAAACACAAGATTTAGGAAAGCCAAAGCTGGAAAACCCCAACTATCTGTATTATAAATGATAGAGTCTAGCAAAATACATAGCACAAAGCCTGCCAAAGCTCTCAACACTATCTCACATGCTACACACTACACAAGCCTCGGACAAGTGTCACGTTCAAACTTCCTCCACCAGCAATAAATTTCATCACAATCCAATATGGATAATTGTGAGATCAAGGTTCAAATCCCATCAGTTAACAATAATCCTCATTATTTCCATCAATAGAAAATCTCATACCAAGATTGTCCTGATAGCCTAACTCCGCTTCACCTACCTCCATCAATCGATTCCAACAACCGTCCATGCACCGAAGTTAATTAATGTGTTCATTAGTTGATTTATGAGTTAATAATTGGTGAATACTATTAATTAATTCACACTACTCATCACTAAGTGTATTAATCAGCTTAGACTAAATAAGGAACTAGCTTTCTAACTAAGTCAAACTGTTACAACTCCACTAACCTCAATCAACTCCACCAAAATCACTCACATGTGAGTCTGAATCAATACCAGTAAATAGCCCACTTTAGACCCTAGGAATAAGGCATCCATTCTTCAAATTTGACAGCCAAGATCCATGCATCAAATCAAGTGCTCCAAGAGAATAAGATAATGTTTAGAGTCCAAATATTATTAAGAGCTAATAATATTCGACATATCTATTTTTAGACTAGCAATCTAAAAATAGATTCATCAAGATACCTGGGGTATTAAGTCCATCTATTATTCCAACTTGACCAACCCCACAAATAGCATCCCGCAACTCATAGAATCAAGGATCGACATGTCTAAAAGACTTACAAAAATACCTCATGGGCCGCCTAGTGAAGGCGAATTTTCCACTAAGCTCATTTATTTGTATCTCTCACCACTTCAACAAGATACGTAAGACAGAACTCTATCATGCCCTTGTGGTATCTCTAATTTTCTCCCAGAGCTGTCAAGATAATACATTCGATCCTCCGTAGGAATGTATGAAAGTGTAACATGATCCTCCACTCGCACATAATCTCCATATGATATTATCGATGTCAATGTATTGACGGACAGAAATACTGATTGTTTTAGCACTCACGAACTCTCCAGTTATCACAATAAATCATAGTAGGCTCCAAGTGTGAACCGAACAACCCGACCAGATCTTCCTCATCCATATAGGCCGCATACCAAACTCGCCATACTCTACCATGAACTTGAGTACACGACTGGGCTCTTTGATGTACCAAGAAACTGCTGGTCGACCCATACTGTAAATCCCTCCCGCATGTGCTCTTCTATCCGTTGGGCTCCCCGTCCACCCGTGACTGAAGCTTCTCACACAGCTCACCTCATCCTCCCGTCCGTGCCACAATCCATGATCCCGATGTGCCTACAGATAACGCAATACATCGCCTCCAAAAGAGCTTGGTAGGCTTAACCATAGCTTGTGCCGGTTAATCAGATAGCATAGATTGGCCCATTGACCGATACATAAGCACCCCCACCAACTGTCGATAAGCAGCATCCACTACCTCCGCCGAAGAGCACCTCCTACCTCCAACCACTCCTGAGACAACAGCTCAGAAATGCATGTTGAACTTCCCGCATCTCCTGGACATACTTACCCCGAGAAACAACACCATCACCGACAATAAGCACTTCCAATCCCAAGAAATAATGAAGGAGGCCCAAGTCCTTCCATCTCAAACTCTTGCAAGACTCTCCCAAGAGTATCAAATTAACTCATCACCTCACAAAATCAAATCATCTACAAAGTACAATGACTGAACTTACCTCCAACACAATCCGGGCATGTTAGATCCTTCACTCTTGGAGAATCCAAGTTCTAAGGGAAATAACTCGTCTATCCGTGTGTCTGCCAAGCACGAGGTGATCGTTTAACCATACAATGCCTGAGTCCAGAAACATGACCATTGGAAGATTCCAAACCTTCTGGGCCGCTTCAAGGTGGCACCTCCTCCTCACGTAGACTCCGTTGAGGAACACAAGCCTACATCCATCCAGCTGAATGTGCCACCCCATCTACGCCGAGAGCAAGAATGCCTCCATATGGAAGAATACCACAGGCAAAGGTCTCCTCATAATCGATCCCCTTATCCGTGAAAAGCCTTCGGCAACAAATATTTCCTTTACTCTCCACACTCCCCGCCCTGCCCGCTCACTTTGTAGATCCACTAACCCACCAATCGATTTCCTCCGCCTTGGGACAATCTCCCATGCACTATTTCGACAATCGACCATACTCTTCCATGTATCTAACCAAAGTGTCCTCCACATACTTTCCCGAAAGAGGATGGTTCGTCACGACACTGTTCACAAGAGCCATGTATCCAGATAACGGCCAGGATCGTCTGCTCAAGGCCAGGATGTAGGTGCTCCTGCTTAACCTTCTCTCAGATCTTGAGCCGCCGCCGCCTCTCGTAGTGCGCTTCCGCCTCTCCGATGGTTGGCGCCGCATGAAAGTGGTTTCTTCCACTCCATGAACCTCATCTTGTGGCCGACCTAATCCCGAGGGCTCATCCTGAGAACAATAGCTCCGTCCGCATGCGGGCCCTCAAGCGAACACTTCATGGATTTCTCCTCCCGAAATTTATATCCTCATTACACACGAGCCTACCACTGTCTGTGGTGGTAAATACACATGATAACCTCTGTGGGGGCGTACGTTGCAAATTCCCACAAATATGACAACCTCCGCAGCCGCTCAGCTTCCCCGGTAACTTCGTCAGAATGTAAACAGTGAACCAAAATCCTCAAATAAGGACAAGCTCTTTACCGTAAAAAACGCCTCCGCTTGTATCATGCCAAGTATCCCGTGAGGACAACTATTTCAGACATATACTCGCAGATTGCATGCCTCCGTTCACAAGTGAATGGGTAGGCCCCAATCATGCAACATCGCCGTGCAAAGACGGCATGACGTCTGTTTCTTCCGCCCCGGGAACCCTGCCTGGGCCGTGGGTTATGAGGTGCTATGAGCTCTCTTCACCTTTCCTATGATCACCGCAGTGTCCACCCGCTGCAGATGAATTCACGACAATTTTCGCTCCTAGATTTCACCGTTTCCCCCATTCTTCTCAACCAAAGGTCTTGAACTCACAAACTTTGAGTGTCTCGCTCTTCTCGCATGAAGAAGATCCAAAGACTTCCAGGTGCACCATCAGTCAGATCAAGACAAGACTCCGTGCTTTGTCAGTCGGCTACCGAGAAAGGTCCACACGTTCGTGTGAATTCTCTCAAGGATCATCAAGGACGATCCTCAGGAAGGTGGCTTTCACAAATTTTCCTAAGGTACACCCCTGCACCGATCCGACCGCTTTAAAGTGCCTTTAGGAATCCCAAGATAAATCTGCTGCAGATCTTCAAAGCTCCATGGTGAAGGTGGCCCACCTCCTAAGTGCCACACCGCCATCATCCCGCTCACTCACTCCATTCCCCGCCTTGTTTGCCATTTAAGAAATGGTTATCTAGTTTAAGAATTAGAAAGGTTCTTAACTCGAACCTCTATCCTTCGTCTACCCATTTGTCTTATCAAGGCAGGAAACTTTCCTTTCGTTAAAGAAAACATCATATCCCTGCATTCTAACACGTCGACAGAGATAAGATTCTTCTTCAACTCTCGGAACAGGACTACTTCCTTCAGTCACGAAGGGTTTACCAGATCACTCAAAGGAAATGGTACCGAATTAATCGGGTCGCATCAGATCTACCATCATCGCCCATCCGATGTAATCTAAGATCTTTCTCATCCAGGACAAGTA
Source organism: Pinus albicaulis (assembly GCA_034641835.2). Lineage (NCBI taxonomy): Eukaryota > Viridiplantae > Streptophyta > Pinopsida > Pinales > Pinaceae > Pinus > Pinus albicaulis. The sequence continues at coordinate 584,801,329 of CM076582.1, read as the reverse complement.
TAAACAAATCTCACTCTGTCATGTGAAAAGACGCACCACCGTCCAGGCAAACCATACTAATCCCGCCTACACTTGAGACGAGCATGCGATCAACGAAAATCCAACTCAAACCGCGAGGCTAAGGGCCTCTCCAAAGAATCTGCGATTTTTCTTCTTCAAGGGTACAATTTGTGTATACTGTCCGTGTTGGTGACAAAGGGAGGCACTTCACCTTGGACATGTCCTCATTTTGCCTTCACTAGAATGAGAAGCTTTCTGCTCTCTCCTTCTTTGCTGGCAAAGTGTATCTTCATCATTTTGATGAAGATCCGTCCTCGGTACTTCACCTGTCTCCTCTTGCACAAGATGATCCTACCAAAGTCGCCTCCCATTCTGCAATTCTCCTGACTATCATTGTAGGCCCCAGGGAATAACTCTTTGAAAGCCCAAGGAGAGCCAAGCTGACTAAGTCCTCATCATCAATGGCCACTCCCCACACTCCCTACCATCCCCGCATTGGATGAACTTCGTGAGGTACTTGGCATACTGCCGCCTTTTCCATCTTTATGTTTCCTGGTGATATCTCGGAAGGCCAACTCTCCGGGTCGCTCTTGTTTGGAATAACGTCATCAAGCTCTGGTTTTCACTGGGCATGGAGAAGTGTTACCTTTGTGGCCGGATAATATGTGATCCTTCACGCCTCCAACGTAATCCTTCACACTTTGTTGTCTTCTTTTCCAAGCCTCACTATGGCAACATCACTAGAAGTCTGCAACTCATAGAATATGATCCATATGTTCTAAAATAGACATAGTCTAAAATAGACTTGAGCTGTAACACGGCGGCCCACTTAGTGAAGGTGACTCCTTTCCACTAAGCTCTCATCTTGTTGGCTCTGAATACAAAATTAATTCATTTGTAATATCATATGTGACCAAATAAGGGGGAAAATAATAATTTCATTTCCAATCTTTTATTAATATAGTTAGTTTCTTCCTTATATCATTTATCTCTCATTCCTTGCATATGATCAAAACTATAAGTCCTTGACCAATTGTATTGCATGAAAAAAATAACTCAGAGAGAAACTTTTATACGTGAGATGATGTTATATCCGGGATATTTTCTTTCCTTTGGCTGACCCTACTCTTTGTCAGTATATCTAATCGTAAATTATAATATTCTGCTTCTACAATCACTACAATATGTCCATAATTATTACAAGTAAGAACACTCAACATAATTTATTAAGGGAGAAAATAAATTTTATTCCTCCTCTAAAGCTTTGATTTTCCATGTACTTTGGGGAATGGTCCTTGAGGAAATATACTTTCTTTGATTCATTCCTTGGTTGATGGATCCATTGGGTTTCCTTCATTAAGGACCATATTACTTCCCTTGCATCTGTATTTACTATCTACTTAACAAATGGTTTTCGGGAGCGCTACCTCATTATCCGTAGTATATCTTAATATGGGCTGGTTGGATTCTCCTTAGTTGCTCTGTGAAACTAGGACTGGATGAAGGGAGGGAGACCTTTGGATGTTGAGGACATCAAGGATCAGAAAGGCATATGAATTTGAAACTACTGTTCTTCCTTTCTAGATCAATTATTATGAAAACTAACTTGCCTTCTACAATGACACTCTCTTTATTTAGCTCAGAGATAATTTATTACTAACCCTTCTTTCCTTTATAATCAGTTTACCAATAATTTGTTTGTCATATTATTGTTATCAAATATTTGAGTACTTTTTCTGATATTTGTTTTACATTGTGAGTCTTTCTATTTCTAATTAGTTGTAATTAAGTTTAGCCTAAGACTATTATTTATATTTATCAAAACATTTCGATTATGTCTGCATCAAGAATGACTATTAGAAGATAGATTACCTTCTGTGGACTTTGTAAATGAAAATCAAGATTATATTTCATAATAAATTTGAAGATAGTAATGTAATTTCAGATCATTATAGTTTCTTCTCATCTGAGTCTTTATACCACTAGTCTTTGAACATTGCATCTTTGATGATCAAATTTGTGCAGTTCAGGGAGATGATTCTAAATCCCTTCAAGCATCTTTCTAGATGCCTTTCTTATTCTTCCTTTTTCATGATTTACATTAATTTTCTAGATTATTTGTATTTGAGCCATTTTTGTCGTGATAATTTTCTTTATGATTATAAGTGCAAATATCGACAATACAATTTCCACCGGGTTCTTGATTTTCTCCTTCATGGAGAATTTGTACTGGTCCTATATATCCTACATATCTACAATGTATGATTTTCAAGTCTTCACCTGTATACTATTGAAAATTGCATTCATAAATCCATGAATTTCATGTTGTACTTGATTTGATGGTAGATTTTAATTAAAAACATTAGTCATTAACTTAGACATCATATATAAGAGCCACTTATTTAGATTTCCTATCTCTCTTCCATCTTCATATCAGAAATATTGAGTAGAAAATTTTGATGATCCAGTGTTCTATATTAAATATTCTCTGTATAAATTGTATGAAGGAAAGTGGCTCTATTTGCCAATTGTTGGAAATATTTCTCTTATAATGTTAGTATATATATTATTTATAATCAATTATTTTTAGTATCTATTTTAGTAAATACTTGATATTTTTAAATATGCAACAAACTATAAAACTATGTATTAACAGAATTCAAATGGTTAACTACTAATCTACACATGAGAAACAATATATTTATAAATTTAGGAAGATAAAGGGAGAAAACTAATTATTATAGTTATTTTCTTTGATTTCAATGACTATATTATTAATCTAATGGGTAATCAGTAGAGATTTGACTTCTTTTCTTACCACTGTAAGCGCCTACTTACAGAGCACCAACCCCTAAATTTTTTTCTTTTTTTTTCCTGCATCAAATCAAATAGAAGCACTGAATTCCCTTTTTCTTCCTTTAAAATAACATATCAATTCTTCATCACATTTTAAATTGAACCGGTGGAACTCTATACGCTATATAGTAACATCTATCTAGTCTCATCTCTATAGTCTAGTTGCTAATATCAATCTAATAAATATATTTAGTTTGTCAATCAGGATGACGGAACCTTAGACATTTTAGAAATTGTCCTGGTAGTTAACAAACTTGGCTCATTCCAAAATTCTAAAATACATCCAATCACTGTCATCCTCAAAAGAGTACAAGGCAGCATCATCTCTAAATAGAAAACTCTCAGAACTTTCTACGTAACAAATTTGCAGGATCCTTGTATAACTCAAAAGATCAGAAGAAAAAGGCAGAAACAGAACAAAAAACACTTCAATAACAAAATTGAACGAACATATCCTAGATAATATTTATCCGATTTTTTAATTGAATACTAGCATGTTCTTAGATTTTAACACTTAGTACAACTTAGAAAATACAGGCGCAAATAATACTTTCTCATTCATACAATAGTTAGATTTATCGTGAGTATTTCTGCCCAACAATTTTTTACGTATATGTAATCGAATTGTACATGATCAAACTTCATACTAACAAATAAGTTTACAACATCTCGATCATCTAAATCCTTTACTATGATTAGACTTGAACAACAAATATACTCTATATCAAAAACCAAACTTTACCTCCCACTATATCCTCTAACATCTTTAACATACCCTAGTGACAACAAGAAATTTTTGAGTCCTACAATAGTTGTAGTACAATACTTTAAAGCATCAACATTTGGAATGTACAACATCGATTATATCACTACATACATGTTATCAAGACTAGCAAACTTCAATTGCTCTACTATCGCTAGATTCAAACAAAGTAATGGGAAATAGACTTCAATCAATCAATGAACTGATCATTCTATCTCTAGTTTCATTGACATGATAAACAAGCTTAAGAGTAAAAAAGTAAATCTGACCTAAAATAAGAAGAAACTGACCCATTGACTGGACTGAATACCTCTAAGAGGATAATAATAAATCATCAGCATTTTTAACTCAGGAGAATTCAAACTAACCTAACCAATCTTCGATTCTCATACACAAGAGACAACATTGTCTCTTATCATAGAAAATGAGATATGTCTAAACATCAACAATTCAAAACTCAAAACTGGTCTAGCAGCCAGCATTTTAACTTCAACCCGCAAAGCACAAAATATTTTAACAAAGTTTAAACTACATGCATAAATCCATCAAGGGTACTACCTTCACTTTATAAACCTACAGCTATATGTCTCCACCAGTGGCACAAATAATGTGTTTCTAACACTTATAGAACTAAAGACCTTAAATCTCCATCACAATTAAATAATATTTAATTTTAAAATATATTTCATTGTTATTACATTCATAATTGCAGCACTACATGTGCTTTCTATGCGCTCATTGGATCTGGAGGGATAATAAAACTCACGTATCATGGCTCAGAGGATCAGGTACACTGACTTTATAACTTTAAAATGTTGCGTTTAATTCATATGTAGACTAATTACACAACAAACATTGCATTGTCAAATATTAACATTGCATTTCATGTCATAAACCATTTTCTACTCTATTATAAAATTATTGAACTAAATGCACTTATCACAATGTAAGACTTAAGGTATTGGCACAGACACTAATACCTGCATTGGGGACACCATCAAACACACACAAATTAGTATCAGACCAAATCCCGCATTTGTTGCTATCACACTATCTAAAAAGACACCATTGCTTAGATTCATCATGAATACACTCTCACTATCGTTATATAGAATATTTATCCGAAATATCCAAATATAATTAACAATTTGCTTCTACTGTCGCAGCTTCTAGAGACTGAATCCACGGACCGACTTGATATCGAAAATTAATATCATTTATAAGGTAGCCATTATCTAAATCTGATTATATCTAGTTTGTGGGGATGAGCCCAATATGATGCCTCAAAGTCAATCGATCAAGCTAAACAACTCAGTAATACTAAATTAACATGCGATATAAAACGTTAACAATTTACTTAGTTCAGGTTATAATAACCATTTGAACTTGAACGCGAACGAATGCACTAGGTTTATCATTATTAATATTCATATGTTTAAAAGTATAATATATATTGATAAGGGGAATTGTTTACATTGTCTGAATACTTGATCAAATAAATTCAATTAAAACATATACACGATTGTCATATGTGATCAAGCCCATAAATTCAAACATAAAATACTTGAAACCATGCTATACATTTTTCCCTGAATGCAGACCATGTTCCATGTATAATAATAGATGTTGTTTGTCGAATACCTACATGACTTAGGTTTGACATCCATTACTTTCATGATTGCCATCAATTCTAACACAATAGCCAAGCAACATATTGAATATATATATGTGATATACAAGCAATCTAATGAGATATGAATATATTTACTTAGTTATTTTTTCTTCTTAGATATTATGTTTTAATGAAATGGATTCAGTTAACTGGATAGAACTTAACTTGCTAAATATTTGCAAGATAGAAATGTTTACAAGAAAAGATAAAGCATCATTCAGCTAAGATGAGAAAAGTTGGGAATGAAGACAAACATGAAGGTGAAGGATTAATGATCGAGGGTATCAAATAACAAACCAATCACGCTGATTAAGTATTTGGGCTTGATTTTGCATCGATTCCAATTCAAAGACACTTGAATGGAATAAGGAATGTAAATGGTAACAACAAGGTCATGATGATAAAGCCCATTCACATCATCGCTACTTAAAAAATTATTATCTAAAAAAAAACCTTTCACTTGGGCTATTCAATATACTCCCATTCCTAGAGAAAGAGAGAACCTTACTAAATACTACCATGTTTACTATTTTCTAAATTAAGAAAGATAATTGGATGTAGTTTTCATCTCAAAATTCCAATCTTCAACTGTATATATATCACCCTTATATAGAAGGCAAGCCATGGATTCCATCTCCAAATTTTTTTAGAATCCAAAATAATATTAAGACTTTTATTTAAACCCTACACAAATCTTGAATCCACCATATTTATACTAAAGATAAATCCAAATCGCATGATGGAGTCAACTATCAAATTTTCTACTCCCGTGGAAAATATTTATCGGGACAACTATTGATTTTCAAAGATCATATCAAGGAACACAACACGACACTATTAATGTCAATTCTTGTAATCCCGCCACCAATGATCAAAATATCTCTTTCACATCATATTAGACCATCTTAAAATCTCTTGTGATCAAGAAATACCATGTAATGGTCACTAGAGGTAGTCCTAGGTCAAACTTCACTCTTTAAAAATTTATCACTGGCTGCTCATTTCTTCACCACTTTTCTCTGAAGCGACCATCACCAAGATTTGTCATATTATTTCAGTCATTATTTCTATCATTGTTTGGCCCAGTTAGAGCTCCCATTAGGTATTAGGTTTTCTGTACACAAAACAAAATTGAAATCACCCTCAAGGCATCAACTAATAGAGAACAATCTCAAAGATAATTAACAAATTTCAGAATTACCTTGTGAGCTATTTCTACCATAAAATATGTCTCCATCATTTTTTAATTCATTCCAAGGAAACAAATTATTTGCCACACATAGTCCAATTTTCTTTAAGTGTGCTTCACAGTCAGAGATAATCTCTCTACAAACCAAGAGGCTGTTAATAATAGAACAATAAGAAAACTTCCTTTATTTTTTATAATAAGTATATATTTGGGACAAATATTAAAAATATATTACAATACTTGATAGATTCTGAAAACTCATTTCTTCCCCTAGTTGTGTCCAACACTACGAATAAACATAGCTACAGAGCAGATATTTCCAATGAGATATTAATTTTACTTGAGTTAGTACAATGAAAAAATTTTAAGAGCATGCTATGATTTCCTTTGCACTCTATCTCGACTTTTGAACGTTATTGGAGAATTGATTTTTGAGGGGCTATACTTGATCATTTTAAGTTCTATAGGTCCATTGTGTTGTAAACAAATAGCTTTCCAATGAGATATCATGCACCTCCAATTTTACTTCAAATGAAGTCATCCAAAATTAGGTTTTAAGGTGGCATTGCTCGAAGACCACCGCGCACTTGGAAAATAAGGCTGCTACTGCCCAAATTTGGCCAAAACTCCCAAAACCTCTCAGTAAGTCTTCTTTATAATCATCAATTTAGGGTTCCTCCAGTTTTAACAAGTAATTTAACTGTATCAAATCCCTCCATACATTTAATTATTGAAAATTTCCATGGTGTTCATTCTCCTTTTGGTTCAAGTTTTGAGTTTTCAAGCTAGAAACCCTAGTTTTCATTCCCATCCTAAATTTATTCCCTTAAACCTCAAATTTACCCTTCCCACATCTCACAACTATAATCATCCTCTTATATCACTAAATCCCCATTCCTAAAAGACACATTCATTTCAAAACCCTACCTCCTATAAGTAGCTTCCCCACCAGACAATTTCTACTCCAAATTCAATTATTTTTATCCCCGTCACTCCCCTAAGTTCCCCTAACCCTTCCCCTACTTCCCTAGTATTTCCTATAGCCATACCAAACTCCTAAACCTATTTCCCACTTCCCTTTCCCTTCCCTTCCTAGGGTTTCAAAACAAGACAAACACCATAGAAGAAGAGAAGAAGACCACAATAAAGGAGGGAAAATTAAAGGCATGAAACTAGACCTGAGTGGAGAACCCTACTTGAAGTCACAAGGCAAAGAAACCTAACAAGAAGAAAGAGAATGATAAGCCAGATTTGATTATTGGAGGTATCCATGATAGTAAGAAAATACCATCTCAGCCCCAAGGAAGCAAGTCCAGAGCAATTTGGAGGAACTTTGGAGAAAATTTGTAGCCTGAAAAATCCTTGAAGTAAGTATTTTCAAAAATATTTTGTTTAGTCATATTTTTCATAAATGCTGTGGCAAAAAAGGATGATATTTGTAGTTCAGAGGAGGTTTTTCTTCCTAGATATAAAAAGTACAAAACCTATCTCCATTTACAGTGTATTACGAATGAGAGATCCATTCACATTTTCAACACCTATTTTTATGTATGTGCAACGTATGTTTTAGACACCTTTTGGCAGAGAAGACCAGGGGACAATCGGGGAGACACATCTTGGAAAATGGAGGAGGTTTTGTTGTGAACATGCCAAAGAAGAAAAAAAAATATCTCAGCTTCTTCAAAATGTCATATATGGGAGACGTTCCATCTTTAGAGGCCCATTTTTATAAAAAAATCCAAAATTTTGACATAGTTTGACTGTCAGAGGTAATACCCCTAGCGATGCGCTTTCTTCTAAGGGGTCATGGCCCTTGCTTATCTCTTTGCTGGAAATACACCTTATTTTGTATATTATCCATCTATTTACCATCGCATCCACTTCATATTCACCCAAATATGTATATATACAAGTATTTAATTTATGTTTTTCACTATATAAGCTTTGTGGACTGGAATTTAAGTGCATTTTTGACAAGAAATCGTAGAACTTCGTAATATCATTACTAGTTTATAAAAGTGTGACACTTGCTTGATCTCGGATATGTTTGTAGGCTCTAGAACTAATAATAAGAGTACACTTGTTGTCACAAAGGATTGGAGCTTTAATAGGCCCAATGTTGCTGCCAAAAATGACCAAGCCTTTATGGAGGATCCCTAAACTAGGTCAAAACTCTTATTTTGTGATTTTCAAATTATGATGGATTTGATATGAAATCAACTTCATATGATAGAGTTAAGGATAGTATGACTATTTGAGCTATTTTAGACGAGTTTGTTAGACATTTATCTATTAAGCCTAAACTTTGAAGACTTGGATATGGAACTTGTATGACTTATTATTATTATTTCGAGACTTGGAAACATAATTGAAGATTTTTTCTATCATATTTTGATGATGTTACATTTTGGTTGATTGATTGAAGTCTTAAGTAGCTGAAATTAGCCTCAAAGCAGCGGTGGCAAGGGTGATACCACACCGAGCTAAGTGAACTTAGTTTATTTTGTAGTTGCAATTTCGAATTAGTTTTCTTATGTTTAATTTGTTTCATTTTCACTATTTATGAATTAACGATCATTCTAATCTTACAAAGGAAACAGTGTTTAAGTTAAGAATTATTTATATCTAATCAAGATACGTTAGAATTATCTACATGTTTTTACATGCTTTGATTTCGATGATCTTAATCTGCTTTCTATTCTATATGAAGAGACAAACCAAAACATTTAAGTTAAATACTTCTTCTACATGATTAAGATTTCAAAACTAAGATTCATCTTTCCTTCTTCAATTCCTCGTTTTCAAAATAGCATTGATGATGGAACAGATAAATGATAAAGGACAACGAGGACCTCTTTAGTAGAAGATCCTCTTCAATTATTACTTCATGTATCTTAATCTATTGTTTAGAATTTTATAGATTATTTAAGTTGATTTATATTTGTAATATGCATTTCCCTAATCATCAATAAACCATCTTCTAAATTGATCATAATCAAAACCCATATACTTCTCTGGGATGCTTCTGTTCCACTAACCTAGATTGAGAAGAACATTTCAGTTAGTTTAGCACATTAAATTGACTCCAAGATTTTGCCAATGCCAGCTATATCAAAATCCACAAAATATGAAGACAAAAGGATTAAAAGAAAAAACAATATAAAATCAACAAAAACAACAAACAGGCTTTATTTCAAGTAATGTTCTCTTATGCCTAGAGATAGAGATCAAAAAAGAGACAGAAAACAAACCCCCAACAAACCATTCATCCACAAACTTTAACAACACTCGGTTACTGAAAACCTACCATAGAAGAGTTAGAGGAAAAACAAAGATCAAAGGACAAACAGATTAACTTTAGTTGAAAGACAAATCTTGTTGGCCTCTGAAGTAAAGAAAACACACGAAAGAACTTAAACAAAAGACAAAAGAAAACCAATTGTTGAACAACTAGAGCAACTCAATCTGAGGAACTGTAGTAGTGAAGAAATACAGCTAACCTCCTATTGAAACACTACAAGTCTCAACAAGAAATGGTCAAGAAGGAGAAGGATCAACTAGATTAAACATGACTCCTAACAAAAGATTAGAATATGAAAAGACAACAAAGGGAATGCTAAGACAAAGAGAAGAAGAAAAGAAGAATTGAAGTGGCAGCACATAAGAAGATTAAGACAGAATCACTTCGAAGAATAGAGGAAGAAGTAAGAAGAGAAAACCAAAATCTTGGAGAACACAAGAAAATTGAGCAAGAAGTTAACAATGATCAGAAACTACTTTGGATTCTCCTATTTGGACAAAATATACAAGATGCAGAGAAGAAATAAAACAGAAAAATATTCCACCTTTGTATTGCTCAATTCTATGGGAATTCCAACTAAGATCCCCATTCATTCATGTTTGAGTTTGGCATCTTGTGTGGAACATATGGATATACTAATGATACACATAAACTTCAACATTTTCGTTTACTTAAAAGTTGTAGCCTTGAAATGGTTCAAGGGATTATGAGAACACAGATAGCTTTGTAGTTATATGAAGAAAATATTTCTTAAAAAATAACAAGATTATCAGAGGCTAGAGACTCCAAAGAAGACATTTTCGAATGTCCCACAAGAAGATGAATTTTGGAGTAATATTTGGAAAGATTCCTTACAATTTACAAATATCCAAACATCATTCTCTTAGTCTGTTCCATCCACACTATTTTTCTAAAGTTGTAATGGGAGATGAGTATTTAAACATTTTGTTGTAGTCGTTACAACACCACCCAAAAATTTTGGGTATATTTAAAATTTCGAGCTCCCCTCTCGCTCGCTGAAGTTGGAGTCTTTAACCTAGACTAATCACTATATCCCAAGGATCTATCCCTAACCCTCAGAGTTAGTCTCGCCATCATGATCTAATGTCCTTATTGCAATCTACTCCATATGTGGGGAGGATCATCCAAATGGCTCTCGAACACCTTGTCACAATCGCCATATGTAAATGAGAGTGACATGCATATGTTTATCAAACTTTCAGAGTCAGACACGCAATAGCTCTTCAAGGGTCATTAAGAAATATTGAATACCTCTCTTATGCTCATTGGTCTCATATGTTTTATCTAGGGACACCTTTCGCGAAGAATAACTATGAACTGATTAATGTGATGTTGTTTATAGTAGTCAATCCCTCGACAAATAAATCTCATCAATGATTGTCATGGCACCGAGGGAATAAGATTAAGCTCAATGACAAGGATGCACTTACAAGTGTGGTGGAAGAGCAGTTAATGTGAGGGATGATGATGTTTGTGTCTATCAGCTCAAAGAAACAAGGAGGTACCGTACTAGGAAAATCTTATGATAACACCATTATATTAAAAGATAAGGGTTTCGCGTCATTAACGGAGGTGCCATCTCAAGAACGCACATTTTGATGTTGGCAAGACAATGACACAACAAAAGGGTTTCTTCTATCTTCCGTGCTAGCTAATGAAATGTAGTCACGAGTTTGAAATGCGTCTGATAAACATCGAAGAGGTCATCATCATTAATTTGGTGATTCAGTTTGAATTTGCTTCCTTTCTAGCATCATCCATCAAAGTACAGAGGTAGAGATGATTGTTCAGAAATTGGCACATTAATAGTACATAATTAAAATATCTGAACAAAATTTGGGAAGCAAGTTTTTGTCAAACCCTGCTACAATATGGGTGCAAAAGTTATGGTTTTATACAATTAAACCAAGGCAAATTCATGGGGTTTCAAAGCCATGAGAGATCGCGGGGAAAAATTATGTGAAGACATTATAAGTTGGAGCACTTTCGATGGACCAAGGTGACAATTTGACACATTAAGTCAAGGCACAAATGCATACGGTTTCCAAACCATAGGGAGGAGCAAAATCATGTAAAACTATAAGAAAGACGTTACCATGGGTCTCGAATATGTTATGTCGAGGTTTCCAACTTATGCAAAAGGTTTGGTTTCGACATGACAACAGATATAATGATGACTATGGCGCATTGCATGATGTACAACTATGTTTTACGACCGCCGAGAGAAACATTACAGTTAGGACCGATACTTCTATGCCTAAGTCGTATGTTAAATTGTTTGAGGCATATATATATATATATGGAGTGGTCAAATTACGTTGACAATGGCGGATCATAAATGTATGAAGACACGTTGCATACATTCGATATTTACGTTGCATGGAGTGTAATTTTTTCGATTCGGATCAAATGTTTTTACGCTGAAGTTTTAAGTAGCGAGGCAGATATATAAGGTGGCTAAGTTTATCATTAAAACGCTAATCAGAACCATATGAAGACGCATTACAGTTACGTGAAATATCTTTTGGCGGTTTTTTATTTATGGTAAACGCGTGGAGCAGATATATGTTGGATGGTCCAACGTTCAAAGTCGTTGCATGGAGCTGAACATGCAATTTTTCCGTTACATAGAGCCAACGTAAATATTTATATATATACACGTGGCGGTCAACTTTTTCATGGAGCGCAGTGCTATAACTATAGTGCGTTGCCACTAAGGCGCGAAAGGGATTAAGCCATATGTTTTAAACCACGTCAGTTGGTGCAACACGTGACATTCGACCCTTATGAAACAATTAGTCCTAACCTTATAATCAAGACACGCATTGTGAACCAGATGCAAGCCCAACGTTCGATGGCGGGTTGTGGTTTGAGAGCCAATATCTTACATATAGCAGTTAACGTTATAATTAAAGTGCGGTTACACATTATCCAGTCAAGGCGAGCGTTCAAACATGGAGCCAAACTTACCGTTGGAACAATATATATACGTTGCAGTCAGCCTTTCAACGTGGGGCAGAGCCACCTCGCCACATACAGCTGGAGGCCAGCATGCCGACGGTGGAGTTCTCACTATAGTGAAACGTGGCAACGTGATTGTAATACGTTGATTGGTCTACACGAATGAAATTTTGGATGCGTTTATCCCCAAGTCTGCATGGAAATTGTCATGGACAGACCATGCAGTACTGAAATAGAATCTGAGTGATTTTTGCTGCCTTCTGTAACCCGGACGGCAATATTCCAGGAGAAAATCACTCCTTAAATCCACTACACTGGTCACGTTATCTCTGCAGATTCGCTGGGATCTAATTTTTCAATGTTGCCATTACTGACAACGCCTAGATGTCTCCACAGAGCTAATTTTCGATGGCGTTTTCCCTGTACTCTGTCCCAATGCACTAAGAAACCTAATCATCACATCCCACGCGATTTCATTCAGCACATTTTCCATTTGCAGGCTCATGCCGGATTGAGCTTCTCACCATGGAAGTGAATGACGATGATCGAGTGTTGTAGCAGAACGGGCCACGGTAAAAGGGACAGGTCGATGCATCTGTTTGCATGCAGGTTAAGATGAAAGAGATGGTGATGAGACTACAACGCATCGCTGGACAGAAAAGCGAAAGCGGAGTGCTTGAATTGCAGAGGAGTTCCATGATAGGTGCTGAAACGCACCACTCCAAATGTTGAAACGACAGGGAGGAGGTCGCAACTGTCCAGAGGTCGCAGAGTCGCCCCAAAATGCGACCTCCCTCAGATGGCAAACGCCCACGCCCATCTGAACATATAGCTGCATTCTTGAAACGCGTATTGGGCATCTTTTTATGAGTAGCAGGCTGCGATGTGGTAAAAGGTGAAATGAACCTGAAAGGCGCCCCATATAGCACGCAGAAACCCCAACTCAACAAACAGATAATTTCAAGCTGGATGCAACAATGGAAGTTCGTCCTCTCTGCAGCAAAGCGGGTGATATTAAACACTTAGCAGCCACATTCTGATTTACTCATGGTGGTGTACCTGGAGACAATCTGAGGAAGCCTCTTGCTCTGCAATACCCGCTTTATCTAGGACCATACAGGGGGCTAAGATGATCTTTAAAATCTCCTGGTTTTATATGCCAATATACCTTTTATGCATCTAATTTGATATATTTATAATTTCCTCAACATGCATAAAATATTTGTATGAGTAAGGCTGATTTAACAGGTCACACGTGGCTGATTTAATTCACATATCTGCAGTTATCACATCGATCCCTCTGTTTGTCATGCGGGTATCTAGCAAGCAGAAATACTGATCCAAATTAAAGAAGACTAGAACTCCCTCAGGAGGATGTGAAAGGCCCAATGTTCAAATCAACCTGGAACCTATTAATTATGGATGATCAACATCAGCATGAGATCAAGGCGTTTTCATGGCGAGGGAGCTAAGGCGGCCTCGGGATGGGTTCACAACGTTGAGAAATGGGAAGAGGGAGGACCGAAGGTCGCAAGGTCGCATCTCTTTGATTTTTCGCCTTTTGCGACCCCGCGACCCAGCGACCTAGTCGCAAGGTCGCAAGGTCGCATCTCTTTGATTTTTCGCCTTTTGCGACCCCGCGACCCAGCGACCTAGTCGCAAGGTCGCAAGGTCGCATCTCTTTGATTTTTCGCCTTTTGCGACCCCGCGACCCAGCGACCTAGTCGCAAGGGGCGGGTCATATATGCTGGTTTTCCGTCTTTGCGACCCACGCGACCCGGCGACCTAGTCGCAAGGTCGCAGGTCACACCGCCCGGTTTGTCCACCTTTGCGACTGCGACTCAGCCGACCTAATTGCAAGTCGCAAGGTCTGTCTGTCCTTTTCTTACATGGGCCCGCGACAGGTCCGTCTTGATTGTGATAAACATGTCGCAGTGCTTGTTGGTCATGATCGCAAATGAATGGGTCATAAGGCAACCCAGCGATTAAGAGGTGAGCAGTTGAGAAGCCCAATGGGAAGTTTAGCATTATAAATACTCCTACGGGAGATTGTAAGGGCTTTTATTTTTGGGAAACTCAGAAATTTGCATGGCATTGTATTGAAAGATTTACCATGACATATGAATATAGATTCTTGTTGAAACACCCTATGGTTGTGATGTGTTTCGCTGTGTGAACACTGTGTGTATTCCTTGGACAGTTTCAGAACATCCTATGATTAATGAAGCTGCACCTTTTATGTCATCATTTATGCGTCATGGCTATCTGTGTTGTATCAATGATGTTCATTTTGTCATCCGTTCTATTAATGAATGTTAATGAACTATTTTGTTAGCATCTCGTTTTATCTTTCAGGAAGTAAAAGGGTATCTTATCATTAAAAACTATTTCTTTTTTATCAGACTACCTTATAAGCATTACCCCCAAAAGATGTGTTGCTAATGACATCTCTTGAGGTGTACGTGCTTTATCTATAATCTTGCTACGCATAGTGTTTGATTCGTGTTTAATGCATCAATCATGTATTATGTATCATGTGAATAAGTGTATGTCCGCAGGTCCAAACAGGTTCTTTTGAGACCGAAGGGAAGTCATCTTAAGTGGTAGCCGGACCCACACCCCGGACGGGATCCCTACTCCAAACGGTTTAAGGTCTAATTGGGACTTTCTACCGGGGAGATCCCCTACTGTTGGCCGGACTAATTTTCCCGTCAACAGAATTGGCGCTAGAAGGAGGGCCTGAACCTCCGACCAGATGTTTAACGAAAAGGGGGAGGCCAGATGACAAGCTGAGCCTTTAGAGCCTGCAGTTAATTTCATATCTGTAATGGCTCGTTCCCAAATCATTCTCCCGAGATGTTTGTCGGAGTTTTATGAACCTGGATACTTCATCCCCGATAAACTTATGTATCACTTGTCCCAGTTAAAATTTGATGGTGAAAATGGGGTGTCCATAACCCAACACTGTTCAGATTTTTGTGACTTTGGTGAGTGTTATGAAATTGACGATGAGGGTTTGATTTGTTTGCTTTTCTTCCTCACTCTCGAAGGTCGCGCTAAGCAATGGTGCTGCACTTTGCCGGAATCTTCCATCCATTCATTTGAACAACTCGCCAGTGAATTACAACAAGCTTTTCACATGTATGATTTTCATAACATTTTACTAAAGATAAATGACATCAGAATGGAACCTCAGGAATCTTTAGATGAGTTCTCTATCAGATTCGTTCATTATTGTTTTGAGTTCCCTGAAAAGGATGTCGATTGGAGGTTGTTAAGAGAACAATTCGCGTATGCGATTCTCGTTTCCCTTGAACCATTTCAGTTAGCAACCCGACCTGAGCCTAGTGTTCCCTATGAAAACCCGCAAGTCAATGGCTGTTCTGACCATGAGTCTTTCACGTACCATGTCGAATCTGAACATCTCAGTGGCTCATTATCTCTTTTGGCTCATGAAACCTACCCCGAGCCCACTCGATGCCTCCCTGGACTTAGTCCTAAATCTAGTTCACATTCAGATTATAAATCTGGTTCAGATTCAAATGATTAATCGATTATGAATCTGGTTCAAATTCGGATTATGAATTTGGTTCATATTTGGATTATGCATTTGGTTCAGATTCGGATGACGAATCTGGTTCACATTCAGATTATGAGTCTGGTTCAGATTCGGATTATGAATCTGGTTCACATACGTATTATGAATCGACTCCTACCTCGCATAAAGTTTATTCCCTTACAAGGCCTATCAAATCATTGTGTCCTCTGAATGACACGGATGTGCGTGTTGAAAATCCTTGTAGGGTTAACGCCCCTGCGACTCAATCTTTTCGTTCATTGTTCCCTAGTTTGTTTCTTGATCCCGCCATACCAGTAAATTTTTCTAGACATTCAGAGTTTTCTTACACTGGTATTGGCGAAAATCATAAGCCTACAGGTGGTGTTTCACAATCGCAGTCTAAAATCGATGAATCTTTTAAATCTGATCTGTCTCACTCGGAATCTTTAGACAACCATGGGAGTGATCTCCTATCTGGGCAACTTCAAGATGTCCCCGTTATCGATCCATCCCAGTTGGTAGACCCCAGGGAGCCTAACTTGCTAGGTACCGAACTTGACCAAACCGATGGTTGCAGCGATCACTCCTTATATGAAAACATATTCAATCATACCGCTGACGACCATCACTCAAATCTCTATGCTGACCATACAAAGACACCTGAAGTCGATGATCCGCTTTGGGAAGTTTCGAGTACCCACCAGAAAATCGAAACGCGTCAGCTTCCGCCGAACTTTTCTGAAATGACAATTCCCCAGTACCATGCTCCTTCCAGCATAAACGCGTCGAATTCACCCCATCCTGGCAAATCTGGAGAATCCGACATTTTCGATTATCAATCTGTCAGTGCGCAAACATTCGACCAAATTGATACAAAGCCCACTGACATCTTTCAAATCACTACAATTGACGATCATGCCCATTCGCCTGTTGATCTCGCCAAGCAGTCAAAGTTGGAAAGCCCCTTGCTCGAAGGTCCAGAGTTTGTTCAAAGCAGTGAGGAATTTCAGGCTCCTTTAAACGTGGATTCAGATCCCCATACCCTTAACCAAACCCAGGAGCAACCC
Source organism: Pinus albicaulis (assembly GCA_034641835.2). Lineage (NCBI taxonomy): Eukaryota > Viridiplantae > Streptophyta > Pinopsida > Pinales > Pinaceae > Pinus > Pinus albicaulis. Next base: position 584,783,940 of record CM076582.1, on the reverse strand, counting down.
CGGACTAGGGTTTTCGAAACTAGAATTTCTACGCTTGGATGTGCATGCATCTATAATTCGCCTGGCACTTGCGTATTGTTTCCATTCCATAAAACTGATGGTCCCCAACACCATGATGAGATTGTCAATCAAGTCAACCAACCCCTTTCAGCGAATGTGCTTGCAAATAGGAATTGGCTTACCCATCACCCCTCAAATCCAGGATCATGCATGAATGATTTTATGTCATTTATCAATAATGTTGAGTTTCAAGAACAGATTGAGGTATATCAAGATGAGAGCGGGAATCAGCCTGCACAATCTATTCTGGCATGTTATTTGGTATATATCCATGATCTTCTTGCCGTTGCACATGCTCCTCAGGTAAGTTTTGTTGTTACTGCACTTTTTTGGATACTGGCTCTGATCCTGATCATTGTTTTCGTCGCAGGATGCAAATTAATGCGGTGGCTGCATTGGAAAACTGATTTTACATAACCTGACCGCATCATTGGTTAAACTAGGGTTTAGGTGTAGGCTAGCTAGGACCTGCAATAAAAAAATTTTAGTTTCAAGTTAATTAGGTTTACTTGCAAAATTTTTACTTCATAGTTTAAAAGTGTGTTTTTTGTTTTTGTTTACGATTAATATCTTAGGCAACATAATGTTACAAGTATTTTCTTTCATTTCCTTTTCAGTTACTTGTTGTTGCATAAATAATCATTGCTTGTATTGCGCCTCTTTGCCACCTACAACTGGTTGATCGTTCTCGCACATGGCATTGCATTGCATGCTGAGCCTCGCCTTTTACATTGCGTCGTACTCTCTCTTCCTCACATCATTTCTGTCATGTCGCCTGCCACTGCAGGAGCCCTCATCACAACCCTATCACCTTGCAGTCTTGTTTTGCCCCGATTGCTGAAGCAGTAACTCCATTATTTTGGCGTGAGGTGGTGGTGGCTATCTCAAGAGGCAGCTTTCTCTTAGGACGAGTCGTTGAAGTCACATTCTCAACAAGATGCCTATAAGTCTAAACTCATTTAGCTAGAAAGATACGAGCTGGTTGCTTATGGGAGACCTTATGAGTTCGAATGACCCATACCCGTAGCCTAAGCCTTGTGCCCAACATAGTCTTGGACATCTTAATGATCTGTTTTGCACGCTTCACCTAGTGTGGTAGATGGGATGTGAAGGTTCGGCACAAGGGCAAACCCAAATCAGGATATCTTTCAGTTTCTGTAACACGAGAAACAACCTCTCTTGCTCGTAAAATAAGTCGGGATCCCTCATCCGCCCATGAAAAATAAGTGCCATGAGCACATGAAAATAAGTGCCACGAGCACATGAAAATAAGTGTTGTAAGCACATGAAACAAATAAGGGTAAAGGATTGAGAAAGGCTTCCTGCGCAGAGAGGTAATGCAACGACTCCGCCGGGGTACTGACCAGGCTCGCTGGCAGCGGAGCAACGTTTGTGATTTCTTGAAGTGACTCCGCCGGGGTACTGTCCAGGCCTGCTGGCAGCGGAGCAACACCAGAAGCTTACTTTAAAAATCCTGAGAATAATAAACCGAGTGCCTTGCTCTTCACATCATCAACAAGCTACTGGCATCTGTGAGCTTTCTCTTTGATGTGTTTCTGATTAGCGGGACTTAGTTGAGGCACAAGGATTAGGCATACCTGTAAAGGGCCAAAGTAATACAAAGGGTACCCACGGAACTGGTTCAATATTCCCTTGCATCATTATCCAGACTCAGACTATTGTGGTGATATTGACAGAGATGATGGATTCTACCTGTGGTTCGCCATTTGTTGTAGCCGCTACAACACCACCCAAAATTTTGGGTATATTTAAAATTTCGGGTTCCCCCTCTGCTCGCTTAGGCGTTAAAGTCTTCCACCCGATCTGCAATCAACTACATCCCAGTGACCTATCCCCAACCCCTCATGAGTTGTCTCGCCATCATGATCGGATGTCCTTATTGCAATCACGCCATATGTGGGGAGGATCATCCAGCGTGCGCCCGAACACTCTTGTCGCAATCGCGCCATATGTAATGAGAGTGACATGCATATGTTTGAATAGAAACCTTTCTTGTATCGATCATTAATAGCTCCCTCGCCATGGGTCATTAAGCAAGTTGTTTGAATACCTCTCTTATGCTCATTGGTCTCATATGTTTTATCTAGGGACACCTTTCGCGAAGAATAACTATGAACTGATTAATGTGATGTTGTTTATGCAGGTCAATCCCCGACAAATAAACTCATCAATGATTGTCATGGCACTAAGGGAATGAGATTAAGCTCAATAACAAGGATGCACTTACAAGTGTGGTGGAAGATCAAGTTAACATTTTCAGAGGGATGATGATGTGTCGTGTGTTCATTCACTCAAAGAAACAAGGAGGCACTGGGCACTAGGAAAATCTTATGATAACACCATTGATATTAAAAGATAAGGGTTTCTCGCGTCATTAACGGAGGTGCCATCTCAAGAACGCACATTTTGATGTTGGCAAGACAATGACACAGCAAAAAGGGTTTCTTCTATCTTCCGCAGTTTAATGAAATGGTTCACGAGTTTGAAATGCGTCTTGATAAACATCGAAGAGGTCATCACTGTCAATTTGGTGATTCAGTTTGAATTTGCCCCTTTCGGTACCTCCTCATCCATCAAAGTACAGAGGTAGAGATGATTGTTCAGAAAATTGGTACATTAATAGTGTTGGCGCAATTTCAAATATCTAAATGTACCTTTGGGAAGCAAGTTTTTGTCAAACCCCAAGCTACACGGTGGGTGCGAAAGTTATGGTTTTATACAATTAAACCAAGGCAAATTCATGGGGTTTCAAAGCCATGAGAGATCGCGGGGCAAAATTATGTGAAGACATTATAAGTTGGAGCACTTTCGATGGACCAAGGTGACAATTTGACACATTAAGTCAAGGCGCAAATGCATACGGTTTCCAAACCATAGGGAGGAGAAAAATCATGTAAAACTATAAGAAATATGTTACCACGGGTCTTGAATATGTTATGTCGAGGTTTCCAACGTATGCAAAAGGTTTGGTTTCGACATGACAACAGATATAATGATGACTATGGCGCATTGCATGATGTACAACTATGTTTTACGACCACCGAGAGAAAAATTACAGTTAGGACCGATACTTCTATGCCTAAGTCGTATGTTAAATTGTTTGAGGCATATATATATATATATATATATGGAGTGGTCAAATTACGTTGACAATGGCGGATCATAAATGTATGAAGACACGTTGCATACATTCGATATTTACGTTGCATGGAGTGTAATTTTTTCGATTCGGATCAAATGCTTTTATGCTGATGTTTTAAGTAGCGAGGCAGATATATAAGGTGGCTAAGTTTATCATTAAAACACCAATCAGAACCATATGAATACGCATTACAGTTACATGAAATATCTTTTGGTGGTTTTTTATTTATGGTAAACGCGTGGAGCAGATATATGTTGGATGGTCCAACGTTCAAAGTCGTTGCATGGAGCTGAACATGCAATTTTTCCGTTACATAGAGCCAACGTAAATATTTATATATATACACGTGGCGGTCAACTTTTTCATGGAGTGCAGTACTATAACTATAGTGCGTTGCCACTAAAGCGCGAAAGGGATTAAGCCATACGTTTTAAACCACGTCAGTTGGTGCAACACGTGACATTCGACCCTTATGAAACAAGTAGTCCTAACCTTATAATCAAGACACGCATTATGAACCAGATGCAAGCCCAACGTTCGATGGCGGGTTGTGGTTTGAGAGCCAATATCTTACATATAACATTTAACGTTATAATTAAAGCGCGGTTACACATTATCCAGTCAAGGCGCACGTTCAAACATGGAGCCAAACTTACCGTTGGAACAATATATATACGTTGCAGTCAGCCTTTCAACGTGGGGCAGAGCCACCTCTCCACATACAGCTGGAGGCCAGCATGCCGACGGTGGAGTTCTCACTACAATGAAATGTGGCAACGTGATTGTAATACGTTGATTGGTCTACACGAATGAAATTTTGGATGCGTTTATCCCCAAGTCTGCATGGCAACTATCATGGACAAACCATGCAGTGCTGAAATAGAATCCGAGTGATTTTTGCTGCCTTCTGTAACCCGGATGGCAATATTCCAGGAGAAAATCACTCCTTAAATCCGCTGCACTGGTCACGTTATCTCTGCAGATTCGCTGGGATCTAATTTTTCAATGTTGCCATTACTGACAACGCCCAGCTGTATCCACAGAGCTAATTTTCGATGGCGTTTTCTCTGTACTCTGTCCCAATGCACTAAGAAACCTAATCATCACATCCCACGCGATTTCATTCAACACATTTTCCATTTGCAGGCTCATGCCGGATTGAGCTTCTCACCATGGAAGCGAATGACGATGATCGAGTGTTGCACCAGAACGAGCCACGGTAAAAGAGACAGGTCGATGCATCTGTTTGCATGCAGGTTAAGATGAAAGAGATGGTGATGAGACTACAACGCATCGCTGGACAGAAAAGCGAAAGCGGAGTGCTTGAATTGCAGAGGAGTTCCACGATAGGTGCTGAAACGCACCACTCCAAATGTTGAAATGACAGGGAGGAGGTCGCAACTATCCAGAGGTCGCAGAGTCGCCCCAAAATGTGACCTCCCTCAGATGGAAAATTCCCACGCCCATGGGAACATAGAGCTGCATTCTTGAAACGCGTATTGGGCATCTTTTTATGAGTAGCGGGCTGCGATGTGGTAAAAGGTGAAATGAACCTTAAAGGTGCCCCATATAGCATGGAGAAACCCCAGCTCAACAAACAGATAATTTCAAGCTGGATGCAACAATGGAAGTTCGTCCTCTCTGCAGCAAAGCGGGTGATGTTAAACACTTAGCAGCCACATTCTGATTTACTCATGGTGGTGTACCTGGAGACAATCTGAGGAAGCCTCTTGCTCTGTAATACCCACTTTATCTAGGACCATATAGGGGGCCAAGCTGATCTTTAAATCTCCTGGTTTTATGTGCCAATATACCTTTTATGCATCTACGTTGATATATTCATAATTTCCTCAACATGCATAAAATATTTGTATGAGTAAGGCTGATTTAACAGGTCACACGTGGCTGATTTAATTCGCATATCTGCAGATTATACGAAAAGATACTGATCCACTCTGTTGTCTTGCAGGTAATACAAGGAAAAAGAAATGCCCGTCCAAATTAAGAAGACTGCGAACTCCCTCCGGAGGATGCGAAGCTGTGTTTCAAATCAACCTCGGAACCTAGTATTATGTGGATGATCAACATCACTGGTAGATCAAAGCTGTTTTCACGCATGGCGAGGGCTAAGGCTGGCCTCGGAAGAACAAGGTTACGAAAACGCTGAAAGAGAAATGCAGAAGGGAGGACCGAAGGTCGCAAGGCCGTATCTCTTTGATTTTTCGCCTTTTGCGACCCCGCGACCCAGCGACCTAGTCGCAAGCTGCATCTCTTTGATTTTCGCCTTTGCGACCACAGACCAGGCCAGCCTGATCGCAGATATGGATTCCTATCTCTTCGATTTTTCGCCTTTTGCGACCCCGCGACCCAGCGACCCAGTCGCAAGGTCGCAAGGTCACATCTCTTTGGTTTTTTCGTCTTTTGCGACCCCGTGACCCAACAACCTAGTCGCAAGGTCACAAGGTCGCATACCTTCGGTTTGTCCACCTTTGCGACCTCGCGACTCAGCGACCTAGTCGCAAAGTCGCAAGGTCGCATGCTCTCATTTTCTTACACCTTGCGACCCCGCGACCCAGTCAAGTCGCAGGTCGCAACAACAGCCAGGTCGCAGGTCGCAACAACGGTCCAGGTCGCAGGTCGCAAAAGGAATGGGTCGCAAGGAAACCCAACGGTCAAGAAGGTGAACAGTCAAGGAAGCCCAATGGGCAGTTTTGGCATTATAAATACTCCTACGGGAGCTTGTAAAAAGGGCTTTTCTTTTTTGGAAACTCAAGAGCTACATGGCATTGTATTGAAAGATTATACACTTGAGCATATGAATATAGATTCTTGTTAAAACACCCTATGGTTATGATGTGTTTTGTTGTGCGAACACTGTGTGTATTCCTTGTACAGTTTCAGAACATCCTATGATTAATGAAGCTGCACTTTTCATGTCATCATTTATGCGTCATGGCTATCTATGTTGTATCAATGATGTTCATTTTGTCATCTGTTCTATTAATGAATGTTAATGAACTATTTTGTTAGCATTTCGTTTTATCTTTCAGGAAGTAAAGGGGCATCTTATCATTAAGAACTATTTCTTTTGTGATCATACTACCTTATAAGCATTACCCCCAAAAGATGTGTCTGTATCATGTGAATAAGTGTATGTCCACAGGTTCAAACAGGTTCTTTTGAGACCGAAGGGAAGGCGTCTTAAGCGGTAGCGACCCACACCCGGACGGGATCCCTTCAGCAGAGTTCAAAGGTCTAGTGGGACTTTCTGGAGATCCCCTCTTTTGTTGGCTTGAGACTAATTCTCCCGTGCTTGGCCTTATGATTCCTTTGTCCAGCATCTCCTTGATTTTCCACTTTATTTCAAAATTCTCCGTTATCGACATGTGATACATACCAATGTTTGGAAGAGGAAAATCTTGTTGCAACTGAATCTCATGTTGAATCTCCCTTTTTGGAGGCAATCTTGTTGGCTCCTGGAACATCTCATGATGTGCATCAACTACATCATATAAATATGATTTCAACTAAGGATTACATCCCTCAAATTATTCATGATTAATATCAACTTTAGGCTTAATCATTAGAATAACAAAATTCTTACTTGAATTCACCAGCCTCTTTACCTGTCTAGCATTTACCATAGCAATATTCGTCTTCTTGCGATGTGCTCTAACAATGTACTCCTTGCCATATTTGAATAAATTGTATTTGTTCTCATGTCAATGGAAGATCTCTTTCCTGTCATACAAGTAAGGACTCCCCAACACAATACTTGTTATGTCAAGCTTAACCACATCTAATTCAACTGTGTCAACAAAATGTGCAGTTATTGTAAACCGCAATATACACTTCTTTGAAACCTGTAAATTTGCATCATTACAAATCTAACCAAGTTTATATGGTTTTGGATATGGTATGGTCTCAAGGTTAATTTTTTTGACCAAGTATTTAGAGATTAAGTTTTCTTGTGACCCACTTTCAAACAATGTGTCAATCTTAGTATGTTTGGATATGACCCTCACATGAAACAGTTCAATTCTTTCTTCTTCATTTGGAGCATGTATGTGACAGTTTGATGTACTAGTATTGGGTTTAGTTTAAATTTATTTTCCCTTCATGTTATTCAATCTTATGGCTGTAATCTTAGATTTATCACCTGAATCATCTCCTAAATCATGTTGAGTTGTAGCTGCAATTTTCTGTTTCCCTTTGTTGTTGTATTTCTTGGGCCTCTTTTCAGGATGTAATTTCCAACAATGAGTTTCATCATGGAATTCTTTTGAACAATGCTTACAAACAAATTTTTCTCCCTCTTTCTTAACAGATGCATTCTTTTTTCTTTTACCTTTTGAGGTCTTCTCTTTGTTTTTACCCTTAAAAGTTTTGTTCCTACCCTCTTCAGAAATGTTTTTCCCTCTAGCTTCTAGATGTGTGGCCTGAACACATACTTCATCTAGACTTGTGGGGTTAAACATGAGAATAGTATGTTTTAGGTAGCTATGTAAGCCTCCTATGTACTTGAGAAAATTATCTTTGATCTACAAATCTACCCCTAATAAAAGAGCTCTTATCCTAAATTCTTGGGTGTATTCTTGCACATTCAGTCTCTTCAATTTACTAAACTTTTGCTAGTTCATTATGCCTTTCTGCATTTGAGCTAATGGATAAAACTATTGTATTATTGTAGTAATGAAATCAGTCCATGATAGAATAATCTTACCATGCTTCTTGTTCTCCTCCTTTGTCTTGGCTTCCCACCAAACAAGTGTTGCACCTTCCATTCTCAATGAAGCTAATTGGATTTTGGTATCAACATCTTGAAGGTTCTGGATTCTCAAATATACTTCCAATTGCCTAATACAATTATCAAGCTTTTTTGCATTGACTTCACCATTAAACATTGGTAATTCAAACATAACATCAAGTTTTAAGAAAGGAATTTTACTAGTGTTCTTTGACTTGTGTGGTTGATGTACTGAAGATGAAGTAGAGAATGATGATGATGAGGGTGAGGATGGTGACTTTCCACTACCTCCATTTCCTCCATTTCCCTTCTTTGACTTATCTTCATCATTATGACCTCCTGAAGATCCCTATCCTTCCTTGTGAAGTTTGGATCCTTCTCCTTGTAGTTTCTCATTCCTTTCTTGATAAAGGATTCTAACCATCTCAGTCATGTCAAGGAATGCTTTCCTGAACACTCTTTCTTCCTCTTTGGGATCCATCTCCTCATCAATTTCTCCTTCCTCTTGAGGCATGCTTAATGAACCTTCTGCTTCCTTAGGAGATGAACTAGGTGGTGGATATTATGGCAATATTTCTCTCCTTTTCTTTGGCTCTTCTTGAGACCCTTCTGCTCCCACCAATTTTCCTTCTCCTCTCTTTAGCTTGAGCCCTGTAAGCATCTAAAACTTGCAAACAATTAAACACATATTTTGCACAAAACAACACCAGAGAATAAACTCTAGCTTTGATACCAACATGATTTGAAAGGACTGTATTAGTTTTTTTGTGCTAACTGTCTTTTCAGTTAATAAACATGTGCATAATTGTCTCCATGGTTTGCTTAAGGATTGATAATTTTAACCATGAAATATATATGATTTTAGTGAATAAGAAGCATGAAATAAGAGAAAATAACATTGAACAATAGTGTATAATAGAGAAATAAAACACCACATAAAATTTACACATTAGGCATGATGAAGCAGTTCACCCCTCCTGGGCTACATCTGTTGGTCCAACTCCCAATGACATGTCCATCTTTCATTATGCTCAAAATTTTGCAAATACATGTAGTTGAAAGCCTCTAATGGTTTTTTTCTCTGTACCAATGGCTCCAGAATGCTCCAATTAGTCTAGAATGACTCTTCATTCACTCCGAATGGACGAAAATTGAGCCTCCAAGACATTTTCGCAGTAACACCTAGAAAAACTGCGCTAATTGTGGAGAACTTCACTTAACTGGAGTTAAATTTAGCCAAATCCGCACAAAAATAGCATGCTCTAAATTTTCCACCAGAAATAACTGTTACATTTAATATGGGCGGTTAGGGGTGGCCACATGCCAACCCCCGTTTCGCGGTTACCGCAATGGTGGAGCGGAACTATAGCACAAACCCCGGTGGTAAGTTACAACTTGAGTTAAAAGCGGGGTTAAGACCTGACATATATATGCACAAGCTCTAATTTTTTTCTCTTCTTTTCTTTCCCAACTCTAAGAAATCTTACTCTCTTCTTTTTTCCATAAATACAATTCTCACAGAAATCCAAATCAACATTCTTCAAACCCGGCAACAAATTTCTTAAGTGAAGAATCTTCATCCCCTTCTCACTCATGTATCCGAGCCTATGATGTCATAATGTTGCATCTTCTCCTTTGGAAGTTAAAGCATTAACAGATTTAGAAATTCCATTGCATAAATACAATGTACCAACCTTTTCACCTTTTGCTATTACCAGGGCTCCTTTGGTGACCTTCCAAGTTTTATATGTGAAAGTTATCACACAACCTTCACCGCCTAACTACCCTGTTGAAATCAGATTTTTCTTCAGATCTGGAACATGCCTTACCTCCTTTAATAGCCATTGGTTTCCATTCTGCTGTTTTACAAGAAATTTACCCATTCCATCAATTTTACATGGTTTATCATCACCCAAATAGACTTGTCCAAAATCTCCTTGAACATAGTCATGAAAATATTTCTTATTAGGTGTGGCATGGAATGAGGCCCCTGAATATACCAACCATGAATCAGTAACATTTTAGAAAGAAAGAATCAAAGAATCTTGTAACACATCACCTGTCACATTTTCTTCATGATTTTTTTCTTGATGTGTGTCTCCTTCTTTTCCCTTCCGAGATCTACAGTCTTTCTTTAGGTGTCCTTTATTTCTGCATTTCCAGCACACTATCCCTGATCTGTACTTGGATCTGCCTTTCCTTGATTTACTACAATATCCTGATCTCTTTCCTCTTTCCATTTTTCTTCCCCTAGAACTGCACTCAAAGCATTACCCGATGTTTCACTGGAGCTTTTCCGTCGCATTTCCTCGCTAAGGATAGCACCGACAACATCATCAAACTTTAAAGTATTAGATCTAGAGATAGAATTACTAATGGCCATAAATAAACCATTCCAGCTTTCTGGAAATGAGCACAGAAATGAAAGAGACCTAACTTCATCATCAAAGTGTATCCCTACAGAACTTAACAGACTAGTAACTGTATTAAAATAATTTAAATGGTCTGCAATAGATCCACCTTCTGACATCTTCATATTAAATAAACGTTTTATAAGAAATACCCTGTTTGAGGTTGAGGGTTTTTCATATAGTTTCGCCAATGCCTTAATCAAACCCTTTGTTGTTGTTTCCTTCGAAATGTTGAAGGCCACCGATGCCGCGAGGCACAACCGTACTGTTCCAAGTGCCTTTCTATCGAGAATCTCCCATTCTTCGTCTGTCATAATTGTCGGCTGCTTTTTTTTTCCACTCAATGGTAGGTACAAATATTTCTAATAAAGATAATATTCCATCTACATCTTCCACAGTGGGAAGTTTTGGCCGTTAAATTTCTCGACCCTAAATTTACCGTCTTCCGCCATTGCTCCCACTCGGACTAGGAACCTTCTTTCCTGTGATTTTATCAGCCAAATAGACCTTTGGCTCTGATACCAGCTGTTAGAAAATTATATATTACAGAGCAATGAAACACATTAAATATGTAGAAAAACAAAAGCACACAAAAAAGATAAAACCAGAGAGACATAGATATATGTGGTTCACCCAATTTGGGCTACGTCCACCCTAAACAACCAGTCCTTCCTTTCTATTATCCAGTAAAATGAAGAGATAAAACCTATAGCATATCCGTTGTAATATCCTTTGTTCTCTCTCACAGTCTCCCTATCAGATTATTGCTCAGAGAATACACATACAATACACAGCCGCAATACAATACCCTCATACAAGTGAGTGGTTGCCTTCTAGGGAAAAAAACCCTAAAATATACACAACTTCTACCGTCAGATCAACCGCCTAATGAATGGCCCATATTGACTAGAAATTACTATACTTTTATAAGGAAATTTTACATCTATTTTTAGCTTCGGGGGTGCTGCCCCAGAAACCCCTCGCCAGGCGGGGGGGCTCCATAAAGTCACAGCCGCCCCCCCTTAGACCCCCCAGGAAGCATTTAATTACGGGCGGCAACACCAATTTTGTGATACAAAATAAACAATATAATCAGTCTCCACTCCCAACATCGAGGCCAATAGCAATACCTATGTAGATGCGCCACTGTTTTTCTTACCCCAAAGTATCCAACAATAAGAAATGAATGAGCTTCTCTCATGACACTTAGCCTCTCTCCTTGTGGTATACACAACTTTCCCAAATGAAATAGCATATTTTTATGCATGTGATAATATTTTTCTTCAACTTAATTCCTTTCACTCAAACTAGCATACACATCTTGAAAATCAACATCATGTGCATATTGTTCTATGTAACTCTCATGTACAATAGAATCATTTCTGAGTAAAGTAGATGCACTAATGATTGGTCTTGAAAGCATATCAGCAACTTTATTGAAAATATCTTTCTTGTACCTTATAACCAAGTGAAACTGTTGAAGAAATCCCATTCACCTGAAATGTCTTGATTACTACAATTTTGTTTGCGACTGCAAGTACTGTAATGGTTGGTGATCGGTATGCACAATCGTCTCTTTACCCATCAAGTAGTGTTTCCACTTCTTGACGCTTTGTACCATTGCATATAGTTTTTTTTCATAGGTAGGATAATTAGTTACAACACCATTGAATTTTTCAGAATGAAAAGCGACAGGCTCACCATGCTGCAAAAGAATTGTGCCCACGACATAATCACTAGCATCGGTTTGTATCTCGAAAGGATGTCTCAAATTCGGTAATACAAGGACTGGATTTGAACTGATATTGTCTTTTAAAGCTTCAAAAAAATATTTTTGTTTGCCTCCCCATTGGAAGCCTTTCTTCACACTTGTCACTACATGCATAGGAGCTATGATGGCAGAAAAGTTAGCAATAAATTTCTCCAATACTGAGCTGCACCTAAGCAACTTCTTACCTCGGTTACTGTTCTGGGTGTGGGCCAATTCACAATGGCTTCCACTTTAGAAGGATCAATTCTCAACTCTCCTCCTCCTACAATGTGTCCCAAATAAACCAAAGAAGTCTTTCCAAACTCACACTTTGACATCTTAAGAAACAAATTCTCTTTCTTCAAAATATCAAGCACTCTATTCACATGCAAGACATGTTCTTCTCTTGTTTTGGTGAAAATTAATATGTCATCTAAGTACACAATCACAAATTCATAAAGGAATGGATGCAAAACACTACCCATAACCATGCATGAAAGTTGCAGGTGCATTACACAAACCAAATGGCATAACTAACCACTCAAAGAGTCCTTGTTTTGTTTTGAATGCATTTTTCCATATGTCACTTTCTGCAATTCTTACTTGATGATATCCACTTCGTAAATCTAACTTAGTGAGAAATAATTCTTCTTTCAGCTGATCAAGAAAATCATCTATCCTTGGGAGCGGGTAATGATTATGTTAGCCACCTATAAAATTTGTCATATCAAATGGTGGCCAAAAAAATTTTGGAGCCTTCAAGGAACAAATTTTATTGCTAAAAAGTGTTATCTCTTGAAGACTCTTGAAGACATCATCTCCTTTGTCCAAATCTTCATTGTTGTTCCCATTTCAAAGCTCAGAAATTCTGCTGATTTCAAAGACAAAATACTGCTTCAAACACCATTTTCTCCTACTTCCACTTCAAAACTAACCTCCATTTTTTACCCCTTTTATTCCCATAAACTTCCTCTATTTTTCCTTTGTTTCATTTCCCCTTCATAAAATCCACCTTACGGAGTTTAAAACTCACTTTTTTCCTCTGCCGAAATCCCCAAATCCATCTAAACATCTTTAAAATATCATAAAAAATAAGTATTTTGACTATGGGTTTAAGCCCCTTTGGGATAAATCCAAACCACTTCCCCACCGTATGCCCATGGTGCTAAGACCAAGCGCTAACCCCTCTCAGCGCTAATCGCATCATAAAATCTCAGCGCGCAAGTTTATTTTCCATGTTTTAAAAATTCTGATGTGATTAAATCCCATATGTATAAACCCCACCCTCCGCTTTTTTACCCCATATAACTTTCACCCAGGACCAAGTGTTAGGAGTACGGAGGCGCTAATCGCATTGCAAGTTTCAAATGGTTAGATTGAAAGACCAGGCCCAACAGTTCTTATGCGATTGGTCATTTATCATATAAATCCTTGGGCCTATTATCATTCCATATAATCAAAGGCCCCACAGTCGGGCGCCTATTCACTTCATATGTATAAAACCCGCCCCGATACATAAAAACTTTGTATCATATGAAAATTATGGGTTTTTCATGTTATAAAGGGTTTTTCTACAGGTGCATAAGTTTAAACAATCTCGACCATTCATCTTAAGCTGATCAACGATCCACGCATCATCGCATCGGCAATATTCAAAAACGCATTTCGTGTATGTCATTTCTCCTCCCCAATTGATCATTCCCTGATCAATTGTGAGCCATCGATCTCCTTTCCGCCTTCCTTTGATCCAACGGTCCACATTTACTCTAATCGTAAGCCATTCCCCCACCTTTGAACCCCTCTAATTCATTTCCCATCGTCGATCTGATCTATAGATCGACGGTCAACGCTAAATTACATCGGCGCATTACAAGGTTCTTTGCCCCACCGATGCCTTGCCCCCAATTGCATATGGACCTTCCACGTGTCCAGATCGGACGGTCTAGATCGCATTTCCCGATCTTGGTTTAATTTCATGTGCCCCCCACTATAATGTTTTAGGCCTAATCTCGACCGTTGATCTCTGCAGATCTAACGGCTCATATTAACCTCGCTAAGCTCGACCCCTATGGGTCCTTCCTCCCTTCAGAGCATCCCAACCGTCGATCTCTACACGATCGATGGATCTAACTTATTTTTTTCCCCTGCTCTTCTTTTAACCTCCTCTAATGGATATACACCGTTGGATGATGCCATCCAACGGCCACGCTCCTCCCCACGCCTTCTAAGCAGTTTTACCCAATAATAGCAGGATTTATTAATTAGTTTTTGTTTTTTAGGTGATTAATGGTTTTTCCATTATATTGAAGAAAAAGCCGAAGACTGGGAATGACGATTCTCACGCCATCGATTCAATTAAGGAAAACATTCGCAGGGTTCAAACTCCACGTCTCGTCAATGCTTCATGGGCATTGATGCCTCACGAGCCCTGCGCAGCACTGCACATCAACAAGACACAGAGTTAAAATGAATCAAAAGACTATCAGTGTCAAAGATTAAAACACAGCAAGACAGAAGTTTGAAGACAAATTTGTGGGGATTACGGCTAAGATTGATTATCAAAAGCCTAATCCTCCAAATTAAAACACAGTAAAAAGAAAATCATAAGTGTTTATCAGACAGAAGGCCTCCACCGCCACATCTGAGGCAAATTGATTCCTCCCAGCTACCACAAAGCCACCTATGCCTCAAAGCATTCAAAAAGAGGTCGAAGTTATTGATCAGAAAGAAGATATTTGCCTCAGCGCAGCCAAATAGTTAATTTTGCTAAAGGAAACTTAATGTCAAAATATCAGCAGATTATTACAACATGACACAAAGCCTCAAAAGTCAGCAAAGCTCCCACGAAAGCTTAATTAAATTGTAAATCAATTAAAATACGGATCGACATCACGCTAAAGCCTTCTACATCAAGCCCCTCAAAAGGCGAAGTCATTAATTTGTATTAATTATCTTGGGAGATCTTTTATCCTCTCCCACCTCCTCATTCTTCTATAAATACTGTTGTAGAAGAAGAGTAAATGTTGGTTGCTGAACTTTGAAATACACTTGAGCTTGAAACTCCTACTTGTAAATAGTGTTCATTAGCTCCTGAATCTCTGTTTGTGATTAGATAAGTTAGGCTGAGAAAAGTGAAGATGATTGCTAAAATGAAACATTGGACCTAAAGACTGTAACTGGTTTGACATCAATAACAAGCTGTTTCTTGGGATCTTGTTCTATATCATTGGTGAAGTGCCCCTTTCTTTTTTATTGTTCTTTCCTTCTATGTATGCCATATTTTTCACTATTCTCTGATAAAGAACAACAATTCGCATAGAGTTAGGATTCTTGTTCTGATGCCTTTATAAGTAATCAAGCTTTATCTATTATTTTCCTTTAAATTGTTTATTTAAGAAAGGTTAATCTTGCAAGCTTATTACACTAGATTTAATAGTGTGTACAATGCACTTTCCCAGGATCTAAAACTCAGCAAAGGCTCATCTAACAAGTTTCTGAAAGTTTGATAGAGATAGTATAGAGCAAGGGGAGAGATCCTGCAACTCTTGAAGAGATGCAAAAAGGTACTCTTGCTGTGGAAGCCAACTTGATGGAGAAAAGAGCAAGGATGAAAAATGAGAAGAGAGTACCCTTCAGGGAAGAAAACACCCCTTCTACTTCCAACTCAAATATGGAGAGAATGATGGAGGAGATGATGAAAGAGATGAGCATAATTAAGAGAGAACAAGCAAGCCAAAACCAAAATGCTCCTCAAAATAGAAATCAGAACCAAAATTAGAATTTTAAAAGAAACCAACCTCAAAATAGACCAAGGGAAGATGATCAACAGATCACTCCTCCCTTTCATCAAAACTATGTGAGTGAGGTCGAAGAAATAGATGAGCAAGCAGAGGACGAGGACATAAATATGTTGGGAGTAGATAATGATGACTTTGAAGTCCATTATGATAGAAAACAAGGTCTTTATACACCTTATGATGACAAAAGAGATGATGATGCGAGTTATTATCAAGACATGGAAAATGTTATCATAGAGCCTCAAAAGGAGTATGACCTTAGAAGCAAGAAAAATATAGAAACCCCCAGCAACAAAGCCTCCAAAAAATCTTCACAAAACAACACTGTAAGTAAGCCCAAAATTTTGAAACCAAAAGACAAAACAATGGCTGTTAATTCTGATAAAGGTATGGATAAAAGCACTCAAAACAATGAAAAACAGGGTGCAGACCTTAGCATTACTAACACTTCAGCTAGTACCCATGTTAATACTCTTTTTTCAAATGTAAATAGAACAAATCAGCAAACACATGTTGCTGACAGAATGGCAGTTAATAAGGCTGAGACCAGCGCTTTAAAGAGTAAAATTCCTTTCATCCAGGAGCAGGAAATTTCCAAAATTAAAATCTTTGTTACCCTTACTGAGCTAGCTGCCCAAATTGTATATAGAACCCAAATTTTGAAGGCTTTAAATATAGAGGAAAATGAGGACACTGTCAATATTAACAATGACCAAGCAGAGCTGATTTTTGGTCCTAAGATTGAAGGTAGATATCAAGAGGGACCTATTCCTCCATTTTATGTAAGTCTAAACGTTCATGACAAGATCTTGCACAACACTATGCATGACTCACGAGCTTCTCACAATTTAATGCCAAAAGCTGTAATGGAGAGCCTCGGTCTCGAAATCACCAGACCTTTTAAAGACCTATACTCTTTTGACTCTAGCAGAGTAAAATGTTTGGGTTTAATTAAAGACCTCTGCGTTAACTTAGCCCAGATTCCAGCCAAATGTTTGGTCATGGATATAGTTGTGGCTGATGTGCCCCCAAAGTATGGAATGTTGTTATCTAGGTCTTGGGGGGCTAAGTTACAGGGGACTATGTAGATGGATATGACCTATGCGACCATCCATGTGTTTAATAAATCAAGAAGACTTTACAGGGAGTCCCATATGCAGTACATGGTTACTAGTCAAGACAGACCGCAAAACTCTCCCCTATATTCTGTAAACACATGCCTTGATTCATTTATCCTTTTTAATGATGAAATATTGGATGAACAAGTAACTTTAACAGAGTTAATGGCTGATATAGAGGAGGAGTAAAACACCATAGAAATGTCTAAATAGTTTTCTAAACTCGTGAACTTTATCAAAGAAAACGTAGGTCTTGAACTACAAATCATACGTCCATCGCTTTTTAAACTTGATGGTCAAGAAAGAATTCCTCAGCTTAACGAGAAACCAGAGGAATTAAAACAAATTAAACTAAGCACTGATATTTAGAAAAAAACCGAAAGCACACTTGTTGAAGAGGATAGTGACCCAACTGTCGAACCCAAAACTAATCCTCTGTGGAGTATGAACTTCAATGAATCCTGCACTAGGAACAATGTTGGTGCAGGGGTCTAGATTCGCAACACTAAGAATAACCACACAAAAATTCTTTCCTGTAGATTAAACTTCTATTGTTCAAATAACATAGCGGAATATGAATCCCTTCTCTTAGGCTTACGAATGTTGAAGAAGTTAGGAGCCAAAAGAATCAATGTGTATGGGGATTCAGAGTTAGTCATTAGGCAAGTCAATGGGGAGTATAACGCAAATCATCCCAGACTTAGGGCCTAGCGAAACAATGTCATGGACCTTTTAAAAATTTTCGAGGAGTCCAAATTGATTTTTGTCCCAAGTAAAAGAAATATTGTGGCCCACAATTTAGCCTTTGCAGCTAGAACATGCTTAACACCATATGAAACAAAAGATTGCACAACTCAGATAAAATTTAGACCAACCGTTCCTGATAACGAAAAATATTGGCAGGTGTTCGACGGAGACAAACAAATAGAAGACTTCATGCAGTTCAGAAATGAATTCGAACTACCAAGTTCAGATTCAGATTATGAAACCGACTGCCCTAGTGAAGAAAATTTTCTTGACGAAGAAGAAAGGTCTCTTGAACTTGCTAAAGTAAACCTATTATCTATCAAACTTGAAAATTAAACAGAGATGAATGTAGAGTTTGAAACAGAGGATTTAGAAACCCTGTAGTCTAATGATGAAAGTTTGCCAAAGGGTCTGGCACCTTTAGAAGAGTTATTTGATTTTAACGATGTGGCCAAGAAGCAAAAACTGGAGCCTGTAGAGACTGAAGTAGAAGAGTGCAATATAGGTAGTGAGAGAAAACAAAAAATGATTAAATTTTCTAAGACTCTACCAGATCACATTAAACTCAAATATATAGACATGTTTAAAGAGTTTTCTGATGTTTTTGCGTGGAACTACGAAGATCTGAAATCCTTTGACACTGAAATAATCCAGCACAAAATCCCTCTCAAGGAGAACCAGAAGCCATTCAAACAGAAACTGCGCAGAATAAACACTGTTCAGTTGCCTTTGGTTTAGAAGGAGATCATGAAAATGTACGAAGCTGGTATTATTGTCCCTATTAGGTATTCTGAGTGGGTATCTAATCTGGTGTCGGTCAAGAAGAAAACGAGAGAGATTAGGCTTTGTATAGACTTTAGAGACTTAAACAAAGCTTCACTCAAGGAAAACTACCCTTTACCTAAGATGGATCACATATTACAAAGGGTAGTTGGTTCAAAAATAATTTCTTTGCTTGATGGTTATTCAGGGTATAATAAAATTTTAGTCCACCCTGATGATCAATTAAAAACAACGTTTACTACACCTTGGGGCACTTTCATGTATGTGAAAATGCCCTTTGGTCTAATGAATGCTGAAGCAAATTTTCAGCGAGCCATGGACATAGCATTCTCGGAAGAATTGGGCTTCTTCATCATTATATACCTTGATGATGTTACTGTGTTTTCAAAAACAGATGAAGAGCACTTAGAACATTTGAGGAAAGTTTTCGAGAAATGCAGAAAGTTTGAGATATATTTGAACCCTAAGAAAACATTATTCGGTCTCCAAGAAGGTAAAATCCTTGGGCACATTATTTCAGAAGAGGGTATTAAGATAGATCCAAAGAGGATTGAGGCCATATTGCAAATCTCTCATCCTTGAAACATCAAAGATTTGTAGTCTTTAATTAGAAAGATTAACTTTTTAAGAAGGTTCATCCCCAACTTGGCTGAGCTCCTTAGGAATATAACAAACATGTTAAAGAAGGAGCAAGGGGTAAAATGGACCTTGGAAGCAAAGAAGTCCTTTGAGCTAATGAAACAAGAGTTAACCAAAACTCCGGTTCTAATAAGCCCTGATTTTTCAAAAGATCTTTATACTTTTTTCGTTTGCATCAGAACATACCATAGCTATTGTCCTTTTACAGAAAAATCCACAAGGACAAGAGCAGCCTATTTCATTCTTTAGCAAGGCATTGAGGGATGCCCCTCTGAAGTATAACATTATGGAGAAGCAAGCTTTTTCTTTGGTTAAATCTTTGAAAGACTTCAGAGTATACATCCTTCACTCACACATCATTCTCTTTGTCCCAAATTTAGTTGTTAAAGACATTCTAAAACAGGACCCAGATGGTAACAGAGGTAAGTGGATTGTTGTTATTCTTGAATATGATTTAGAGATAAGGCCCACTAAACTCATCAAAGGCCAAGGTCTAGCTAGATTAATGGCTGAATCCAATTTTGAGGTTCAAAATATTAATATGATTAATGCTTTGGACGAACAAGAGGAAATCTCAACTCCCATTTTTTAAGACCATTTTATGAATTCCTCTTGGTATGCTGATATTATTTATGTTTTGCTTAATTTAAGTACACCTCTCGGTTTATCAAAAACAATGGAAAGGTTTTTGAAATTGAAAGCTGTAAAATATTGCATTATAGATATATGTATTTATTGGAAAAATGCAAGCGGTGTATTTCTTAAATGTTTGCCTGAGTATGATGCAGAGAAGGTTAAGCACGAGTTCCATGAAGGAGAGTGTGGAGGTCATTTATACTGGAAGACAATAGCCAACAAAATTTTGAGGGCTAGTTTCTATTGGCCTACTCTTTTTCCTGATATACACAAGATGATCATTGCCTGCCATAAATGTCAACTTTTTGAAGGAAAAAGAAAACTTCTACCCCTACCTCTGCATCCAATCACTGTTGAAGCTCCTTTTCAACAGCGGGGACTTGACTTCATAGGAGAAATCCATCCACCATCTTCTGCTCAGCATAAATGGATTCTCACTACCACAGACTATTTCACTAAGTGGATACAAGCCATACCTTGTAGGAAAGCCAATGATTCTATTATTATAAAATTTATAGAGAATAATATTCTCTCTAGATTTGGTTGTCCTACCAAGATCATCACTGACAATGCAGCAGAATTTGGATCAAATAAGATGATTGAGTTTTGTCGCAAGTATCAGATAACATTGCGGCATTCCATAGCCTATTACCCTCAAGGTAATGGACTTGTAGAATCCTCAAACAAGATTTTAGTGAACATAATCAAGAAATTGTTGGAGGACAACAAGAAGACTTGGCACACAAAGCTTGTGCATGCACTTTGGGCTGACAGATTGACATTGAAGAAATCAATTGGAATGTCACCCCACCAACTTGTGTATGGCACTGATGCAATTTTTCCAACCAGCCTTGGTGTGCCAGTTATGAATTTGATTCAAGAGTTTCAAACTGAAGATAATGACATGATCAGAAGGATCAATCAAACAATTCATCTTCATCAAACCAAAGAAGAGGTTTATAACAAAGCATTACAAAAGCAGAACAGCATCAAGAAGCTTTTTGACAGAAGGACAAAGGCTAGCAATTTCAATATTGGGGACAAAGTTTTGAAGTGGGACTCAAGGAGGGAAGACAAGGGCAAGCATGGAAAATTTTACAACTTATGGCTTGGCCCTTACTCTATTCATTCAGCGACTGGTAACAATGCCTATTTCTTACAAGAGTTGAATGGAGCAGAATTGTTTGGGGGTCCTGTCAATTGTAGAATGCTTAAACATTACTTCTCTTGATCCATGTCATGTTATGAAAGCCTTTTTTTCTTTTTTCTCATTATAAATATCTCATCCACCATTACATTCAAAGTTAGAAAAATAAAAAATACAAAAACAGTGAAAGAAAGAAAAGAGGGCAGATTGTAAAAACAAGAAAGGTACAGCCCCATACCAAAAAGAGAAACAAAGTCTGAAAGTGTGCAAGCTTAAATGCCACTCCTGGAAAACACACTTCTAATTAGTCATACAACCTAATCTTGACTAATTAACTTTAAATTTTCTGCTGATGGGATAGTGAATTCGATTTGCCAAATTGCTTATTATTGGCTTATCAGTAGATAGATTAGGTTATAAATTAAAGGTTCAAACATGCTCAAAATCTGAACCTAAGTTTCCAAAGAGAATGACTCAATCTATTTTAATCTCCGAGTCAAAAAAGATGTAAATCTGGTTCTAATTAGCTCAAAATCTGAACCAGACGACAAGCAAAGAACAGCTCAAGTAAGAGTCAAAACAGAGCTGTAAAAGATGAATGAAGTGCTTGAACTTTCAGATCCTAAGCCTTCCATTTTGTTTTAATTTTCTGCAAAATAAGATCTATGTCCAGCTTGTTTTTTATGCCATATATCAGCAACAAGTTGGACTGTTCAATCCTAGCTTGTATGCTTTTAAATTTCTGTTTTAGAATTTAGTGAATAAAATCTGTTGGACAGTTTAATCCCACCAGATGGTAGACTAGGTAGAGAAGCATATGGACTCAACTGTTTAATCTGAGTTCATGGAGAGATAAGGAGTAGAAATGGATTAGATTTTATAATTTCAAAAGAATAAAATGTTGTGAAAAGAGTTTCACAATCCAAGTGCACTCTAATGAAGAAAAAAATGTTAGATCAGTAGGATTGGGTAGGTAGAAAGCTTGTATTGATGAAGTTCCATTGTTTTCCATGGCTGCTAATATGTTTTCATACCAAAAGAAGATCATTCAAGTAACGAAAGGCAACCCAATGGATGAGGCACTAATCATCCTCCCAGAGAATGCAAGTCTGAAGTTCTTGATGCCTTCAAGAAGGCACCATCCCCAAGTGGAGCCACTGTTAGCCACCTATAAAATTTGTCATATCAAACGGTGGCTAAAACATTTTTGGAGCCTTCCAGGAACAAATTTTATTGCTAAACAATGTTATCTCTTGAAGACTCTTGAAGACATCATCTCCTCTATCCAAATCTTCATTGTTGTTCCCATTTCAAAGCTCAGAAATTCTGCTAATTTCAAAGAAAAAATACTACTTCAAACACCATTTTCTCCTACTTCCACTTCAAAACTAACCTCCATTTTTTACCCCTTTTATTCCCATAAACTTCCTCTATTTTTCAATTGTTTCATTTCCCCCTTCATAATATCCACCTTACAGAGTTTAAAACTCACTTTTTTACTCTGCTGAAATCCCCAAATCCATCTAAACATCTTTAAAATATCATAAAAAAAAAGTATTTTGGCTATGGGTTTAAGCCCCTTTGGGCTAGATCCAAACCACTTCCCACCGTATGCCCATGGTGCTAAGACCAAGCGCTAACCCCTCTCAGCATTAATCGCATCGCAAAATCGCAGCATGCAAGTTTATTTTCCATGTTTTAAAAATCTCGATGCGATTAAATTCCATATGTATAAACCCCGCCCTCCACTTTTTTACCCCATATAACTTTCACCCAGGACCAAGTGTTAGGAGTCTGGAGGTGCTAATCACATCGCAAGTTTCAAATGGTTAGATTGAAAGACCAGGCCCGATATTTCCGATGCGATTGGTCCTTTATCATATAAAGCCCTGGGCCTATTATCATTCCATATAATCAAAGGCCCCGCAGTCGGGTGCCTATTCACTTCATATGTATAAAACCCGCCCCGATACATAAAAACTTTGTATTATATGAAAATTATGGGTTTTTTCATGTTATAAAGGGTTTTTCCACTGGTGCATAAGTTTAAACAATCTCGACCATTGATCTTAAGACGATCAACGATCCGCACATCATCACATCGGAAATATTCAAAAACGCATTTCGCGTATGTCATTTCTCCTCCCTGATTGATCATTCCCCGATCAATTGTGAGTCGTTGATCTCCTTTCTGCCTTCCTTTTTGGTCAAGCGGCCTATTGGTCACAGTCCGGGGCAAAATCTTATCCCTTAACTTAAGACCTTTTAATTTAGGTGATAAATACAGAATTATTTACTTAAAGACGTTAAAGAGGCTTAATGGCAACTTTAAAAATTGTAAATAAGAGGAACATAAATGAACAAGATCAACAATCATAAGAACATGTCGTTTGATGACGGAGTTCGTCCAGGAGGGACTACATCTCCGGGCCTCGGTGTCAAGATGGTGTAGGCCGCTGCATTATGTGTTGTGAGAAGAAGATGTACATGGATATGTTTTCCCTATGACATACAAGGAAAAATTGCCCTCACGCAGGAGTGGCTTGACTTCTTTAAGAGATGTTCTACTGCAGAACTCTCATACATAAAGAAAGACTCCTATCAGTATGACCATAGCTGACATGTAGCAAATAAGAGTATCCCGCCAATCCTGGCAAACAAGGGATCTCAACAATACACATAGAAAATAAGAGCATCCCGCCAATGTGGCATAAAAGGAGCTCATACGCAGCACAAATCCTGACTCATTGTGCATTGGCATTTGAAGTGATGGAAAAACTCCTCATCACTTTTACATGAAAGAAAGCATCAGACGACTCATACAACATGACCAAAACATAATCGTCGCATCTCAAAGTGATGGCAACATATCATCACTTTTACATGAAAGAGATCTAACACACGACTCATAAAACAAGGCCAAAAAGAAATGTCATGGTCGCTTAAACGAGTGATGGAAACACATCATCACTTTCATAATAAAAATGCGACAAATGACTAACAAGCATGGCCATGACAAGCTTAACATCTCTAGAAAAAAAAACAATCTAGAAGAACCACTTCTCATTTATTAAAACAAGTGGATCATTTCCCTGTGGCGAAATTTCTTGTCGATCAGCTCTTTCGACTTGTGTATGCACGGGAGCCTTGGCTTTACGGCGCTGTTCTGGATGAATTTTCCAGCATGTGGCTCTTTGGTGGCCACTTCGGTCGCAATGGGTGCAAAAGTTCTTTTTCCTCCAAACCTGCTTAACTGATTTCCTTTCCTGTTGGGGAGAAGGCTTTTCGTGCCTCTTCCTTCTTTGTGCTGCCATCCTCTTCCAGCACTTAGAAATCACATGGTTATTTAAACCACAAAAATAACAAGTTCTACGATGCCATATTTTACGACCATGGTTATCGACATTCTTGTAATCAAAATGCACTCTAGAATAATGAGACTTAGTATACCTTCTGGGGTGGTCTCCGGTGCCATCATGATGATGGGAGCTCACCTCGGTTCCTTCACTGCAACGTTCACTGCCATGGAATGATGGCGAAGTGTCCCTATCATTCCTCTTCCTTGGAGAGTTCATCATTATCTGTTTGCCTTTGATGTCCTTCGAACATCCTTCATCAATGTACCCCAAACCTGCATAACGAGGTCGTTGCACAACCTCCAATGGTTCGGTGATGCCTTGGCCACGAATGCCAAGTCCTCCTCCTCTGTACCCCATTTTGGTGAGGAGCCTCATGCCGGTACATGTGATTGGTATCTCCACACTTCCAACTGAAATGACATCATGTGAAGAAACTGAAGAAAAATCAACACTATTTACCTTAGGTGTTGATTGCGAAACAGATGAAGAAAGCTGTTGTAAGCCTTCGTCGTGCTTCACTTCTGTCACTGCCTCTGACACGGCTTGTAGCTGAAGCTGCATCTGCTGCATCTCCTCCTTCTCTTTCTGTAGGAATGCTTTTAAGGCATCATGATCTCTCTGAAGAGTTTCGTTGTTGCATTTCAAATCTTCCCACGCCTCTGTCGTGGCTTGCAACTGAAGCTGCAACTGCTGCTTCTCCTCCTTCTCTTCATGTAGGAACGCCTTCAAGGCATCATGATCTGCTTGTAGAATTTCATTGTTGCGCTTCCAATCTTCCCACGCTTCTGTTGTGGCTTGCAACTGAAGCTGCAACTGTTGTTTTTCCTCCTTCTCTGTGTGTAGGAGGGTCTTCAATTCTTTGTTCTCTGCTGCTTGTTTTTCGTACGCCTCGTACAATATGTCCGCTTTCTCGGACACCCTGAGCATGGTTTCGTACATGTCCTTGACACTTTCCATGGCTCAACTCAGCAAACGTTCAATGTTCACGCCTGCAATCCAATCAGCAAGAATACCTGCTCCGATACCACTTGATCCAGGGTAAAATCTTAATACCCCTTAACCAAGACCTTTTAATTCGGCTGATAAATAGAATTGCATTTACTTAAAGACGTTAAAGAACTTAAATGAACAACTGTAGCTGTAAATAAGAGGAACATAAATGAACAAGATCAGCAATCATAAGAACACGTCGTTTGATGACGGAGTTCGTCCAGGAGGGACTACATCTCCGGGCCTCGGTGTCAAGATGGTGTAGGCCACTGCATTATGTGTTGTGAGAAGAAGATGTACATGGATATGTTTCCCTATGACATACAAGGAAAAATTTCCCTCACGCAGGAGTGGCTTGACTTCTTTAAGAGATGTTCCACTGCAGAACTCTCATACATAAAGAAAGAATCCTATCAGTATGACCATAGCTGACATGTAGCAAATGAGAGTATCCCGCCAATCCTGGCAAACAAGGGATCTCAACAATACACATATGAAAGGGAGCATCCCGCCAATCCGGCATAAAAGGGACTCATACATGACACAAATCCATAGCTGAAAGTACATCAAAAACAACACAAAGCAAGATCCCACAACTCATATATCAACCTGGATCTGCAAGACATAATGCATCTCAACGAGAAATAAATAAAGAAGTACATGGAATACACATCATATACCTCATGCTGCCATTTGCTGAAGGCTGAACTGCTTTGCAGCTGAATCTGAAAACACCATCAATCTTGTGGCATCGAGAAAGGTGAAAACGACTGCTCACATGCAAAAATCTGACACCGGCATAATCCACTTCCAAAAGTGGCTGGAAAATCGAAAACTCAGATGCAGAAACTGAGCACGCCATCAGACTCATGGTGCTGAGTAGTGCTGAAATGACATAAAATTTGTCCCATTTGGACAAAGTCAAAATTTCGCCCTCCTGAAAGTTGAGCTCAATCGAGGTTCCGCCTGCCTCTTTTCTGGCTCATGGTTCCACTGCACCTGCAATTAAAAAATAATAAATCTTGAATTCCATGTGCGCTGCTCCATTCCTTGGGCGCACTGGTTTGCAATTAAAAAAAATATTAAACTTGAACCGCATGCGCGCTCTGCTCCTCCATGGCCTAGGCGCATTGTAAAATGTTGGGTTTATATAAAAAATGCTGGGCGAAATTATCAAAGCCGATCCGTTGGTGCGTTGGTAAAACTGGCAATTTGTTAAGGAGAGGTCGGGGGATCAAATTCCGCCCCTCCAAAAATACTCATGCGTTTTTGTAATAACAATATTATATTGTTTTTTTTGGAGGGGTCGGGTCCGCCTTGGGCAGCCCGCCCCATGATCTCCGCCAGCACTTTTTATATGTGGCTTGGGTGGCGGTGGGGTTCACAACCCCCGCCCCCATTTAATGCTATTACCGTTGTATAATGCGGGGACCGCGGGGGTGGCGGGGCTGACCACCCGCCCCCCAACAAACTTCTCTTTTTTTAATATATTTTGTGGATTTACATGGGGTGGCAGGGTTGGTGGCCCGCCACCCATATATATATATATATATATATATATATATTTGTTTTATTTGTTATTTAAAACAAATTAGTTATTTTCGAACCTTCATATTTTTGACCGAAGGAGTGCAATTAA